>OY744476.1:106863171-107428171 GCA_963556175.1 Tipula confusa | reverse complement strand
TCAAACGAAGAAAATAGTTGTGAAATGTTATTTGTCGAAACCACGTATCGAAACATGGAGGGCAGATTCGTTGTACAGCTCCCGATGAAACAATGTTCAGAAGAACTTGGGAAATCAATGAACTTAGCGAGCCATAGAGCGAAATGTTCAAAAGGATCCAGCTTTCAAGAATTTTTATGGGCAATTAATGACTGAATATTTTAAGCTGGGCATATGAAAGAAGTTACAAACCACGAAGTCTAAAAATTAAACTGTTTACCTCACCACGTAATTTTGTAGTCTACACATCCAGGATAATATTGGACGCATCCGCTAAAACCTCATCACGCTTATCACTAAATGATCTACTTATGGTCGGACCTACAATGGGTGCATTGTAGGTCCGACCATAATATTTCACCCTTCATGAAATAATTCATCGTTTTCGTCTGCACAAAATAGATATTAGTGCAGACGTCGAAAAGATATGTAGGCAAATTTTAGTAAAGGAAAACCATAGAAACTATAAAGCGATTGTCTAGAGATATGACGAGAACGTCTCTAATTCAGAAGAGTTCCTTCAGCCATTACCATTAAAAGACAGAGTTATGTCAACGGAAAATCTAAGTCAAGACGGATTGGTGAAAGTATTGGGATTGCAATGGAATCCAAAGCTAGACGTATTTTCGTATCGTGTCAGCATGCCTCCAGTATTAGGCAAGAGGAACTTACTATCAGGAAGTAGTCTTAATTAAAATGAAGATACTTTTTCAAACTCTTTAGTTACCAAATATAGAATGGGACGACGTACTACCGCAAACAATCCAACAAACAATTTAATGGTTAGGATTAAAGCAGCAACTGCATCATTTAGAAGTACTTAAAATGCCAAGATGACTGCACACACCTAATCAAGAAGCTCAATTGCATGGATTCTATGCTACGTGAATCGAGAAAGGTACGGTTGTTGTTTAATTGCAGCAAAATCCAAAGTCGCTCCAGTAAAAAATCTGTCCGCATTACAAGATTATAACTTTGTGATGCGCACCTATTAGCAAAGTTATTGTTGTCCATCAAAGAAATCCTGAGAGTACATTCATCACTCGTAACGTGCTGGACAGACTCAACTATCGTCCTGGATTGGTTATCTGATGTACCGATTCGATGGCAAAAGTTTGTAGGTAACCGGACGTCCCAGATACTGGAAGTAACGACACGAGATCAATGGCAACATGTTCCTACGACAAAACGATCCGGTCGATTCCCAACACGGGGCGTGCTGCTTTCGGAAATATTTAACAATGAATTATGGTGGAGCTCATCTAGTTGGCTAGATAGTAATTCCAAAAGTTGGCCCGAGCAAAAAGTTAATTACGGCACAATAGATGAGGAGCGGCCAAACTTTATCACGGTGTTTGTGGTAGACTGCTAGAAAAACGCAATACAGTGCGAATTAAAAATTTTCCTCTTTCAGAAAGATTGTCAAAATAATAGCGATTGTGCTATTTTGATGAAGCGCAAGGGATCAATTGTTATACTGGAGAAAGTGAAGCAATTAAATCATGTTGTAAGCAGATTCAATCAAAATGTTTGGCAGACGAACTTCGAGACATCAAACAAGATCAAAAAGTTATAGAAGACCGCTTAAATTTCTTAAACCATTTGTTGATGACACGAGAATCACGAGTTCCAGGTAGAGTTCAAAATTAAAATTTGGGATATGAAATAAAGCTCAGTTTCATTGTAGGGCGATTCGAAAATCGGCCGTGATTGGTTGTCCAGTCAACCAAGACGTTGGGCAACATTTATAGCCAATAGAAATCATAAGCATCCATAAATAAACTCAAAGACGTTAAACGGGCATCTAAACAGAATCTAGCCGATTACGCAACTAGCGGTAAATCAGCAGGAGAAATTGTAAATAACATGTGGTGGATGGCACGGTAATGAACGAAACAAGTTGTTCAGATCAATATCATAAGTGTCATCAATGATACCGCCTAACTATAGAATGTCATTCATCAATTAGGTGGTTTTTGGGAAAACGCAGTCAAACCAGTAAGCACTTGCACAGTAACACTTGCAGTACAGATCGAAGGAATTCTCAACTCTAGGCCAATATATCGCGGTATCAACGATGAAGTAGTTTTTTAGTATTTCTGGTAATTTTTTAATCGGGCGTGCTTTAGTGTATATATCCTGAAATTAATATTTGTTTGTTTGTTTGTTTGTTTATTTCTATGCAATCTGTTTTTGGGGCCGAAGCTCACCCAACTCTTTCGCGGTTAATTAACGTCCTACTTTACGCCATTACTAGCCAAATCGAGGACGCGCGAATACAGGTTCGCGTTTCAAATATCCATCTGCACATTGCATTGCTCCAGCCAGCCTGTACTGGCATGGACGATGGTTCGGCCCATGAATTCTACACTCCAACGGGGGGTCATAGTTGTGTTCATCGTCATCACCGATCGTAATCAAGTGATGAAAAAAAATTAATATTTTATAATTGTTGAAATTAATATAATTGCGCTGTCAAGAGGGTAATTGTATTGTATAAACGCTAAAGCTCATAAATGTAAATTATAGAATGTAACAAATGTTATTTTAGAATTTAAGATTATAGAACTTAACAAATGTTAATGTCGAATTAAATGAAGTCAGTAACTTAATAGAACAAACGTTTTGAAGAATGTGAAGTGAAATCAGATTATACAGACAAATTCGAATATGTTAAGCTTATAAATAGCAAGAATATAATATTGCCATAGGTGACCATAAAGATAAGTTCAAATGATTTTTAATCGTAATCAGCATAGTTTGAGTCTCGCAGACTCATTTTAAGTTTATCTGCTAAGAAACCAACGGATAATTTACTTAATCTAAATTATGATATACGAGTATGTATTCCAACATCCAATGATTAAGTTAAAATACCGTAAAACTATTTTTAGTCGCGTTCTGTATATTAGGTGAATAGGCAGTTGACGGGACCATATTCAAAAAACAAACACAAAAACATGCGATGAGTGGTCCCACATATTCAAAGTGGTCCCACATATTCACTAAGAAAGGGATTAATGGCTCAAATAATATCGTCCTGTTGTTCAGACAAGAACACCAACAAGTTTAATTTCAAAAAATAATACGAAAAAGCGAAAATGCTATATGGGCAAACCAATGCTTGGACGAACGAAATGTCATTTATGTAACATCTGTCAAGAATACGTATGTGTGCTGAACACGCAGATAATGTAATTATCTGCAAAGACGGCATCGGTAAATAAATAATTAATATTAGAGAATTTTAGTTTAAAATCTACAATTTACCTGAATCCGAAAGACACATCGCATGCTTAAATTTAACTAAAATGACCTATGCTCGTTAGGGTTAAGGAAAAATAAATTATACAACTCTAGGAATAAATTCTAGGAATATACATACCGATTAATAAAACAAAACAAGAAAGTATCGAAAAAACCATCCGCGATTACTGCATCAATAGTAAAGACGCAAACCGCACTATAGAAAAACCCATCCAGCATTGCTGCATCAGTATCACACAATTATTTACACATTATTAAAAAGTTGTTATTTTCTATCTTCACGTAGCTTATATAGTTTTAGCCATCTATTCTAGGCATATATATGGCTTGGCTCGTGTATTTTGCACTTTAAACAGGAATATTTTTGTCCATAGTCATCACCAATAAAATCAAGGAATATTTTAAATCCATGAGTAGGAAATAATTTTTTATTATGCAACCAAATTTAAATTTGACACACACCCCATAATTATAAATAACTGTCAGCCTAAGTTATACCTGTAATTGGTGTACACTTCATAAAAAATAACAAAAATCATTGAATTGGAATCGAAAATGTTAAAAAAAAATCTTCAATAAAATTAAACAAAGTGGAAAAAATTTTCTAATTTCAAGTCTTTAAAAAATATTTATCGAACCATTTTTTGTTTTTCTTTAGTTTTCGACTTCATTAATTTTTTACTTTATAAAACCGTATTCCATCGTAATCATCATCAACACCATGGGAACATTAATTAACTTGTTTATCAAGGCATTAGTTAATATTTCGAAGTTATTGTAATTAAAATAGCATGAAACTCGAAAGTTATCAAAGTGGATTACATTTAAACGTTCGTATAAAGACAACATTAAGATGTTATAGACGTATTCGCTCAATTGACACCATAATGAAACGTTAAGACATTTATCGAGAGTTGGGTTTGATTTAGGTGAAAAATTAAATAAACCAAAGCTGCCAATATTTTGAGTTTAAAGATTAAATAAAGACAGCGGATGCTACCGATTTCTTTAATGGTTTAAAAAAAGGCAAAAAAAATTAATTTTATAAATTTTATTATTGCACTAATAACCAAAAAAAAATTGCAATTTTTTTGGTGTGGCCTAAGCTCTCTCAACTCTCAAGGTTAATTTATCTTCTTACTTTACACAATTACTGGTCAAATCGAGGATATGTATACTACTACAGATTCGTTTTAAATATCCTTCAGTACATGGCATTGCTGAAAGTCTTTGAAACCTTTATATGATATTGACGTTGCTTAATTTGCCATCTTTTAGTCCATTTATACTTCGGAGATAACTGACTGTAATTCTTCGTTGCTTTTTCCAACAGCTAGGATCGCAGTGTCATCAGAAAAAGTCGCCACTGCGTGTATAGTAAATATAAAATCGGTCCTAATACACTGCCCTGTGGTACACCTGCTTTTTTTTTTCAATTCAGATTAAGTTTCAGCCAATTTAATTCTAAAGAATCCATGTTTCAAGTATGATTTTAGTATTTAAGCGAATTGCATTGGTAAGAGGTTTCTTAACTTATGATTAAATCTTTCATGCCAAACCTTGTCAAAAGCTTGCGTTATTCCTTTCGACTATCGGATTTAACCTTTTAATCAGTAGTTTCTCAAAGAGTTTAGATATAACTGGCAACAACGAAATTGGTCTATAAGATGAAGTTTCGTAAGGTGGTTTTCCAGGTTTTGGTATCATTATTACTTCTGCAATTTCCCACAAACTTGGCACAAATTTGGTTCTAAATGCAGCATTGATAAAATAAGTAAGCTAAACTAGAGCCTTCCTTGGTAATTCTTTTAAAATTTCTGTAGTAATAAGATCATAACCAGGAGCTTTTTTCGAATTCATATTGAATTTAATCTCATCCATGACTTCTTTTGGTGAAGTCAATTGAATTTCTTCACTTTCTTTTTCAGATTCCACCGTTATTATTTGAGATTCTAAAGTTTGATCAGCATGTGGTTGGAATATTTTTTAGAGGTGCTCCGCGAAACATTAAACTTTATCTTCGTTATTTCGGGTCCATTTCTATCCTTATTGAAGGGTTCTGCATTGTTGGTCTTTTAATTTTTTTGGTTGCCTTCCAAAGTGAATAATCAGTCCTGCTATCATTAGTTAGTTTTTTTAGACAGTTACTGATTGAGTCATTTTTTCCTTTTTGGATTTCCCTTCTTAACTGTTGAGTTAAATTGTTTAACTTAGTTTCATATTGAGGAGCTCTTGTTTGCTGCCATATTCTTTTCGCTCTTCTTATTTCTGCCAAGAGTTCTCTAATTTCTTTAGGATAGTTGTTTCTTTTTATTTTATATTTAATTTTTGGGTACTTTCCCAGGCTGATTGTTGTATATCAGTTACTAATTTTTGAACTTCGTTTTTAATTTGCTCGTCGCTTTTTAATGGAACCTTTAGGTTAGGTTTTTCTTCTAAGGACTGCCTAAAGTTGTAGTTACCATCGGTACACAAACAAAATAATTATTCAGATATTTCGTGTACACTGTACATAAATACATTTAGAGCGTAAAGTAGCAATTACACATAGCACTCGGTTGCCATGGCCTGATGAAATAATAATTAATTTTTAACTAAATTCCTCATCAGATTGAAACTGAGCTTTGCTTTGCACACATCCAAATCTGAATAATTAATTAAAATAACCACAACAATCCAACGTCGTTATAAAGTATTCCCAACAAGTATGTTTATTTATTAGGCTTGGATTAATAAAGTCTGGTATTTTCTTTTGATCTGGAAGCCCTGGTTTTCCAGGGCTTCCAGATCAAAAGAAAATGCATCAAAAAGTTGCATTTTCTGACAGCTTTAAGCAGTTCTTTACCTTTAGTCGTTGTTAGTCTAGAAATAGAAAAGGTTGAAGCAGTAAAACAGAGTGTTACTGAATATCAAGGTACCTCTGATCTATACCGTGCACATAATTGAGAATGTCCCTATCGTGTTCAATAAAAATTCTGAAACGATTTGAGATTGGAGCAATGTTATAGATTATTATTATTATTGAAGTTTATTAAATGGAGCATAAGCCGTAGCTTTTATACAACATGCAAATATAAATTAAAACATAACATAAAATCAATTTACCTTACCCATGTTCTTAAGACCCTAAACAGAACCCTGGGGAACTCCAGCCCCAACGAACGTTTGAATTAAATTTTTCAAGTGTATCATTAACATCGGTATTATAATGAAGATTATACCAGTCAATAAAAAAAAACTCTGTAAAATATTTATAATCAATTGCATTGTAATCTTGGGGCGTAGAGTCTGACTGTCACCTCCACGTAGAGGAAAATTATAAATTAAATATTTAATTTAATAATATCCACGCGGTGCGCCCTGGATAGCTATGGCAGCCAAACGGTCAGGATAGCTATGGAAACATGGTGAACTTTTGGTGTAGTAGGCACCTAGTTGACGAACGACAGCAGCATAATAAAATCCAGGAAGCGTCTGTCTTACAATGAGCGACTTCTCGGTGTGCGTCTGCACCGAATCCGTCGGCAGTATTTAAAGTCTGGCCGTAGACTAAAAAGGCTCAGACAATTTCATGAGCGGAAGTACTATTGACAACCCATTCAGAATGGGCAAGCTAATGATGAGATCTCCTATAAGGCCACGAAGTATCTCTGTGGAAAATTTAGCAAAAAGTAATGATCTTCGGCAGATGAGTTACAGTAGTTCTCAACAAATATCTGGGAGTGATTCAAATGATAAAATAATCCAAACATTACAAGCTGAATTAAAGGAAGCACGAAATGAGATTCAAAAATTAAAACTGATGATAGAACAGAGTCAGCCACAAAAAAATGATTATACTATACCTGATTCGAGCGAAGAAGAAGACATAGTAGCACAAGAAACAGCATGGCTACTACCAAAATCCAAAAAAAGGAAGCGCTCATCAGAAAAAGGTAATCAAGCAGGTACTGCATTAGACAAAACGGATAACCATCTAAATCCAAAAACAAAATCCCAGCCTGAAAAAAATAACACACCAGGAAAGCTACAACTTTTCAAAAAACTAAAGAACTTAAAAAAAGGAAACCAAATCCTCCCACCGTAATATTTAGCAATGTGACAAACTATTCAGTCATTAACAAGTCATTACAGGATAACAGCATCAATTTTCAAGCTAGAATGATGAACAACAATCAACTGAAAATAAATGTAGACACCGAGACAGATTATAGAAATCTAACAGAATATTTAAACGGTTCGAAGCAACAGTGGCATTCATATGAAAATAAGCATACGCGACCGGATAAGGGTTATGGTTAGAAATGTACACCAATCATGCAACCCAGAAGACATTAAAAGTGAACTGTGCGAAAGGTATTAAAATCCTTGATGTCGTCAGTAAAATTAAAAAGTCTAAGAAAGGGGATGAAGAAATAAGAATTCTTCTTCCATTATTCATGCTAACCTTCGATAACAAAAAAGATATAAGAAAAATTTGCGAAATAAAACATTAATGTGCCATATGGGAGTAAAGTACGAGGCGGTTAGAAGTAATCGTATGTAAGCTAGTTCCCGCAATTCATCAATAATGCATAACTTGAAGCAAATGTATTCCAAATTTTGCAAATTGGCACTTTAAGGAATTATTTTATTGGCCTTACAACACTGTGTCTCCAATTAGCCATTTTCAAAATATCACCCTCTTGAGTTGAAGAGTCAAATATGGAAAGATGTAACTAACATTTTGGTGCGACTGTTTTAATTCATTATCAGGATATCAGGAACAGTTTTGGCACGCAAATTAATTTTAGCCGTCTAGGTTGAGAATACATAATATCGTTGGAATTTTTAGCAACATCCGATAATCCATCAGAAGGAAACAATTAAGATGGTAAAAGTACATTAACTTTTGCTTCATCAATCGCACAGTTCGCTGTCGAAATCCTAGAATTACCAGAAATGGTTTTATTAGAGGCCAAAACAGCTGCGTAAGACAAATCCAAAGCAGCACACATCGGCGATGTTGATTTTCCCGGTACAATAGGGGATGTGACTAATGATGTAGCCTTTTAAGAATTTTTTTGCAGCTGGAACCGTTTCCATCAGCTCCTCAATAAGTTTTCTACTAGCCACAATTTCACCTTTTAACAGATCCACCTGAGGCTGGGAAGCCATATAATCCCAAGATTTGCCATTCATTACAGATTGTCGGAAAGATCTGTTTAGTAACAGGTGTCTACAGTCGTCACGAAACCACATAATATTTGGGCACTTTAGGCAATGACCAGATACCTACCACTCGTCAATGTTCGCGCATCCATAAAGGAAAGACCGCTCTCAAAATTTAGCTTAGATTTAGTTTAGATTTTGTCAATATTGACTGGTAACACTTTCAGCCCTCACTCAATACTATAATTTTAATAAGCACTACCAGGACACCACAACACAGCACAAAATGTAATTATAGAGACGACCGACATTTTTAGCATAACGTCATTCTGAGCGACGAAGCATATTTCGAAAGAATAACTGCTATTACGGCACTGAAAACCCTCAATTTATACATCACGTTCGAATTGTAACAATGAGGTCTACAGAAATACGTTTCCAAAAAGAATAAACTTAAAACTAGAGTTTAAAATCTGTGCTATGAAGCGGTGCCGTGACTATTGGTACAGTGCTGTGTTGCTTTAATAAAATAAAATTTTATAAAGCTGTCATTTCATTTCCATTTCAATTTTGAATGCATTGACGATATAAAATGTCTTCGTTATTGTTCTGAAATTTGCATAATTTAGCCCTAACACTCAGTTTTATTTCGAATGTATTATGTATAGCCGTAAACTCCCCAAAGACAAATAACCAACCGTTAACAGGTATACAATAAATAAGCATACATAATTTTCCATATTTAAGAATAAAAAAATAATAAATAAGAGTTATCTTTAAATATTATGACAATTTGTATCAACTTACATATCAATACATATATCCCCACACAATATTTTCTATTGACGATTGTGAAACGCGTAACACAACTAAAAACCAATCAATCTATTATATGAAAATCATGTAGGGATAAATTAATTGCTGTATTATGTGATTTTAATCAAACCTTGACGTTCGAGTTAATTTTAAGAATGTTTTACCCACACGTACCGTTACAAAATCTTTTAGTTAGAGTACAGTAAATGATCTGATAATATCAACATCACTCTCTTTGAGATCTTCAATGTTGTCATGGCACACGTTTGTTTTTTGCACTTGCTATAGTTTTATTAAAAAAGATATTTCCAAACGGGGGAGGGTTGCAAAAGGGATTTTTCATCACCTGATTTCGATCGGTGATGACGATGAACACAACTATGACCCCCTGTTGGAGTGCAGAATCCATGGGCCGAACCATCGTCCATGTCAGTGCAGGCTGGCTGGAGCAATGCAATGTGCAGATGGATTTAAAATCGAAACTGTATTCGTGCGTCCTCAATTTGGCTGGTGACGGCGTAAGAAAGGACGTTAAAAATTAACTGCGAAAGACTTGGGAGAGCTTCGGCCCCAGAACAGATTGCAGAGTTCAGAAACAAAAAAAAAAAAAAACAAAAAAAAAAATATTGACTGTTAACCTTATACAGCACGCGAAATTCATAATCTTTCATATTTTTAAATTTTAAACTTCGACACAAAACTACAAAAACTTATAATTTTTTGATAGAAATCGTTTCGTTTTAATTAAAGTTTTGAAAAAATTTATTTTGTGATTTGATGGCACAATTTTTTGAAACCAGTATATCATCAAAGTTAGGCAAAAATATGTATCCTTTAATTTCATGGTTGAAATAATTCTTTTTCCAATTTAACCACCCCTCATTATACCCTCATCATAAAAACTAAATACTTTGAAAATATTGAGATAACTTTTTGTTGTTTAGATTTTAGCAGAAATTAATGAATAAATTATGTTTTAGAGTTTAAAAAAGTTTTTTTTTTTTTTTTAAATAACTATATCTTCTAATTAGAAAGAAGAACTATTTAGTTAATTTTGTTATCCTTTTTATCTTAAAACCATCTAACGATGCATATTATGAAACGACTAATAAATAACTTTAAAGCTTTGGTGGTTAATTTCGATGTTACGAAATAACATTTTGATGAATACCATATTTATGGTGATTTTTTTTACAAAGTAGAGCATAGAACTATTTGTATTCAGAGATTTAGAAAAACTTACATATCATATATTTTCGGAGCATGATAAATAACATAATTCACGATTTATTAATGTTTGAAATTACGTTGTGGTACTTATAATAGTAAAAACTGTTATATTGTGACAGATGGTTTAGAATCAACCGACGAAAATATTATAATTTGATAATTTGAAAGATTTGGGCGAAAAACTCTACCGTAAATTTCATAATCTATATAATCTTTAGCAACCGTGAAGGCGTTTCTCAATTGGAAACGGTTCAGGCCAGTGTGTTAACCAGTCAACCATTATCAATATATGTGTATACGTCGAAAATTGTAAAATGACCAACATTATCTGAATGAACTTGTCCAAATCTAGTTTTCGAGAGTTTAAATTGTTCATTTCGAGATTTTGTGTGACTAAAAATTTTGGATTTTTGGCAATCCAATAACAAGGAGCTGTTTTCAAATTCATATTGATTCTTTTGGTGAAGTCAATAGAATTTCTTCACTTTTTCAGATCACCGTTATTGTTGGAGATTCTAAATCTTGATTATCATGTGGTTTATCATGTTGCACCTTGTTTTTTAATGAACCTTTTTATTTTTTTTTCTAAGGACTGGATTTCTCTCTTTTTAAATAATTTTTTCACTTAATGTCAAAAGTATTAGAGAATGGTCCGAGTTTAGGTGTCGTTTTTCGTCTACTTGTACATAGCTCATAGACATATTTTTAAATTATAAAGAAATCAATTAAGTCTGATATTTTGTTTTGATCTGTAGGCCAGTAGGTTGGTTTTCCAGTTGACAAGGTTTCACTACATCATTGTTTTACAGCTTCAAGGTGTTCATTACTTTTAGTCGTTATTAGCCCAAAACTCCAATGGACATGAAAAAAGAGTAACGCGTCTTTCAGCGAAAAATGTTATCGGTGACAAAATACCATCACAATATTTTAGACGGTTATATAATATGACTACTTAGCATTTTTAAAACAGAATCTCAAAATTTATTAAAAACAATTTGAATGAATGGGTTGCCGCTTTATTTTAGAACTATCATAGCTTCCACTGACTAATCTCTGGACGTAGAAAATATGAAATTTATTACATTTTACAATTCGATACAGGTTAGATAAAATTAAATAGCAATTTAGCAACAGTGGAAGCGATACAACTTTGTTGCTTGAAGAAATAACAAAAATGAATGGAAGATTAGACAAAAAAAAAAACATAAACTATATGAAGGTAGTTCAAGAAATTTGACTAGATCTATAAACATTATTCTCTAAATCGAGCGAAATCAAGAAGTTTTTCCAAATAAAAACCAGTAGGCAAAAATTTTAGCTACTTCCATAATTGGTTTGAAAAAGAGCACGGAAATGTACAAGGCCACGTGTAAACTTGAAGAGGAATTTATCAAACAATATTCAAACAATGCTTTAATGCCACAGCTTCAGTGGCAACCAGTGGAAGTTGTTTAACATACCACCAGAAGCTATTAAAAACTGTTATAGCTTGAAAAACTGGTAGTAATCCTAGACAAACTCGACAATTGAAGTGTAACGTCAAGAGCATACACATGTTTCAGAACAGGGTAGAGACCTTAAAGTGGATTTTGTTTCAATTGAAATCAAAAAAAATGCAAGGGGACGCGAAGGAAAACTCCAGCATTATGTGAATATCGAGTCAATTCAGCCAAGATATTCACACGTATTAAACAAAAATAATATTGTACCCATACTGAAAAAAAAACTAAATTCTTTGAGCTGGTTTAATTGTTAGGACAAACAATGGCTTGCTGATTTAAATCTACAATAACAATGTGATATAAACAACAACTTACCAGAAACTGTGAAAAACCAATGAGTGGCGTCATAGATAAATTTATCTAAGTAAATTAAGTCAGAAACAAATTGCTCATTAGGCCGAAGATTAGGTTGAAATAAAAAAAATAAAACCTGTCCGTATTTTGTGATAATGTAGCTAGTTTAACCGCGTTATGTTTTTAATTTCTTTGTGCAACAATAATGAACTGAATCTAAGTTCTCAGAAGGTAAATTTGTTGTAAGATGATAAAATTTACTCTTATCTTTTGTAATTCGTTTGAAATCAATGAGACTCATATTTTAAAACAAAAATTAAGCAAGTTGACATTGAGGATTCCAATTATTTAATATGGTGTGAAATTTCTACCGGAATTAAACGATCAAACACATAAAGGACAGGGCTTTCCGGTGTATAACTAGATTATACAAACTTAGTAATTTCATGCTTGCTTAGTTGCATCTGGTTTTCTATTTTCAGTAAAGCCTGATGCTGTATGTTCGTTGTCAAACTTTGCAATTTAGTTCTAATAAAACAGTTAAAAGAAAATTATTATGGTTTTTATGGCCACCAATAAGTACTAGTCTGCTACAGGATTTAAATTTTTACTCCAACTTATATCCAACAAACAGTTTGACTGCCAAAAATCAAATGTAATCGCTAATAAAAAAAGCGTATTTATGTCGATTTCGTTAAATTTGTACCCCTATCTGATCGACCACACTCTTTTTTTCCATCAAACGGACAATAAAAACTCACAGCACTGAGTGTTTTAACGATTTAAACATAAGTGGCACATGAAAGTTTATGTCAAATTTTGGCCAAATTAAAAATAGCGTCACAACAAAATACAGAATTTTTGGTGTTTGTAAAGTAGAAGTATTACTCCCAAAAACTTGGAGTAGCCTAAATTACCCTGGGAAAAAATTTTTGTTGTCAGAGCAGTTTTATATATCAATCAAATATCTGTGTAAAAAGAGTACCATTTTCACCAGAATCATGACTATACAAGTAAAATCAACTAATGATTTATTTCCAAAATTTTATAGATAATTTTAGCATCTACAACTTGACAAAGGTTTTCAAATATAGCAATGATCTATTCGTTGCAATAGCTGAATGTGAGGTTTAACATATCGTGTTCAATGTTCAACTATAGTCCATATTTCAGGAAGGTTAAAGTAAAATAAAAGTTGCCCAATAAATAACACAATCAAACTAATGAATTTTAGTGTATTGCTGCATCTAGACGATTGCAAATACCCAACAAAGTGCGTCGTTTGTAAAAAAACAAATCGCGAGGACACGACACGCGTGGTTTAATCACACGTCAAACCCACCAGTTTTGCATAGAAAATTAGAAAAAAATGTTGTACAAATTCAATTATGGTTATGTGATCATTATAACGTGGAGGACATACATGATGGATATTCAAGCTATGAGCGTACAAGAAATTAATACAGGCAAACAAAAAATCTATAGGATTATTAGAATCTTATACTAGGTTTTAGGAATCTTAACATAGAGTTGGCTTTGGCACAAATCAGGTCGAAATGATGATTAAATAATAATGTATAGAAGTAAATGTAATTCAAAGATCTCTTATTTCGTTAACACGAGTCAAATTGTAATTTACAATGTTATAATTATAAATAAGACGCGAAGATGAATGTGTAAACTTCACCAGTTTGCACTTTGCTACATCAAATTTAATAAATTATTCTTACACCAAGAATTTACCGCGTCTATATCCATTTGTAATTAAACTATATCAGAGAAAATTTTATACTTTTTGTGTTATTATTTACAAATAATATGAAAATAAATGGACCAAGATGTGAGCCCTTAGGTACTCCAGGATGTACATAAATTGGATTAAAAAAACTATTGTTAATTGCTACAATCTGCATCCGCCCAGTGAGGTACGACTCAAGCCATTTGATTAAATTATCATTAATTCCAAATGATTTTAATTTTTGCAAAACAATAAGGTGATTGATTCAGTCAATCGCCTTACTGAAGTCAGTCTAAATGACATCAAGTTGAGCATTACTCTCAATCACCGCCGTGACACGTTTAGTGATTCGACTAAATTTGACACAGTAGAACGATCACGATTTTAGCCCGAAAAACATATAATCACACACAATTGACTCAAACAATTTAGGGATGGCTGACAATAACGAAATACTCCTATAGTTGGAAAACCGCTCCTTATATCTCTCTGAAGATATGTGAGGTGTGTACAAGCAATAGTTGGTACAACTACCTTCTGCACTATATTTATCATTATCAATATCAGACCGACTATATATTTTGAAAAAATGAAGCAAATAAATTAGCAAAATCCCCAGAATTACACCTAGCAACATCATTGAACCACATAGTTGATGGAAATTCAAAAGTTTTCTTTTTGGAGTCAACGAAATTCTTAAATGATTTTGGATTTGAAGTCATATTAAGCAATATAAGCAATATATAAGCAATATAATGCAAGTAGTATAAGCAATATAATGCAAATCGTCAAACCATTTTGATAAATCTAAAAATGCTAACTTGCCGTCAGCGTTCTTGGATAACTTCCATCTTCGATATAATTTTTTCTTTCGATTTCGTAGGTATGTTAGTTAGATCGTTGTAAAACCACGGAGAATTATTACGATTAACTTTTTTTAATAGAAATAGGTACAAACCTGTCAAAATTAATGAATACAATGTCATAGAAAAGTCAATATCCACCAACGAAAAACACGAATTCACCAAAAACTCCGATACGTTTAAATTGATTTCGATAGACTTATGGTTGTCACAGTTGATAATGTGCGGAACTGATGCCAACTGTATCATAAATAGATTACCAGAATTTACAAAAATCAAGTCCAAAAATGTATCTGAAGAAATGTACCAAAAATGTAATTTTTGTCGACATATACCAGCCATTCAACCTTTGGTAAGTTGAAATGGCAAATATCAGCACGGTGTCACCTAAGTTGAGTTAAGAAATTATACTATACAAACAGTTTGTATATGCCGTATAAACTTCTGGTGGCGACCTCGGTGGAATGTAAAGGTCAATAATGTAAATAATGTTCTTGAAAATATTTAACTCAATGCATAAAAGTCCTATAGTTGGATCACTGTCAACAACTGTTACACTTACAATAGATGGATAAACAGCCATCGGTACGCCTCCCCTACTAGATTTGACACTAGTTAGTGTCGAGCGGTTGCACCTCTATACAATATAGTCTGTCCGAAAATACTAAGAACTATATATATTCGGTTTTAAATTAGTTTCAACGATCACGTAAACGGGATACATAGAACCGGCGACAAAGTGATAAAACTGATAAAAGTGGATTTTGAGGCAATACCGCGAGCATTTTGAAGATATTTAAAATTGCTTCTTAGCTCATCAGGTGTTGCTATATTTAAGGGATTCGTTGAGGGAGCCGCCGAGCTCCCCGAAAATTTCTTCTATTTTGGTTGATGTTAAATTCCTTGATAAGTACGTGTTCCAGCCATAAATCAGCATTCATAATACTTTCAAAGGAATCAAGTAGCACACTAATTTTATACCAAATATAAGGCGAAATACTCCATTTTGTGAATCTTAATTGAACCTTAAACAGTTAGCATATGAAATTTGAAAATTATTTTTCACAAACTCATTGAATTTACTGTCAGTAATGGTAGGTTAAGTTTCAACACAAAAATCAAAAATTGAAAAGCCTTATTATTATAAATCGTCGAATTTTTCAATGAAATTACTGGTTTTGATTGATTGATTAGAGTGTACGGCCAAGGACGAACCAGGAACTCCCGGAATGCCGGGCACCACCGTACACCCCATTATTGCACTTGTTTATATTTGAGGTTTTAGTTTGATTCACACAATCATCATTAGTCATCATCGTCGATAATATATTTGTAACCTATTCAGACGGAAGAGACTGAATATATGCTTTAATATAATGCACGAGGTGCTGATGTTACTCGACGAGTTATGCACAGCTTTCGGAGAAATGATTTTGGTTTGTTTTGTAAATTTGAACTAATATCACCCTACAACATTTCAAACACACTTTACCTATCCCTCTATCTACCCTAATTATCATTATTTCCAATTTTTAATAACTTAGACCCATGTGGTGTCTTTTATAGTTTTTATGGTGACACCAACATAGACTAATTATAGAAAATTTTTGCATATTAAACCAACTTTTTTCCATAAAACTGTATGCTAATTAATAATCAAACTATAAAACTATGAAAAAAAAACTTTGTTTAGTTTTTATTATATCCATGTTAATTTGTTGTTATATCTTAATAATAATAATATTATAACTATTATGTATTATATTACTAAAAAATTTATAAACATAAAACTGTAATAAATTATAATTTTTTATGTACTTTTGTAGTTTATGACGATGGTCTGAACAATTAAAAATTATGTTTTATTAGTAAATTAATACGGTACACACAATGATAATTTTATACTTAAATATAAAATTCAAGAGTTAAATATTCGATACCGTTACGAATTCTGGGCTTATCTTGGATTTCATTAAAATGCTAGAATTAAAGGTAAAATTAAACTACTTTGTGGCATTCAACCAATCGATATACCTGTACAATATAACGTTTAAGAATTTTTCAGTTTTATGTAAAAATTTAATTGAAATTTCCTATATCTAACTAATAGAGGTTTTCTATTAATTTGAAGCCATTCTTTTGATTTTTGCAGTTAAAATATTACGAATTGTAGATATAAAAATGAAATATCAAGAGCGAACAACTTAATGTTATGGTGAATGATTTGAAGGTCGATAATAGAAAGAGATTAAATGGGTAAATTTCATTCAACTCTAAACCAAATCACTTACCTTGATAAATCAGCTAAGGTCATGATTAAATTCTTTTTTGGTCGCATCAACAACATTCTGATTGAGTCATAATTTAAGCTCAAACCAAACACAAAAGATATTAAAAATTAAAATAGAAAATTATCATCATATTACATATTTTGTGTCCTTGATATCGATAAACTAGAATCAGAAGATTTTTGTCACAGATTATTTTTGCTTTTTATATTTTTAAACCAAGTGCTCGAGTAACAGGAGTAATTTGATCAACTGAGTATAGTATTGGTGTTGATACTATTGGAATTTTAATACGCACGTGCCGATATTTATATAATAGTATCTTATTTTTTTTTGGTGAAAAATCCCATATACAACATAGATACTAGAGATTATATCCCTATAGGTTTTAAAGATTATATTTCATATCCTACACCTTTATTTCATTTACATATCCCTAAATAATCCATCAATTTGTCACTGATATACTGTTTATTGTATACAAATAAATCACAACATTCCGCAAAATGGTTTAAATTTCTGTATAGATTTAGGTATTGGTTTCCCGAAAAAGAATTTACCTAGGAAGAAGTAAAACAAAAGAAAATCAATTGAATACAAATTTAATTTTTTTTTTTTGGTTTCGTGATTTAATCAAATTTTCCAATAAATTAAATTTTAAATATGAAATTGGTTTTTTGTTTTTGTATTATCCGACTGTTACATTTTCTAGATATAATATCCACAAAAAGGTTACATAAAACCGAACAAAAAAAAATGTTCACTCAATATTTCAAAAGATAATCTAAAATCATTTTATTTTTTGCTAACACTCTAGAATACAGTTAAGATTCAAGACATAAGATAAAATTCGTACTTTTTGCTTTTGAAGTCGGTTGCGTATTTAGTGATTTCGAAGATTTTTTTTTAATGGTAAAATGATAATATGTCTCCAGTACATATAACAGATAACATATCACAGCTTAGTTTATAAAATATAACAAAAAAATGTTGTACTATATAGAAAGTGCGTGATTCTACCGAAGTAAACATGTTTTAGGAATGTAAAAGTGAGTTTGATGACAAGTCGAATGGATAATTAAAGACTGGTATATAAATTAGATTTTCGGCGATTACATGATGTATTGGCCACAAAACGTTTAATTCAATTGATTGGTAATATTTAATAAATTTTTTTAAAATCTAATTTATAATATTATAATTTTTATAATTTTATATTTTTAATGATATGTAATCAAAAACTAGTCTATTACAGCATACGGCTTGTTGAAATTATATTGTTATGTCTTTATATTATGGATTAATTATTTATAATTTTCAGGTGAAAATTAATTTAATTTATTACAGTTTAAGGCTTAGAGAAATTAGCCCTTTAATAGAATTTGTTTTTAGGGGATTTTTTTTCAGATTACTGTTGAATGATGGCACACTGGAGTTGCTGATAAGAGATGACAGAATACAGAAAACAGAATGCAGCGCTGTTAAATATCATTATAATTGTCTTATGCTAACAGAAGTTTGAATATTAACTACCGGGAAACGACCAATTCTGTCGTTACTGACATACTTTTCCTTTTCCTACACCACAAAAATAGAATATAATTGTGCCGTAATGATAATGAGCTGTCTGAAACGGGGTTGTTTCTATCATAGAAATATAAATATATGAAAATCCTGCCTATCCTACCGTTGGTTAAATGTAAAAAGGCTTTGAGAATAGGACCGGCGTTAACCGGAACATTTGACGAGCGCTTGGTCTCACAGTATGCGAACACAGCTAAGTATCGAGGCGTGACCCTGGATGCTAAACTTATATGGAAGAAAGAAAAGTCAAAAAGAAAAATGAAGAATTAAAATTAAAATATAGAAAAATGCATTGGTTGATAGACACTCTTCTCTATAATCATTCAATAAGCTGCTACGTTATAAGCAAATACTGAAACCAATATGGACTTATGGTATTGAACTTTGGGGTTGTATCCCAGCAACGTCAATATCATACAAAGTTTTCAGAACAAGGTACTAAGGAACATCGTCGATGCACCATGATGCGTCAGGAATAATGATCTACATAGACCTTAAAGTGGACCCCGTTTCAATTGAAATTTAGAAAAATGCAAGGAAACACGAAGAAACACTCCAGCAACATGTGAATATAGAGGCAATTCAACTGTTAACTAACACCAATATTATACGCAGCCCGAAATGAACCAAACCCTTTGAACTGGTTTAATTGTTAGAACAAACAGCGGCTTGCTGATTTAGGTACACAATAACGATGTAGTATAAACAACAACTTACCAGAAACTGTGAAACGCCAATGGATGGAGTCATAGATATACTTATCTTAGTAAATTAGATCAGAAACAAATTGCTCATTAGTCCAGGAGACTAGATTGTCATAAAATAAAATAAATACTCAATTTATTAAAAATAAAAAATAAAATATTTTCTATGGTACGTTGGGTTGATGGTCACCTATAGACTTTACTTTATCTTCCAGTGTAAATTTTAATTTTCAAAATTATTCATTACACGCTGAAAGGTTAACTTGCTCGGCACATGATTAGCATCAATAAAGTAACGAAATTTTTTCTGTAAAATCAAAGTTGAACATAACTAAAATGTTTTAATAACTTTAACACATTCCCGCAGCGTTAGATCACAGAATTTGTTTCTATCAAATGAAGTTCACATTTCGTCAAATTTCATACAAAACAAAATGGCGGCCGAACAAGGTCGACCTAGGACATAAAACGCACCCTGTAGGTTCAACAAGTAATTTCATTATAAATAAAGGTTTTTAAATAAACCCGATTTAATTTGAGTGCTCGTATTTATGGATACAAGCAATCACTACGATGACGGTTTAATTATTTTAATAAAATTCGATTGGTAGAATTTTTGGGCAGAGCAACAAATAAATCAGGAAAATGCAGTTTGCAAACATTTTTCTAATCTATATACAAATAAATAAAATACATTAAATAGATAAAATATTTACTCTAAGTTTATTAGTTTTTAAGCTAAAATTTGTAATTCTTAGGTTTTTTAATTTTGTTGGAGTGTAGAGTGGTTTTGTCTGTGCGTAATATTTGGGTGGTCTCTTTTAGGGTTTAAATTAAAATTTATATGTTGAAAGATCAATTTTATTTATTAAAATGAAGTTATATAAATTATATCTGTACCAGAAAAGCTCTGAAGATTTTGTGTTAAAACCAAAAGAATATCCGTATGCTCAAATACGTGACGTTGTTGAAAGCTATCATCCCGAAAATGATGGATGGATGCCGGCTTCTCCTACAAATTACATGTTTTAACGAAGATCTTAAGGGCCGTAAAATAATAAGTATCGAATCAAGTATCGCTGCTGCATTTAATTTACGTACAAATGCCGAGGTTATTTAATTAATTTCGATATCTTTATATTTTATATTTTTATATTCTGTATATTCTTATGTTTCAGATTTGAATTTTGGTGTTTATATTGTTATATTATTTCATATCTTTGTACTGTTTTATTAAGATTTATATTACCACTATAGTACGGTACTAGATTACCACCTAATTTTTAGCAACAACGCAACGGAACGAATTTCAAGGGAACTAATCCAATTTATTACAGCATATGGATTGCAAAATTATAATTTTATAATATTATAATTAATTAAGTTATAATTTTAGATTCAAATTAATTCTATTTCTTACAGCCTATGGCTAAGAGCAATTAGTTCATTAATAGATTTTGTTTTCAGGAAACCTCTGCAGATTACAGATGAATGGTGGCACACTGGAGTTTCTGATAAGAGATGGCAGAATGCAGAGCAGTACAACAAAAATGTGGTTGTCTTATACTAACAGTAGGTTGAATATTGGATACCGGGAAATCGGACCAATTAAGTCATAACTAACATATTTTTCCTTTCCCTAACCCACAAAAATTTACTAACTATTGGCCGCCAAGGTGTCTGTAACCGGGTCGATCTCAATAATTTAACTAGTATCCTTCCATATCCTTTTAAGTATATGTAAAAACGGGTGTACTGTGGGCCCGGCGCTTTCCGGGATATCCTGCTTAATGCTTGGCAGTACATTCAAAATCAATCAATCAATCAAAACAAGCAAGCACTACGATGACGTCATATAATTCGGAGTTAAATTTAAGATCAAAATTTGAACTAATGATGGACTCTAATAAATAGGTCACGTCAGTAAGAAATATTTTTGATATATAAGCCTTCTTGAAGTAATCGCAAAAAAAGAAATAATGACTCGTTAGCTACAATTTGACTCTTATTATTTTCTAGCCATATGATGGTAGTGCTCGAGATGAAAACCGAAATAAGTAACTTGTTTAAACTCAAACTAGTCCCCAAAACTTATACGAAAATTTACCGAATTTAATACGAAAAGCATTTAACGTAAATTTTTGTATGCGAAGATATAAATTGATTTTCTATTTACCAGACTACAGCCAGCATGGTGGTTGGTGAAGGGAAATGGAATGGGTTTACATACATAAGGGGTACACATATGAACAAACCTATCAGCCATAAAAAAGTCGAAAAATAATAAAAATTTTCGATTTAGGACGAGTCGAGAATAAACACATAAAATTCAATTAAGGAAATTGATATAACGAAACATAAACCTTATCACATTTTCTGTGTCATAAACAACGTCATAATACATCTAATCAAATTAATTGCAAAAATCTTCGGATTATATTGTGTTTTTCGCAAGAAATAAACACACACGAAAAATGGTTTTAAAAATTAAAATCAATATTTGCATTGTGTGTATGTATAACAACAGTGAGTTGCGCTCTTATAGGCAAAATGGAATAACTAGACACTTTTCAGATAGCTGATCCCAGTTTTTATGAATTAAACAAAGTTGACATGATTTTAGGTATCGCCATTTTTTTTTTAAATCTTACAATCAAACAAAAATTACCGATAACTCAGATCTTTAGGTACATGATACATTATTTGGTTGGGCCGTTGGCTGATCTGTAAACAATGATGGTGCTACGATTATTAATTGTAAATGAAGTAGTGTCCAACAATGGAATTTCCACGATAGTTAAAAGTTTCTGAGGTAAGATGGTAGATATACAGTTAATTTACCGATCAAAGGCACTGTTAGAAGTTTGGGTTCATCACGTTCATACATAAAATAAATTTGAAAAATAAACGGATCTAAAACTAGAATATAATCAATTTATGCTTGAATATGAAAATCTCCGGCATATGACTAAAATACCAGATGGTAAAATATTTCAATCAAGTAAAACGCTTTTATATTTACCACATCACGCAGTCTATTAACAAACTACAACAAAGCACAGACTAACATTATATTTATATTTAAAATGCATCACGACTTATTCACAATTTTTTTCAAACTTAGAACACACAGGGTAGCACTGGTATTGGACATCGAAAAAATGTATCGATAGGTAAAGATTAAGCGCCGAGAGAATCATAGTGAAAAATTTAAACATTTCTAGTTAACGACGATTATTTATGGGTGCCTTGTCTTGCATTTCTGATAATCCAAACTTTATATCAGATATCTAAAAAAAAGCTGCCATCACTTCCTAGATGCATTCGCCGTAATCAAAACTGATGTTGAGGCCGATAATCTTTTGCCAGGAGCCGAGACCAACGAAGCTGCATTAAAATTATATAAAGATCTAACCGTTGTTTTAGGAAATGCAAGTAATAAATAAATATTTTACAATCCGCTGAGCGAGCATTGATAGGTTGGATCCAACGTCAGTCATTTGGTGAGGATATTGATATAATTCAACGCAAAGCCTCATTATGTAAAGGTAGTCGAATCATATCATAGATGCCCTTTCTATGATCCGTATGATCCTTTTGATCGTTACTCAAAATCACATCCACTCACAAATAAGCTGATACACCATTTATATCACATATACCTATATCCCACATGTCCCAATATGTCCACTTAATTTTTAATTTCTAGAGGAAGATACTGGATAATCGGTGCTAAATACAAATTCAAACTAATGTTCTACCAATGTCAGAAGTGTATACGTACGAGAATAACCTATACTTGAATCAATCAATGGGAAACTTACCCAAGTCGAGGTTCACGCTCACATGGGCCTTTTAAAATACTGGTGTTTATTACGCTGGTATAGTAACTATATAAGTGCCAATAAGGAAAGAGGAGCAAAACGCACAAGTCATACATTTGTATATTTATTTGTATGGCTACAACAGTCATTCACATGAAATTAGTCGATTAGCAACGATCCAAATAATTTATAAGTGCTTACCGCTGCGCAGTTTTTAATTGGCACATCTGTACAAGAATTTCCTATTATAGAATATGAGCATGAATGAATTTGTTTTGATCAGGGAACCGAATTAATCGGTATTATCTTGGTCAAAGGGATGAGTAGTGAAGGTCCATCCAGGGGCTGACAGTTTAGTCTGTGTAGTCACATTTAATACAATCAACGGTGAGATTAAGCGGTCAATATCAAAATTATGCAAATTAACGTCGAATTGTTAAGAAATTTATTTCTTAACGAATGGGAGTATGTTGAAGGCTCATAATATTTGTTTATATATATTTTGAAAGTCTTTCAGTAATTAGATTTTAGATATGTAACAGGCTAAGATTTAGTACATTTTTGTACTAACAAATCAATCGTTTTGTTTAACTGAATATCATTTACTAAGATCATTACTATGGACTCTTAAAAAGTCACACATTTTTGTAAAGCTGTCCCAGAAACGTTGAAAATTAATTGTTAATAAAGAAGTAAAAAAAGAAACAAGTATATTTGATTTCGAGAAGTCCATAGCATTATTCTAACTTAGCACTTTAATTCTATAAAAGCAACCGCCGAGGAACAATACTGTAATAATTTTCTTATTTTGAAATTGTTCTTTTAAGAGATTTGTTTCTGGTACTTTTCGATCAAATCGCGCCAGAATCTTTTTTATTGAATCTATTAATTTATGAAACTTAAAATACTTACATTCAGTGGGCAACCCTAAGGGTTTTAGATTTTTTAATATATTTTACATATATTAAAGGGAAAACAATCATTCATACTTATCAATCACTCTTCGATAACAAAAAAAAATGATGAAACCAACAGATCGTCCACCCTGTAGAATGATTAATGACTTTAACTGTAAACCACCAAGTAAAACTTTAGACTAAGAAAATTATGTTCTAGTACTAAGTAGGTTCCAAGTTCATCTGTTCAAATTTCCAATTTACTCACTGTGTATTCGATTACATCTATAAATAGCTGTATCAACACACTATAAATCAGCATCACATTTTAATTAGAATCGATTATTAAGTTATAGTATTAACACAACATCAACTATTTTACGACTATACTATCGATTATAATGATGATAATGATGATGATGGTGATAATCTATTCAATTTAAAATTAACCCATTTACATTACACTACACTAGTTATGTATACCGTATACGTATAAACAACCACAATGATGTTGATATGTTTATTTAATATCTCACACTATATACGGCATTAAATTGTTGGATTATTTATTCATATTTTCGCGAATTGAATTACAATTACAAACACTAAAGTTTATTTACATTTATGCCATAAATATTAGCTTATGT
This sequence comes from Tipula confusa, assembly GCA_963556175.1. Classification (NCBI taxonomy): domain Eukaryota; kingdom Metazoa; phylum Arthropoda; class Insecta; order Diptera; family Tipulidae; genus Tipula; species Tipula confusa. Next base: position 107,403,328 of record OY744476.1, on the reverse strand, counting down.
GAATATTAACTTAAATCAAAATGAATGTAAAATGAGATCAAGATGACAAAAAAAGTCATTACCAGTGTTCTCAGATATCATTGTCGTTAATATAGGAATTTATAAGTAGCGTAACAATAGTATAGTATCGTAACAACAACCACCCAAATTGTTTGCCATTATTATTATGATTATTATTATTATGTTGGTTATGTTATTACTGTCAACACCATTATCATTATTATCGTAATTTTATTTTTGGTAAGCGAATGATATTTAATATCACAGCTTGATACTTGTCATGTTTATGTAATAATTTAATTTATTTTCACCCCTACCACCTTCTTCTCTGGTCGGGGACATTTACATTACTTAAAATACAACAGAGTGAGCATGACAGATTCAGACCTAGTATATGATATAAAATGTAGTAAAAGCTCTCTAAGAAACTCCTCGCTACTCGAATTGCTATTTCAAAGTTATAATTTCAAAGTTCCTTTTTTTGTATTTTTCTGCTCATGGATTTATATCTAAAACTTCATAAGTAATCATCGTCATTTCTTTATTTCTATAGGACTAGTCATTGGGCTATATCTCAATACATGTATCAGTTAGAGACAAACAGAATCAACGAAAACGTTTATATAAGTACTTGCCATGGCGCTGTAGAATTGATGATGATAACCATCTTGTAGATATGGTATAGTGCGAAGCTCAATAACGTGCTTTCGACATAAAAGCAACATAACTAATAGGCTACTGTTCTACTGTAACAATTAAACAAAACGAGAAATCAGACCTTATAAAATTTACAGAAATTTATAAATGGTAATACCAACAACTAAATCGTATTTTATGACATTAAATGCGACAAAAAAAATGTTTCTTAAACATAACTATAACCCGAGTGCAGAACCTTCGAGTGTACTTCGAGTACAGAATCTATGGGCCAAATCTTCGTTTACTAGTACAGGGTGGCTGGAGCAATGCAATGTGCAGATGGATAATTAAAGCGAACCTGTATTCGTACGTACCGGAATTGGCTAGTAATGGCGTGAGGTAAGACGTTACGATAATCGCGGTTAAATTTAATAAATAAATTTTAATATTCTAATGAATTCAAATAATAAATAGCGTAACCTAAATTTTTTTAAGAATTAAGTAAGTTTTTTACTGTATTTAATATTAGCCAATTCATTAAGATGTGCCGTGGGCTTTACAATGATGAAAAATTAGCCAAAGGTATCCCATTTTAAAAAAGTCATTTTAAAAAAGTCGAATTTCTTTGCAATTTGTAAAAAACCTTTTATTATTGACTGTGAACACTTGCATATTTCATAAATTAGAATTTAGTGGTTTAGTTTTTTGATGATTGGCTAGTTCACAGAGATTTCCAACAGACTTGGCATATGTAAATATTTAGCTTATACAATCTTCCTGAAAGAAACTCTGTGGTTGCAGGATATGCTAATGCCCTCGTTAAAGACTTCTGATCGAGCATGTAATCCTTAGAATCCCACTTCAGCGTTCTCTGGTTGGCGTAGTGGATACAATAAAACAAAGGTTGGATTGCAGAAACTTCACTGTTAAAATAATCAACAAAAGAAAACATGGATACCATCAAAATCAAAACCGACCTCCGCTTATGTTAACGGACACTCAGTTTAAGATCGGTACGTATAACGTGCAATCGCTTAGAAAACCAGACGCGTTTGATAGCATTGTATCAGCAATGAAAGAGCATCGCTTGGAACTCGTTGCTCTCCAAGAAACTCGATGACCAAAAAGTTAAGACTATGTGTTCTAGGGCTGGCTATACATTGGTTTATAGTGGAAAGGACCTTGACAATCTTGGCGTTCGTTGGTGCAAATCTAAGACGGTAGTTTTCGTACAAGTCAAGGATTGCAACGAAATGAAATTTACGTTTCAACTGTTGAGGTCTGATAAACGAAGAAGAGAAAGCACAATTTCAGAATCTTGTTATAGCAATATTGCATTGTAGAAACTAACCCTCTAATGATGTGACCGCTTTTTTGGTGTTTTGAAAACTTCGGTTGCTCTGTCCCGAAACTCTTTAACCTCATAATAGAATTCATCTTTCTTAAAAGTGAAACACATCAGGTTGGAATGCCAACCAGGTTCTGGCATATGATGTCTGTGTAATTGAATTGAATGGCAACGGTGTCAGAGAAATACTGGATCCAATTGTACGATTCTCGGTTTCCTTTGGTCTCAAAATCAAAAACAATATATGTGATCACTGGTTTTAGAGACCAAGACGCAATGGTAGTCGGGACCACACATTTAAAGAAGTGGCTAGTTACCGATACCTGGGATCTCTTGTCACACATGATAATTGTGTGGGAAGGAATATTAAAGTGCTTTCTGTCGCTGCCAACCGTGCTTTGCATGCCTTACTTCCACTGCTAACGTCAAAATACCTTGCAAATTGCGACAAGCTGAAGTTGTACAAGGTGTTGTTCAGACCCGTTGTCATATATTGTACTTACAGATGAGCTTGTTAGATAGTTAATAACAATCGAGAGAAGAATCATCCGCATGATATATGGCCCAGCCGCAACGAAGAAGACACTTTCCGAATTTTATTAAATCACGAGATGCGAAATTAATTGAAAATTTCTAATGTTCACGAAAAAAAGAACAAGTACACTGGCTCGGTAACGTTCTGCGGGCCGATCCTAAATGGATGGATTACCGATCTCTGCAAGGAGTGCCGCTAAATGAATGTCAGGCACAAAGGTCGCTCTGTCGACGACGATGGCTCTCCGAAGTAGAGAACGACTTGTATTTTTCGGATTGTCTAAACCAATATGAATAACAAGCTCGAGATTGAATTCGACGGAGCCAGAATGTTAAGGCGGGACGGGCCAGCAATGCCTTGTAAAAACCCTCTTAATATGATTATTATGAAATATGCAAGTGTTCACAGTCAGGGATGTTTTAGGGATAATTAAACATTAATACTAAGTTGCAGTCAATGCAATTATTTATTACAGTATCTTATTTTAAAAAAATCAGTATTTATAATAATAATAAAAAAAAATTTCTCAACATGTTTTGCTCAGGAGTTCGGCTAAACAGTACCCGGATAATCGACACTACTGTATTTGATGTCCAATTATGTGATCATGCATTATGTTGTTCATCACCGGTAAACCATTCACCAAATTGTGTCCAAACAACTATTTGATTTTATTTAGTGCAATAAATTTATTCAAAGTAATCTACCAAAATTCTATATGACCAAAAGCAATTGCTACTTACCAAGGTAGTTTTTGCCTCTGGAATGCGCTAGATACTTAGAACTGGGAAAATATCTTAATTCGTCGTTTCCCAACAGTTAGTCTAAAATAAAAGCCACATTAAAACATGGAGCAAGAACTGCACATTTCGCTCTTAAACTACCTATGAAAATCAATCCAATGAAAATAAATGTATAAAAAAATTAAGTAAAGGTTAAAGTTCATAACAATGTTAAATAATTACATAAAACGAAAGCATATTGGCTCATAATAATCAATCATTATAAAAACTGAATAGAACTCTTAAAGATTTGGACGGAAAGTCACTTTGAACTAATTGTAATGTATATGGACACTTCAATGAGAAACAATTTAAGGCCCAAGAAACAATTTAAGTATTCCATGAGTCATTTCTCGGACGAATAATTTCTTGTTTAGGTGAATAAAATTATCCGCTCAAAAGGATTACAGAAAATTTCGTCAAAAGTGTACCGTGGATGCTCTTTATCCAAAATGCAATTCCATATATAAACCTATAATTTGTACTTTATGACTTTATAAATATTTACAATTTTCAATTACAAACTTAGTTTTCTCATCAACTTCTTGCACGTATTTTGGGACACCCTTTATTTTACTTCATAACATTCTATACCAAGCATTTGCGTAACAGTACTTGGACTTATAAAAACAATAATCATGCTATTTAGACCACAGTTATAAATGTTAAATTATGTCTGCCACACTCTTCAATAAAGATAAGGATGTAGTAATTCAGTGCCTTAGTACCGTAATAATCATTAAAATTTATCAAAGTAGTCGACAACACCCTGAGTAAACCGGAATTAACTAAATTGTAAACCAACCTTAATTATTAGATTAGTATGTATTGAATTCAATTATTTTTTTTCTTTAATAAAATTTAAATAAATTGAATATAAATACCTTATTTTAATCCTGTTAATTACGCTAATTTTTGTATGTAGTTTATCAAAAACAACAACGTTAATGAATTAATACAAATTAAATTATTATCAACTCGTAAACGTAAAATGCTCACAAAATTACTAAGCAACCTTAATAACAATATAATGTCAAACTAATCTTGAAAACTATACACTGGCACTGCCATACAAATTAAATAAACTATTTATTATCAAATATAAATTTATAATTTTTAAATATTTATCTTCACTATTTTTTTACACAAAACTAAACTTTATTAACACAGAATACTAATAGATCTTTATAAAAATTGCACTAACAAAAACGCTCTAAATTTGAACAGCTCCTTAATTTTCGTAAAATTGTACGCATAACAGCATTTCACTACATATTTTATATTTTAGGTTCACATTTAATATATTTAATTTGATTTAATTAGTTAACTATTATTTTTTTATTAATTTATTTAATTTAAATTTAAATTTTAATTGGAATTTATAAAAACAAATAAAAACAAAATATTCCTTACGCAAAAACGCACCACTCCGTACGAATGACAAATTATTTTACATTTTTTGAATCTAATGCCCCGTTATTCCGACAACTCTCTATGTGAGATCAAAAGAGAAAATTTTGGTAATAAAAATAAAAAAGTTACACAAACACAACAAAACAAAAATTACATTGGTAGAATAGGGAGAAAAAATACGATAATTATGAAACTGTTAGTAGAATTCATTATGTCACATCACATGAATTTGTTTTACTATTTAAATGTCTGCTACGCTAAAAGTTATTTCGTACGTCAGACTGTAGTTTCAATGACGTTGTGTCACATTTTTTGTATGCAAGTGGCACAAAACGTTTTATCTTGATGGATTTTAGTTAGAAAGTGACGTGATTCTACTATAAGCAAATTTTTATTTATGAAATTGTATATATTATGTAGATTTGGATTTGAAACGAGCATATTTTTATAATTTAAACACAGTAGGGTTTAACAGTAGGGTTTAATTTTTGGCCACTTACAAACTACTATCGCTCATCGGGGCATCAACTAATCAAAAAATAATCAACAGCGTTACACGCCAAAGTTGACCCTTTAACGAGAACTTTTACAGGGTCTTTTAGACCTGCTAATCTTGTAATCGAATAAAAATATTTAGCGATTAAATTTTTAAACCGGAAAATAGTAAAAAAAATACGCAAAGAAGGAAATATTGTGTAAAGTAATTAAACAAGGTGGTCTGCATCGATGTAAGGGATGATGTTTAGGACAAGCTTAATGACCTCATAACAGATAGAAAAGCATTTACTTACACACAGCTGATGTTTTTTCTAATGAAAAATTTAACCTAATCTATAAGTGGAAAATGTAGTAAATAATCAATGCTCTATTGACAGTCATAGAAGATATATGTCGAAGTTACATGATAAGTCGTTAAATTATCCGTAACGATATTAAAATAATTATTTCGGTTGCTTTTGTATTTACCCAAAACACTTTTTTGCCTTTATGTTATCATTAACTATTTTATAATTTGTATGATAATGGATTTCTTATCAACCTCATTCCCCTCGAGAAAAAATCAGAAATCATGGTAACTACAACACGAAAAACTTGATTGTACACCAACAACAATAAACATCTTTATAGAGCATAAATCATACAAAGTTCGTAAAACAAAACGAAAACGTTTAAGAATAATTAGTGCTCTGTATATAGCGCGAAGCAGAAGCAAGGTGCAATATTTAAACGGTAAAAAATCTGTAAATATTTGGAAGCGTTTTTAATTTATTACCTTCGGGTGGAATACTACCTATACACATAGCTATACACTATCGATGATAGACTAAATTATGTATATAAACATTTAATAGCTTTTTATAAAATTTACCTTAATTATTTGGCAAACATTATTTTTTGTTGCTTTATTTCTTTAATACGATCGAGATTTAATTAAGAAATTTTTTTTATGCTCATCTTGCAGACATAAATTTTGAAAACAACAATAATTAATCTTACAAGGGTATAATGTTACACACCCACTTAGTTCTGTGATGCTGATGTAAAGAAATGAAAAATTGAGGGAAAAATATAATTTGACGTATGGCCGACAGCATAAATAATGATCGTTAGTTATTTTATTATTGTACACCCAAGACGTTTACAATTTAAAGTAAGATTTCGTGTAAACGTCTAGGTTTTATAAAATAAAATCAATGGTATATAAGTCAATTACCCTTGAGGAATTATAATATTGCTAATTGCGCTGTATATTATGAAAAAAAAAACAATAATTTCTAGGAATCTTTAACTCATCTTAGACTTCGATAATATATGTTAGTGTAAGCTAAACAAAGTTGAATAGAAACTATACAAATTTCACCTTACTGTATGTGTGCTTCCTTAAGGATGATTTTGGTAAATGGTTTTGTAAGCAAATAGATTATAGATATTATAACATTGTTAGCCTATACTGTTATAAAAGTCACACAAACTTACTCTAAAGTATAAATCACAGTAAGTATATTAACGATTTTTTGAACACGTAAACAATATTGTTTAGAATTCCAAGAAATTTTATTTTCAAAGTAGATTTATTTTGAAAAACAAGTGAATTTAGCAAAAAAGCTCTTTAAAGCTTAAAAATCGGTATTAAGCTAATTTTAATGGCTTTCATGATAATCTTCACGCATTTCTAGAGGGTTTTCTATTTGGGACTTGACAACTTTGAACGTTCACTGTGAACTGACCCTTAAACCAATAACCAAACTGTCAGTGAAAAATCATTCAGTAAAAATAACATTCTCATCATGGTGAAGTACACGAACGAACAACGTTTACAAATAATTAAAATTTAATTCAAAATTTCCGAGTGGGTGACAACCTCTTCTTTTCCTGTGATAATGCAGAGCTCTGTCTTAGGTGACCGTTATTTCTCGTGCTACTCGTGTTATCTATTATGGAATCTGAACAAATAGATGAAAACAAAAACGAGAAGAGCTTAACCAACCAAAACAACGGTACGGTGCACGGGTCTGGAACTCCAGTACTCAGGACCTTAGGAAGTGCAATGGCAGACTTCCAGCCGCCGAAATATAGTGACAGCATTGCAGTAAACGTGGCGAACTTGGCCATTGATGGAAATAGGAATAGAGTGAGAAGTTTCTCCTGATCAGTCAGCCACCATTCTGTACAACTAGACTAGCAGCATCACTCGTGTCAGATAAAAATGCTCACTTACTAATCTGTTAGCATTTTCCAGTCCAGAGATCTTGCCTCCGATGTAGGAGTTGATGTAGAAGTCCAAACTAATTTGAATGTGGAGGCAGAAAATATGAATTAAGAAACTTCTGCCACCAGAAAGAGGCCATCAACTTGCCTGTCCGCTTCTGAGAGTCCTAAAGTTGGCCAACAGGCGGAAAAGAAGCTAAAAAACCAGTGGCATTGCCATGTGAAACAAAAGCGTGAGTGAATCTTACTCATTAGTTGCAAGCGTGATGGCATCTTTTATGATGAGTGAGGAAAGCACGTTGGGAAGAAGCCCCGTGGAAAGAAGTTTTTAGTGGAAAGGAGCGAAACGAGAGGGAAGAAGCCCAGTGGAAAGAAGTTTTTCGTGGAAAGGAGTGAAACGGGAGACCATTAAGGCCCGAAGCATTGATAATAAAAAACCACATCTTTTGAGGAGGTTTTGAAAGAAATTGAATCCGAGTCATCATTATAGGGAGTATTACACCTGCTCACAAAAGTACACAAATCCCATTTGTTAAGGTACTAACAATCGAAGCTCAAAAAATTAATGAGGTTGGAAGAATCTATATAGACTGAATTAAATGCCACATCCGTGAAGTAGTAAGTCCAGTGAGATGCTATAAATACTGAATTTCTGGTAAGAATGAGACCAACCTCTTAGTTCTTTGTTTCAAGTGTTGCAAAGCTGGCCACAAGGTAAAAGACTGTATAAATGAACCACAATGTGCATTTTGCTGTACCGGAGATGAAAAAGGTGACGGAAAACACATTACCGGTGGTGATAACTGCCTAGTACGACAAAAGGCAATAAGGATAACCCGCAAATAATGTAGATAGTCCAATTAAACCTAAATCAGTGTAAGGCTGCACAAGACCTCTTATCGCCGACTATATACAAATTCAAACCGGACGTCGCACTAATATATGAACGCATGAGTTACTGACATCGACAGCAAGACTTTAATCTGGGCATGCGGGAGATTTTGCTAATCTGAGCTTTTGCAAACAAGGGGGGCGTGCAGAGTTTCATTGGATATATTATAACAAATCAATGGAATACATATATATAGTTGATATGCTCCCCCAAATAAGTTAATCGAGCGATTTATCCACAGATTATAGTCCCACAGTAATTTCCGGGAACTTCAATGCTAGGGTTACTGAGTGGAGTAGTACTCAAACAAATAGGAGAGGTCAAGCCCTACAGGATGTAGGGCTTGACCTCTCCTAAATGTAACACATTTAAATTTACCAGAAGTATTAATAGTTCTGTCATAGATGTAACGATTGTAAGTGAATTTCTCTCTAGAAGAGGAAACACTTGGGAAATCTGCAGTGTCTCCACGCACAGCGATCTTCAAGCTTTTCTGTGTGAACATCGTCGAACATACCCTAGCTAGGAGTAATCTCCAAAACGCGGGATGAAAAACAAAAGTATTTGACCAAGATATCTACTGGTTTATGTTCCGTAACACTGATTTGACGGGCACCGCCTAATAGGGAGCATAACTAAGGCGTGTAATGCTACATTGCCAAAACGTACGTTGAGCTCACGGAATCTGCCGGCTTACTAGTGAAATGAGTAAACTGCTTTACTCCGACAAAAAAGCAACCGTGTTAGACGCAATTCCTAGCGTGGCAGAAATACTAACTAAAATTTACAGAAAGGCACGAAAGTCTTTTGAAAGTGGCCATTAAGCAAAGCAAACGACGATGATGTTTTACGATTATAACGTTAACGATTATATATTTGGAAAGTATTCAATGCTTGTTTAAGAGAAGGGACATTTACAGTTATTTAAAAGAAACAGAGACTGATACTGCTCTCGAAAAGAAAAACACTACCAGAAGACCCATCATCGTTCCGTCGAATTTGTCTGTTTGGTAATGTTAGGTCAAGGTGGCCATCCTCAAAGACGTAGCATAGACGCTTTGTCCGTAGCCTTACCACCAAAAATATATTCTCCACTCACTATCTACTGGAACCAATTCGAGCTTCTAACGAAGCAGTTAATATCTCTAACACTCATACTACTGAGGTATGACAGATAACATAGGAGAAGAGCTCCAAAATACGTTAGCCTATATCGAGCCAGGCTAGTTCAGGTACAGAGCAGATGGAGTATAGTTTCCTCCACCTTTTCATCCCTACAACTATTACAGTAATCATGCGAGAGAACACTCAGTCTACTCGCATGCTTACTAATGAGAATGTGCAGTACTGTCAGCCATTATTATACTTATATTGTACCGTTGCCTAGATATTAGTTGGTTAGACCTGATTAAGTCAAGTGTAGGCCAAATTTACCGAGTAATTACACATAAGGCACAATTTGCCCATCATTTAGGAGCAGTTTACACATTGCAAGCGGTACTTTTGTTGATATTACATTATACTGCATCCATTCTATGGCCTCTTTAATTGCGATGAGCTCCGCATGGAAAACACTCCAGTGATCAGGTAGGCGAAAAGAGGTTTAAATTTAATTCCTTGCAGAACACTTCATAACCGACCCTACTGTCAATTATCGATCCATCCGTAAAGAAGTTAATCTTACCGGGATTCAGAACTGCTTCGTCCGCCCAGTCTTCTCTGGAGGGAATAACACCCGGAAATTAAATTACGAGGTTTGATGTCGAGGTGGTACAGTCAATGGCTTTGGGCATAACCTTATCCATTAGAATAGATAAGTGTCCCTTATTACTACAGATCAACAGAGAAATTGATTTAAGCCTAAAAGCTGTACACGCCGCCATTTGTTTAGCTAAAATATCAAGAGGGACTAGATGAAGGAAAATCTCTTATGCCTAAGTTGAAGTGGCGCTGAGTGCAATACTAATACACAGGCAGGTAGTTCTTTGATCAGCAGCTTTTGATTTGCCACTATATTTGGAGCTGGCTACCAAATTAAAACTCCGTACAGTAGAACAAGTCTAACTGCTGAGGTGTCCAGTCAATGTACGATGCGAGGGTTTAGACCCCATCTTTTCCTAATGGCATTCTTACAGGAGCATAGCGCTATTGTAGCTTTCTTTACTCTTTCCAATATATTAGTTTTCGAGCTTAGTTTGCTGTCACAATAAGACCCAGAAATTACACTTTATCTGTGATACTTAAACAAACTCCGTTAAGTGGGTGAGTTGAAAAATGGAAGTTAGTACTTCCTAGATAAAAGAACCAATTCAGTTTTAAGGGGATTAACATTTAGCCCGCACCTATTGGTCCATTTGGTAAGAATACCAAGAGCATTTTGCATAAGATCTCTGAGGGTGCTAGGATATTTACCGAAGGCACCGATGGCGACGTCATCTGCATAAGCGACCACTTTAAAGCATTTGATCAATCCAGTTTGACTTTCTTAAAGGCTCCTATATCACAGATGGTCACCAAAGAGAATTCATTATATTCGAGTGATTTTGCAATAGGGCCTAAGAGGAAATGTAGTGCAGTTTCCACTGATTTCCCCTTGCAGTATGCATGCTGAGATGCTACTAACTCTACCGGCTCGATTGATCCTCTAATTTATATGCTTCTATCCGTCTCTCTAGAGTTTTCAAAAAGTACGAAGATAAGCTAACTGGCCTAAGGTCTTTTGGATCGCAATGAGAGCGTTTACCCGCCTTAGGTTTAACAATGACCTTTACTTCAGTTCATTTGTTTGGAACATGACATAGTTCCAAGCTACTTTTAAAAATCACTTCAAGCCAGGGAACCATTCAGTCACTGGTTTGTTGGATATCGGCAGGAATTTGTCTGTTAGATGTTAGATTCCTGTGTGCCGGGTTAGAGGAAGCGATCAAAAGATTTGAATGTCTTGCAACTAACCAATATGGTTTTTGATCGTTAACAATACAATATTGATGCTAATCAGGTCGGTAACAGACTGGCTGAAGATGGTATAAGCAGAAGCAGATGGAAAGGAATCCGTAAAAAATATTGCGCCATTGTTACACTGTAGGATCACATAGTTACACAATAGGATCACATAGTGAACGTTTTTGACAATGATTACAGACTATTTTAACAACCGTTTTGCAATATCACACGGATATATAGGGTGCAAGGATTATAGCATTGCTTGCCTCAGGGCTCTGTACTGAGTTCATAACGCTTTAAAACATTACATATTAATGATGAGTAAGAGAACGCCTACAAAGTCACGGTGGATGTTATTCAGCAATAACTTGATTCAGTTGGATTTAAATTGGCTATACAAAAGACCGAAGCGGTGCTTATAAATTACCTAGCAGAGAGGCTCTGGAAACAATATCCATACAAATCCTAAAAAATACCTAAGAGTTCTAATCGATGCCAGCTTATCGTTTAAAGGTCACACAAAGTAGTGAAAAAGCAGTCAAAGCAAGTTTCCCGAATAATGCCGAACGTCGGTAGACCAAGCCACGGACGACACTAGTATGTTTTGAAACGTCAATACTGCTATGTGCGTCCCCGAAATGGGCCCAAGCGCTGAAGATAAAATCGTACAGTCGGAAGTAAGTTTTGTATACTGTGCACTGAGTAAGAGTCTTATATCCTTCACAGCGTCCATGTTGGATAAGTTGTCAAGCAAAATAATTTTACGACCAATTAAGTACATAGTTGCATATATGTATTTATATGTTGTGGCATTATGAAACTAAGCTCCTTAAAATTAAAACGAATACATGTTGTCATTGACAGGTGAAAAATAATAAAATAATATACGAATATCATGCATCTACTATAAACAAGGCAACTTAAATCTCGTAAATTAATGTACAAGAACTAACGTATATACATATCTTCAAAATAGGTTAATTGAAAAACGTATTTCCATTTTTAAAACTTTCCACTGTTTATATTTATTCAGCTTGATAAAGCAGTTGAAAACTGTTTATTTGACCCCTTCATTTTCTCTACATTTTTAAAGTTTCTCAATTAGAAAAACTTTGTGATTTCATTACACTCTAAAATACCGTTCTAAAAAAACATCACGACAATATGAAACGATCATTGCAAAGAATTTAAATGAAAACTAATTTCCGGTGAATCTATTATTCTACTGTAAAGTATACTGAATTCGGGAACGATACAATTAAAAGTGTTGAAACATAGCTAAATAATCAATTCTTCTATAATTGAGTTAAACATGCTCGTACACCTACATAATATATCTATGTAGGTTAATTACTATTATATTTTGTTTTGTGCAAAAACGAGAAAATTCCTTGTTTTATCGGTACGAGTTATTTGAAAAATTATCTCGACGTACGAGTACAACCTTGTTTATTGCATAACTACGAGTAAATTACACTACTATAACGGGCATTTTAATTTCATTATCATATTAAAATTAAAGTTGAAAATAAAATAGTTTTTCCTATATCTATATCGTCATATTTTTAGATACTGGTAGATATAATATCGTCTAAAGATTTTATTAAAATTCTTACCGTACATATTTCGGTATATTATATTATGCCACTGAATAGCACACGAACAGAATTTTAATTAAGGAAACGATTTTTATTTTTTTCTTATCAATCACGTATATTAGAAGCGCATTAGAAATACCACAACTAGATTATAAAGTCTTATACTTGAAGCCACTGTGGTCAGAGGTAAATCATGTTATTGTTATAATTTTAACAAACGGTTTTGAGATTTCAACACATAAAATACATGGTGTCGCTCCATTATACGATTTAATAATCGAAAAATGCTAGTTTAAAATATAGCAATTTTCTTTGCATCATTCCAGTTCCGACTTACGGGTATAGGAATATAATAATATATAAGTATAGGAATATTTTAACTTTGAAAGCTTTTCTGGCTTTGATAGTTTGGCTACGCTTTATTACTGTGACAGAAAGTAATTATACTAGAGTTTTAATTAAATTGGAAGAGAAATTACATAACAACGACATTTATTCAGGAATTTGTCGAGAAGCCGGTGATTCATCAATTTTTGCGGTGGTAGGCAAATAAACAGCGAATTATAGACACCTCCGATGAGGTGATTTGCGGTTTACATATACACTTGGTAGAATTACTGAAACTAGAGACCATTGGCAGATTTACATTTTGCTGCAAAAGCTGGATGGTAAATCAAAAGCCCTCTGGGCCCAACAGTTAGCAAACATCCTGAATTTTCCAAATTTTTAAATTCTTATGAAAACGCATAGACACTCTCAAAACACTAGTTTCTACATCCAAACGTGCAACAACAAAACTCTTAATAAAAAGTCGCGTATAGCTGCAGAAAGTTCAGAGAATTCAATCGAGAAATATGCTGCAGTCAAATCTCAAGGGTCACGTAATCTTAAATTGCAGCACATTTTATTCAATGGACGTAGAAGGCCGCCGTTTATCAAACGTACACACAGATGTTTTAATTGTCTCGAAATTTATCATCTAATATATGGACGTATTTGTCATAAAACGGTTAATTCAGTTGATTTGTAATATTTAATCAATTTTTTAAAATGTAATTTGTTTTAATTTTAAAGTTTTGTGTCAAATAAAGAGTATATAAATTAAATTTTTAGTGATTACATGACGTATTGGTCATAAAACGGTGAATTTAATTGATTTGTAATATTTAATCAATTTTTTAAAATGTAATTTTTGTTTTCAGGGTACTTTTACGTATTACAGATGAATGGTGGCACACTAGAGTTGCTGATAAGAGATGACAAAATGCAGAGCAGTTCACTAAATTGTGATTTTCTTATGCTAACAGTAGTTTGATTATTTAAAAATATTTTTTTTGAATATTATTTTTTGAACCTACCTAGTGAGTGACTCAGTGGTTAGCGCTGTGCCGCTTAGAGCGGGAGGTTCCGAGTTCGAATCCCAACAGGGGCAGGATGCAAAAGGGAATTTTTCTCACAAGATTACGATCGGTGATATTGAAAAATACAACTATGACCCCCTATTGGTGTGCAGAATTTATGGGCCGATCCATCTTCCATGTCATCGTGGTACAGGGTGAGGTGGTATACTGTACTTGTGTGAATGGGTTGAATGAAATTGTGTGAATGTAAATAAAGTATTGATTTAAGTTAGCCTTTAAGGAACATTAAAATCATTGGTTGATCAAAAAAAAAAAAAAAAATGGCTACCGAGAAACCGGACCAATTCTGTTAATACTGACATACCTTTCCTTTTCCTACCCTACAAAAATTTACTAACTGACCTACCAAGGTGTCTGTAACCAGGTCGATTTCAATAATTTAGCTAATATCCTGCCTTAAACTTCCAAGTATATGTAAAAATGGGTGTACGATGGTCCCGGCGATTTCCGGGATATCCTGCTTAATGTTTGGCTTTATAGTCTAAATATATCAATCAATCGGCATTTCTTATCCAATATAAAGATATCCGTCTACACGCAATGCCTATACGTTTTCAAAAGAAAAATGGAACGGATTTCCATTAGTACGCACTTGGCCAAACAAATTTCATAAAATCTAAAGGTCAAATCACAATAACCATTCGACCAAAATGTTTTCGTAAGCTATTTATCGAGGTTCTTGTAATTCAAAAATTACAAATCTGATACCACTACAAAATCTGCACACAAACCAGTAGTCCGTTGCAAAATAGCACATCCACAATTTGATTAACGGAGTAACCGCGATATTGGATGAAAGCTTTTCATTCGATGTAATCGCGATATTCGATGAAAGCTTTTCATTCGATGAAAGCATTTTCTCGCTAAAAATGTGGTATTCAAAAATGTGGTATTAAAACAAGAAATGCTGAAGGTCGCTTCATTATTATGCTGCTATTTAAAAAAATCACCAAACAGCTTGGGAGAATCATTAACGTCTACAATTCAAAGGCTCCGTGATTTTAAATTCCGCTTAATACGAGAGCCAACTTTCGCAAAGTTGTCTCAAGACTTCATGACGAAATATGAATCTCTTGCGATGCCAGACAATTTGCCTATGCAGCTGTTGCATTCTTTCGAGTAACTGCCCTAAGTAGGAGGATATCAGTTCAATTAATCTTAGTTAATGAGCAGCAGTACTTCTACATAGTCTAATAAGTCAGGTCAAACCTGAATAATGTGACTCTCAAATTGTTCTGGACTGGCTAGCAAGTAGCGGGAGCACCTTCATATGCAATCATACAGCTTGTAGTCTTCTCAGGGATTATCTCACGTCGACCTTCGATCACATATACTGGGGTGGAACGGACCAGCTTAGTTGCATATACCTCCCGAGACTTGGCCATCACAACAACATATATACGGATATCACGAAGAAGAATCCTCTGGTGTCCAGAAACGACGGAATTTACTATAAGACGAGTAAAATTGTTTAATGTCATACAAGTGTGTCAATACCAACAACAATAATTTTACACAGAAGATATAGTAGCATTACAAGCTAAGAGTGAAGCCAGTAAAAATAGAACTTTAAAGTCGCATGCTCCATTTATCGACAGTACTAGGTTGCTCTGAGTAGGGGGCAGATTACAGAACAGTTCAACTTCGAAAATCAAAAATTGAATTACTAATCCTGCGCGATACGCACATAGACAACGAATTTGCTGGACCATCTCTTTTATAATTCATTACTCGTCAACATTTTTGGATGCCCATTAGGAAAACAAAGCAAAGGAAGTAATAAAAAAATGTGTTATTTGCGTCGTATTCAACGGCCAAGGCTAACAGCACTTAATGGGCAGCTTACTCATTAATTGCTTACCCATTTACTACGGGGATCCTCTAGTCATCTAGTCAAGGGGAGGGGTCAAAAACAAAATCCATCTACTAAAGTCCATTGCGTCTTGGTCTCTAAAACCAGTGAATTTATATTTTGTTGTAGGCTCATTGATTTTGAGACCAACGGAAGCTGAGAACAAGTGGATCCAGTAGTCTTTTTCACCGTTGCCATTCAGTCCAATTACACAGAAATCATCTGCATTACACAGAAATCACCTGGCTGGACTGTCGGGAACAGAGCACCTCCTTGTCGTACCCCAGAGCTAATTGCAAAACTCCCAGATAGCTTGGTCTCAACTTTAACACAGCATTGTGACTGCAATACAATTATGGTTGTTGAAGCAAAATTGGGATGAAATCTTGCCACAAAACCTACATACAAAATGCGACAATTTTAGAAAAAATTTACAACTGTTTAATAATTTCCGCATCGATCGTTATATATTTTCAGAAGCGTCAACGCTTCTGAAAATATATAACGATCCTTCTCGCTAGATATGCCGATGCTAGCGAGAAGGCATATGGATTTGATACATGCTGAAGATTCGTGGAATGTCAACAAGTCCTGCTACGAATTGGATTTTTAAGAATATCTAGAATATAAGCTGATAAGCTGGGGAAGTATGTTCTTACAACATTACAAAAAGTGCATACTACAGCGCATCAAAATTAGAAATAATTGTATATCTCTGCGGAATGTCATGGCGTTTATTCTTCGTTATTTACATAATTCTCAAAGACAAAATAGAGATAACCGAAAGGTAGCATATCTGACTCAAGAAGACTTATACAAAGACTACACTCTATCATAATAATACTTCAGGTAGCCGAATTTCCAACTGAACTAGTGAGGCTGAAATCTAAGAAGCCACTTCATAAGAAAATTCATCTTAACAGCTTATCCATTTTCTGGACGATGAAAATGTAATTTGAGTCGGTGGACGTTTATTTCTCTCCATAACTCTTTTATTAGCTCTAAACATTCGATCGTTTTACCATTCAAGCACATTTTTACACTTACCGTTCTTAACTAGCTTCATACAAAAAATGTACACGCAGGTCCACAGGCATTACTCGCTGCCGTTAGACAAGAATATTGGCAGATACAAGGAAAGCAACTTGTGTAAAGAGTGTTCCGGAATTGTATTCGATGTTTTAAATCCAGACCAACTGGAGGTTACCAAATCATGGGAAATTTGCCTCCAGAATACATCTAATTCTCGCCACTATTTACAAATATCGGGGTTGACTATTGTGGTCCAGTTTATGTGCATTACAGAATAAGAGAGAATGCTCCAACCATGGCGTACATATGCGTTTTCGTATGCTTTGCAGTTAAGGCAGTGCATCTTAAGCTGCGGTAATAGAACTAACAACTGCTGCATTCATCGCTGCACTAAAGAGTTTTGTTGCAATAAGAGGATTGTGTAAAAATATATTTTCTGACAATGGGACTAACTTTGTCGGAGCTAACTCAGAACTAAATGAGTTATTTAAATTATTTAAATGATTGATGTTTGAAGAGCTCAATAATGTCTAAAAACAAATAGAGGAAATATTGATTTTGAGACCCTTAACTCCAAACAAGTCAACCCCAGATGTTTTTACAACAGTCACAATTGGTTATATTCTTAATGACAGACCATTAAATGCAACTGTTGAACCGAACATTGAAGGCGAAAACATTTCAACGGTAAAACGATGGAGATTGGTGCAACAACTACATCAGCATTTTTGGGTAAGATGGTTTAAGGCATATTTGATAGAACTTCAGCATCGACGAAAACGGACGTTGAAGAAACGAAATGTTGTGATAGGAGAGCTTGTAGTTTTAAAGGATGAGAATCTTCCACCTTTAAAATGGCGACTTGGACGAATTGCTGATCAAACGTGGTCAAGATGGAAATATAAGGGTTATCACTATCAACACTACTCGAGGACAAATTATACGGGCAATATCTAAAATCTATCCACTCCCAACTGATGGTGGTAGCAACGAAATAAAAGTAAAAATAAAGTAACGCTACAAACAAAATATTACACTATTGATATTGAGTCTCATCATAGTGCGTCGTGTTCTGAAATTATAGATATAAAAAAACTATTAAGCAGTATTTATTATGCTCATCAAATTAATAAATGCATTAAAACTTAAATATTTACCCAAAATATAGAAGGTGGCTGAAGGCATCATGATTATCAAATCTGAAAAACCACCACAGGAAACAACATCATACAGATCAATTGCCATTAATTACTAAAGTATTTGATAAGTTACTTCTGAAAAGACTTCTGCCAATAGTTGAAGAAAAAGAGTATGTTTGGAATTACCAATTTAAATTCAAAAGTAAGCACTGCTCTATCTACTAGGTGCATAGTTACGCACTATAATGTTACTAAGAAAACACTCAAAAAAGCAGCTAGTGTTCCTTGATGTAGCACAAACTTTTGGTAAAGTGTGGCATAAAAGATTGAACTATAAGCTGAGGACTTTACTACCAAAACATAAGTGATATATTAGAATATACATGATTGAAAGCTGTTTTAGAATAAAACAACACCACGAATATTCTAAATTAAAAACAATAATGGCTGGAGTTCCTCAAGGTAGAGTTTTGGGACCGCTTTTTTACTTATTGTGTACTTATGATATACCAAAACCAACGAAAGAAGGAAATATTTACTTCCCACATTTGCTTTAAAAAAACACGTCTAAAACTCCATAAAATGGATTGGCTAATAGGTAGAAACTCCCAAATATCTACTAGTAATTAACACGATCGCGGAAATGACTGCTTTAATCCGTAATCTAAAAGTGTATTTTATTGGACATGAAGGTAATAGCAGTCAACGTTTCAATGGTTTATAATATAGGCGCCATCTTTATGTCCCACTGAAACGTTACAGGATTTTCAGTATGACTCACGTAAATACCTAAAATTGGTATTTTATTGTATTCAAAGTTTTTTTGTTAAAATTGTTCAGAGAAATTCATGACGTCAAATTTGTATGGGTCTTCATATTAATTTGAATTTTGGGTCATTTTAGCAACGGTTTTTATATGTGAATAATTACGGCTAAATGTTCATCTGTTTTATATTTTGTTATATAAATAAATAACAACACTGCGTTGATCTATTGTTGGTTTTTGTAAATAATTGAACGAATAAATGATCACATAACAGGAAAATAGACAAAAAATTCTCTCTTGTTTTTTATTCTGTTTTATTCGGTATTGTGAAACGGACATAAATTAGTGTTGGTTTTGTACAGTTAGTTATTACTTTTTATAGAAGATAAATTCGAGAAATAATTGATGTGCCAGTAGAGCATGAACGGTGGACTTAAAAGGAATATTTTTAATTTATTATAAGTGCAGTAAGTCCCCTTGCTTTTAAAATCAGTATAAGTGTGAGTGTAGTAGCAGACACACACATTGTGTAGTTAGTAAATTCTTAGTAAATAAAAATGAATGAAGAGGAACATGAAAGTTATTTGACAAGGTAGATACACCTGAATCGGACATAGAAGAAGATCCATTTGAAGATGATGGTGAGTTTGCCGGTGATTTAGATTACGAACCGAGTAGCGAGGAAAGTGAAAGTAGCGGAACGGATGATCAAAGCTACTCTGATGATGATATTCAACACGAAGCTGAAAATGATGATCAATACGCTGCATTGGCCAATAATAATGATTATGAAGAACTGATTCATCCAGAACATGAGGAAGGTGTTTGGAGTACTGACGCCAGAGAAATACGTCTATTTAATTTTAACAATGCAGAGGTTGGACCTAAAATACCAATTGAACAAAGCTTCACACCGCGCCAAATATTTAATCAAATTTTCACCGAAAATATCATTGAACTGCTAGTTGTATCAACGAATAAATACGGTCAAAGACTGGCAAATCCAGGTAAAATTAAAACCAGATACAGTCGTTTTGCATCATTTCAAATACGGATAAGGATGAAATGATGAAATTTTTAGGTTTGTGCTTGTTGGCGGGTCAAAAAAAAAACATCGAAAATAAGACAATTGTTTTCGAATATCCATTATATGACCATCCCGTGTTTCCAGCCACTATGTCGGGACGTCGGTTCGAAAAATTACTGCATTGTTTTAGTTGCAACTTAAATGAAATAGATAACGGAAAGCTGAAAAAAGTGAGTCGATTATTAAAAATGCTGATCAATAATTTTCAAGAAGCATACAACCCCGAAGAGCAGCTTTCACTAGATGAGTCTCTCCTTTTTTTTAGAGGGCGCTTATGCTTTCGGTAATATATGATAAGAAAGTGAGCTAAATATGGTATTAAATTTTATGAATTAACATCTCCTGGTGGCTATGTATTAAATGTAGAAATTTATCAGGGAAGACGACAACAAAATCTCTAAATTAGACGATTTAGTACTACGGTTGATGGATCATTATACTTATAAAGGCCACAATCTTATTATGGACAATTTTTATAATACTATAGCACTAAGCAAAACTCTTAAATTATAAGACTCATTCCACTGGAATATTACGGTCAAATCGCAAGGGAAATCCAGCAGACGTAATAAATAAAAAATTAGAAAAAGGTGAACACATTTGGTGGCGAAATGGTAATATTTACATTTCTAAGTGGAAAGATAAGCGGGATGTGAACCAAACGAAATAGTTTTCTACAACCAATTTATGTCTGGTGTCGATAGAGCAGACCAGATGGTCTCTTATTATTCATCACCAAGAAAAACCATAAGATGGTATAAAAAAGTAATGTTTCATTTGTTAGATATATCGGTGTGGAACTCATATTTTTTGTACAACAAATTTATAAAAAAACAGAATTTTTAAACTTCAGGGAACATTTGATTAAATCAATGATACAAATGCCTGAGAATATGTTAGATGGACAAGATTTAGTATCCAAAACTTTAATTCGAAGACAATTTACAACTACCTCAAATTTGAAGTCACCATTAAGCCGGTCAACATCGGGGCCATCAACATCAAGGCCATCAACATCAGGGCCATCAACATTAGGGCCATCAACGGCAACAGCAGCTCATTTTATAGAAAAGATTCCTATTCCCGAAGGTTGTAAGCGAACATCGACATTTAGAAGATGTACACATTGTTATAAAAATAAAATAAGAAGAGAGACACCATTTCGATGTAAGACATGTCCAAAAAAACCGGCTCTTTCTGCAGATGTTTGTTTTAAATCGTATCACTTTTTATTTTAATATTTTTATCATTTTAAACTGAATTTTATTTGAATTATGTATTTTTTTAACCCAGACTTCGATATCTTCAGTATTGAGTCAAATACGCTATGTGTCACAACACGTAACAAAAATATTTTTTTTAAATGTCCGCGAACGTGTTAACTATTGCTTTATAAGCAAATCTTGAAACCTGTTTGGACCTACGGAATACAGCTCTGGGGTGCTCCAAACATAGCAATATCGATATAATGCAAAGAATTAAAAATAAAGTTTTGCAAACTATTGTAAACTCTTCCACAGTTATAAGAAATAGCGATCTCTAAAAGGTGCTTGAGGCCTGAGTCAGTTGTAGAGGAAATAAAAAATTGAGCAAAAAGATATAAAAAAAAACATAAATGAATTTTAATATAGAGGTATTATAGCTTCTAAACAATTCGAACATTGTCAGAAGGCTTAAACGAACTAAGCCTTTCGAATTAATTAAGTAAACCATAATATATAAGCTATAATAAGATTACCTAATAGTCCTCATATAAGACTAGATTGATGTGTATTGGTAATATTGTAATAATTCTTCGAATACAAATAAAAAAATAAAATAAAAATAAATTTAGAGCTGGTGATGATATTTTAACGCAAAAATGTTTAAATTTGATTAAACCTAGCGGTCGGGAAACAAACGAAAAGTTAAATTTTACACTCGATATAAATTTTACTTTATATAATTTATAAAAGTGCTTATATACTTGAAATGAAAGTATTAGAATTCAATTTAAAAAACATAAATACTTAATTATTAATGATTTTAACGTTTAGAATTGTTCTTAATTATACAGAGAGTTGTGTGTGCTTAGTAGCACGTTAGTAAAGGAGCGCAAAGGGGTAACTACAAATTGATAATTACAAATTTTGAGCATTAGATGACATGATATTATAATATGTCATTTTAATGAATACAAAAACAAAAACTTCTGAATCACCTTGTTAAATTTTCACAATTCTATATGCTTTTTTCACCAAATCTTTTAGAATTATTACTCGCAAAATATTCCTTAACTTCAAATCTGACGGAATAAAATTAAATTAGAGCAACAGATAAATAAAAACTTTGAATCCAATATAGCACTCGTCCTCTTGTTTAAAACGATGGTTCGTTGTTCTTAAATTTTATGACTGCCATAAATTATGGTTTAAGTATCGGAATAAATAAACAACATTAAACACGAAAGTAAATAAAACGTTGATATAAAAAAAACTTTACTGTGCAGGATATAAATTAAAGTAAATTTTAAAACCATGCAAACCAACAAAAACTATTCGGTCATTGTTTTATGCATGTAGTTTATAAACTCTTTTAATAACTACGTACTAAAGAGTGATTTAATTGCAAAATAGGACTTTTATATAAAGAAATTCTTTAATACAAAAAAGGATGATTTTAATGACAGAAATACGTTTAGAGGTTAATGACAAAAAGTTTTGAAACTATTTTCATTTTGATCCTCCAGTTAAATTACCCTTTATATATTTAAATTAGTCACACCATGTTTCCTGTGCTGTTAACTTAAGCATATTTTTAGTGTCTATATACTAGTAGTATTCGTATTAATATACAACACAACGTTAAACGTCTCATGACAACAGAAACATCTAAGTCTATAAATATTCCAGGTAATTGTATTATTTATCTGTTTTTCAAGTATGACTTGTGGTTATATTTTATAATATAAGAATATGTACACAAATATAGTTAAATAAAGAACGTGACTTTTCTATTAGATCTATGGCAATATATTTTGATATAACGGTACAAGTAGCTAGAAGCCACAAAGGTTAATATTGTGTGAGTTTAATATTTTAGATGAATATTCCAATTATTTTTAATAAATATAAGCAATTTGGTTTATAATCGAATATAAAAGGATTGATTTTCAAAATGAATATCGTGACTCTATATATAACCTAAGCGTACGACTTGATATATAGAAAGCTTTTGAGCTTTATCATTTAGTATCGGTAATGAACCCTTGTGTGTACATTAACATCGCATGTTTTGGTTTTAATAATGTTTCAACATTGAAAGACCTTGTTTTGGTTTATAAAGAGCAAACTATTTTTCAACTTGTATTGTATTCAACATATTTACTAAATTGTTTGTCTGCGGGTTACATTATTAGATTGTCTCTATTGTTATGACCTGTAAGTTACTGATCGTACAAGGTGTGACATAACACCAAGCTTTTAATAGTTATACTTCCAAGCGTCATACGGAAGTCAACGTTGTATCAAATTTTTATAAAGAAATAGATTTCTTGACTAAATTGATTAAGTAAAAAATTTTGAAAAGTTCAAAATGCGCTGATTGGTCTTTTATAAACATTTGAAAGCCATTAGTTTACATCCTTATTCAACACGTCCGTGAAGCTAGCCCGAAATCCTAGCCCGAAAAAATACGACATTTTGCATAGTGCACCACTAGTACTATCATGACATTTTTATGTTAAACTACATAAAACTAAAATTAACGAAATAAGGGTACAACGAAAATAAAACTACAAAATATTAATTGTTCACGATTTTAGTGTTAGAAGTTGTGTATACATTTGTCGTACCTTTTTCTATCATCTATAAGAAGCGTAGGTTACTTATTTGCTATGGCGACGTAGTAATTTGTGTATAATTATAGATTAGCTCAACAATTATTCAGCGGCGCTTTAAATACTTTACAATTATTTCGAAAAAAAAATTTTATCATTTCGTTTGAACAATTTACGATTCACCAGTACTATGGCGATTAACGAGCTAGTCTTATAGGGTTAGATTCATTGAGGTTTTGACCATACTTGGTCAAAACCTCAATGAATCTAACCCTATAAGACGTGCGTGTTTCATAAAAATTGTATCTGGAATTTTAGGAATATCGTCGTTTCAATATCTTAATACTAATCAATTCTTCTTCATTATAATTAATAGTGTAAGATCCACCTACAGAAAATAACGTGAAAACTGAAAATACGCCACCTATATATATTTGAGAGAAGAATCAAATAGAAACTTAATAAAACAAATTGAAGTGCTTACGGAGAGTAACTTTTATGTTTCTTCGATTAAAAGAGGAAACATTAAAGAAACTAAAATTTAACCACTAAACATTGATGCTTATAGAACGCTAATTAACCATTTTGATAAGGCTGGAAAGCGATTCTGAAAAAGCCAAAAAGGTTTAGTCGTTATAATAAAAGGAATCGATAGTTACGTGGACACTAACGATATTCATGCAGCGCTCGCTGCTGAAGGCTTCTTTGCAAAAGCAATAACCAACATCATCAATCAAGATAAGTTGCCACAGCCAATGTTCCGCATTGAATTAGAAACTGATAACAAACCAGTTAAAGAGAGGCTTAGAATATATAACTTTAGATATCTTCTGCATCGTCGCATCACTGTTGAAGAACCTAAAAAGTGAACCAGTCCAGCCAGTACATTGTGTGAAGTGTCAAGAATACGGGCACACTAGAGCCTACTGCACGCTAAATGATGTGTGTATTATTTGTGGTGAACTTCATAGTTCCAAACAATGCAACAAAACTAAAACTGATGAGTCTGCAGAAAGATGCAGTAACTGCGCTGGAAATCATACGGCAAACTATAGAGGGTACCCAGTATATATATATACCTGAAAAGAAGAATCGATCCTAAGCAAAGGTCTAAACAACGCATGTTTAAGCTACACCAAACTAATATTGAAGTACAACCAGAAGAAGTTTATACTAATAGAAACCATAAGCCGACCGTCAATAGTGCTGTGCATCCAAACTTTTCATATGCAAGTATACTTAAAGGCATATCTCCAAAAGTTCAAACTAATGAAGAAGGAAACATCTCAACTGCGTTAAACAAGCTTACAGATATGATGCAAAGCTTTATGTCAATGATGGAGAGAACCATGGATCTAATGATGCAAAATATGAACACATTGATGCAGTTAGTAGTGAAAAACCAAAAATGACTGTCCTCAAAATAACCATGTGGAATGCAAACAGCCTTGCCCAACACAAAACAGAGGTGCAAGCATTCCTTATCGAGCACAATATTGACATAATGTTAATATCAGAAACACACTTCACCAAAAAAACTTTTTCAAAATTAATGGTTATTCAGTATACGACAGTAAACATCCTGATAGTAAAGCACAAGGTGGTACAGCTGTGTTGATTAAAAGAAGACTAAAACACTTTGAACTTGAGAAATATGACAAAGATCATATCCAAGCGACAAATATCTGCCTGGAGGAGTCGTCTGGAAACTTTGTAATATCATCAGTCTATTGCCCACCGAAACCCGCACTAAAAAAAAAGCAATTCTTAGATTATTTTAACCATCTAGGCAATAAACTCATTTCGAGAGGTGATTATAATGCAAAACATACTCAATGGGGTTCAAGATTGACGACTCCGAAAGGAAAGCGACTCTATTAAGCTATGGATGAACTTTGTTTGGATTCTCTTTCAGCGGGGCACCCAACATATTGGCCTACGGTTATCATCCAATCATTCACCAGTAATTATTACAGTGAGTACTGATGCCCTAAAGACTGAAGCAATGAAACGCCTGACAAATAAAAAAACTACATGGGATCAATACAGTAGACAAATTGAAGAGAATTGCCTACTAGATATTCCTCTTAGCACACCAGCAAATATTGATGCAGCAGAAGCCTACCTCAGAGATCTACTATAAGTAGCAGCAAAAAAAGCAACACCTAACATCAGTGTTTTTGAAAAAGTTAATAAACTTCCTAAAAACATCCAAGAATTAATACAAGAAAAGCGAAAAATTCGACGGCAGCAGCAAAGATCGCCGATATTAAAATGGAAATTAAATCGAGCAATTAAATCCTTGAAAAAGGCACCACAATGATGCATAAGCCTGGAAAAGATGAGATACAAATCTCATCATATCGTCTAATAAGCATGCTTTTCAAGATATCAAAGCTATTTGAAAAAATTGTTACTAAGGAAACTGAAACCAGTACTAGAAGAACGGCATATTATACGAGATCACCAATTTGGTTTCCGAAATCAGCACAGCACTATAGAACAAGTTCACAGGATTGTCAACGCAATCAAACTCACCTTCGAAGAAAAAAAATATTGTTCTGCTGTCTTCTTGGATATTGCACAAGCCTTCGACAAAGTTTGGCAAAGAAGTTTAATATACAAAGTTAAAGAATTTTTTCCGAAGCACTTCCATGTAGTTCTTGAAAATTATCTTTTTCAAAGGAAATACTTGGTTAAACAAAACGCAGCAACCACTGGTTTAAATGATATTATAGTAGGTGTTCCACAAGGAAGTGTATTGGGACCAATTTTATACTTGCTGTATACAGCCGATTTGCTTATTTCTAATTAAGTTATAATATCAATATATTTCGCTGATGATACAGCTATCTTGGTGTCTCGTAAAAATCCTCAAACTGCCTCAAAGCAATTGCAAAATCATCTGAATAAAATTGAAAACTGGCTTAAAACTTGGCGAATAAAAGTCAATAAAAATAAATCAATAAATGTTACATTCACACTTAACAAACTCACCTGCCCACAAGTTATATTGAACGGTGTAACTATTCCGCAGCAATCTAGTGTCACATACTTAGTGTTGCATCTGGACAGAAGGTTGACATGGAAAAAGCATATAGAAGCAAAGCGTAATCAAATAAAAATAAAATTTGCTGAGATGTATTGGCTAATAGGAAGAAAATCACGATTATCACTCGACAATAAAGTTTTACTAAATAAAGCGATACTTATGCCTATTTGGACATATGGTATTCAGTTATGGGAATCCACCAGCGCATCAAATAGAGAATTTTTGCAACGTACACAATCAAAAATACTCCGTAGGATCACGAATGCTCCCTGGTATATTCGAAACACCAACATCCATGATGACCTCGGTATTTTAACCATTAAAGTTACAATTAGAACCTAAAGTTCGAGATATTGTTTAAAACTAGAGACACATCCCAATGCTTTGGCCCGAGACATTCTAAAACAACCGAGACACAGACGACTGAGAAGAGCTGATCCACTTGGACTATTGAATTTATAAATTAAGTAAATGGTGCACACTAGTAATAAGTATTAACATGGGTTAACTTATAAAAATAGCAGTAAGGTTAGTTTGTAAGACTCGCATACATCTTGTTAGTTTTTTTTAAAG
The DNA here is from genome assembly GCA_963556175.1 of Tipula confusa. Taxonomy (NCBI): domain Eukaryota; kingdom Metazoa; phylum Arthropoda; class Insecta; order Diptera; family Tipulidae; genus Tipula; species Tipula confusa. The sequence goes on along the minus strand of OY744476.1, from coordinate 107,375,730 downwards.
ATTCAAGAATAAAGCCATAGGCAGTTGTAATAAAAAAAAAATTATAATCAATTTTGATCTACCCCAGGCTCCACTGAAGATGTGCTACAGTTGGAAACTCCTAATATTGTGATGTTTTTGTATCGCAATTATTCTATTTTATCCCTACTACTAAATTGAAAAATAAAAGTGTGGAATTAGAATAATAAGTTTAGCTTTGCGGAAGCCGTCAACTAATGAATAAAGTAATAAAATTAAAATAATACAAAATAAAGTGTTAATTATTTCGGAAATTGATTCGATTTAGGTTGTGTTACCAGCACGTATCATAAAAATCATAACAATTGGTGGCAGCGGAGAGAACCCTGAAGTGTTTTTCCATGAAAACATTTTAAAAGCTAAAAAATTGGAATATTTTTCGTATTTCGAAAATTTCGCAGGAATTAAAAAAAACAATTAAATTAAAATGGGTGAACGTGAGGCACGGCACTTTCCGGGAGATCCTGCTTAATGCTTGGTCGTACATTATAAATCAATCAATCAAATCATTTGATGGTAGTACTTCTGATCTCCATTATTTCTTTTTTAAAACCTTAAATACCGTAGCGAACCAAAATCAGTTTTTAAAAATGATTCCTACACGAATTAAAGGAGTAGCGTAGGACAAGGCTATCAAGTATAATAAATATTCAACGTGGATAAACTTAAAAAATGTATTAAAAATGAAACTCGTACAAAAGCTCGAGCAAATTTCATTAGAACTAATAAATGGTCAACAGCAAAAAACTGAAAGTGTACATTAGTTTGGTGATTGAATTGGAAAATTACTTTATGATTTAATAGATGGAAGTATAATGCGAGAAGGTGTAGCTGCGACAAACTTAATTCGAAATATGCATTCCAAAACAGCCCTATTGTAGATAGCATTTACAGATGGGTTAAATACCAAAACTAAAACAACAGTTAAAGCCTCAAAATATACCGTGCTTAAAGATGAAATAAAAGGAGCAGTAGACAAAAAACTTGCTAACAAACTGTTCAATACTAGCAAACACTTGGAAAACGTACATTAGTACATTAGTGCTTCAATTCGAGCTGTATAAGAGCACCAAATAGAAGAGAACAATCAAACCGCAAATTAAAGTAACAATCAAACGTTTTTACAAACAAAAATAAATCAAAACAGTGAAGAATTTCAAAAAGAGTTAAATTTCCTAATAGAAAACATTAGAACATCAACTCATTTATAGATATCTCGAATTAAAGTTAGACGTATTTTCTAATAACTTAAATGAAAATCTTTTGTTTTTAATGGATAAGGGTGTGGATGTTAGCATCTTAAAATTAAAATACCGTAATCATAATACGTTGATATTCCCTAAATTTAAATGCGCCATCACAAGAATCGCGAACGAGTCGTTATTTACTCTATAACAGACACTAGTCACATTAACTTGCCAAATGCAATACAAATTTCGCAAATGCTTTAAGTTGTAGTTATTGATTTACATATTCCCTGCTTTGGAATCATAGGAAACGATTTTATGCAAAAGAATAATTGTATAATAAACAATAACGGGTTTTCCAATAAGAGGTTTTATTTTGATATAAAAAACGTGTATTTTTAAGAGAAATCAATGAATGTTTATTTCATTGAAAAAAGGAAGGTATGCCATTAACATTTAAAAACGATATCAGCCAAATGGCCGTCACGGCTTCGCTTGCAGCACCATATCCTTTTCATGAAATTTTCCTTGACCAATTTGCACATTTGCGGCTGTATGTCCTCGATCACGAATTCCATCTTTAAGGTCTTGAATCGATTGTGGAGCATTGGCATAGACCTTATCTTTCACATGGCCCCAAAGAAAAAAGTCTAAAGGTGATCACCTCTTCGAGAAATAACACGGTCAGGAAACATTTATAACAAAATTGCGATTGTTTCGTTGCTTGTGTGGCACGTAGCTCCATCTTGCTGAAAATAAACGTCATCCACATCTATTCCGGCTATAAAAATCTTAAATTCCAAAGATCGACGAGGAATCGATAAATCTAGGTTTTCTTCAACACTACGGGCTACAGCAGTAATATTCTCAGTTGTTCTTGAGCGACGCACACGGTTTCGATTCTTCACATGACTATAACTTGTCCCTACATCTGAAATTGTTCCACCAGTTTCACTATTGCCGGCCGAGAAGGTGCTTCACGATGACAAAAACGTGCTTTAGTTTTGCGGACTATGACTGTAAACTTTTCACCATTTTTGTAGTAAATTTTAACAATTTCAATGCGTTGTTGAAGCGTGTATCGTACCAATTTTAGTAATGGCGTAGTTTTTACTTGTCAAATGTCAAAAGATGACAGCTTCATAATTGACAGCTGCCCAAATAGCAGGCTATTCAAAATGAAACTTCTTATTGGATAACCCTGTAGCAGAAGCTGATTGTAGCATTATAAACCTACCTTTTAAATCAATACCAAATAAGCAAGCAATTATAGATCCTTGATGTGAGATGACCAGTTAGGCAAATCAAAATAATAGTGAATTGAATAATGGTAGTCAAGATTATTTATGTGAAGCTAAAGGAATTCTACCAGAAGTGTATCTACCACGTTGCCTTACTACGTTAAACAATGGGTATTGTAACGTTGATATAGTTAATACCACTGAAATTAACATAATAATATTTGTGTAGACATTTTTCCAGTTAAAACTCATTCTGTTTATAATGTAAATTCCTGGTATAATTCAATAACCATAAGATTAGAATATACAGAGCCTACATTGATCCAATTATTACGAATCACTTGAATTTTTGAAGAAAGTAAATCGATATTAGATTTCTAATATCTATATTGCGGCATATTTATGCCGCAAATTTAATGACGTTTTCCACATGAAAGGTAATAGACTTACATAAACGAATACGCATAAGTAAATTTACGAATAAGGTAAGTGATTATAAAATTGTATGCTAAATAAATTGAATATACATAGCTAATTTCGGGATTTCATCACTCTATAGGAATTTGAAGATTATTGTGACGCAGATGACGCCGTTTACGAACAAAACGGGAAAAAACTGCTAGATGAAAGGTGAGTTTTATTTTTATATTTGTGTTGATGCATTCGAAATTTATGGCAAATTGGAATTATATTTCCAACGTTTAATTTTTAACAAGCATAATGATTGGCACTTAATTGGACCCATAATCTCTTTGTTTTGGCTTTCGAGTTTAATCGAAAGCATAAATTTTTAACCAATAGGAAAATAGCCAAACAAACTCCATCTTTCAAAGGCGGCACGTGCCAATTTTTGTTCACAAATTTCTGGTGTAGGTTATTGGAAACCGGTCACTCCTTTAAATGTTTTTACACCGTTACTATTTACCCTTAAGATATACTCAATCATTGTCAAAAACGTATTAAAGTTAAATAACATTTTTCATGTCACTTAAGAAGTTATGGGTCACGTCGAGTATACTCGTTTTCGTACTAGTTCGTATGTTTTAACTTCTAACTAATGTCGGTTTCGTCGAGTATATTTCTATTCACTATTATGCATAAAAATCCATTACAACCAAATGCTGCTCCAGTTAATACTAAATCGCAGCGGTTACCACAAACCTTCAACTAAGAGATCAAAAATCAAGTTGAACAATTTTAGAGTAAAACATAAACAAAGGAAGTTCAAGTCTAAGGAATTCCCCACTTCTCGAAGTTCCAAAAAAATTAACTGACGGAAAGAAAAAATGGTGAGTACTTGAAGACTTTAGAAAATTTTTGATTGGGTGACTCATCATATTTCACGACAGTAGAACATTTTCAATTTTTAGGAATGCCATTTGGATTCAAAAGAGAGGACTGAATATATTTTTATGACTTAAAAGATCACAATGAAAAATTAACTAAGGTACTTAATTGTTTCCGGAAAGGAAATCACTTAACTCGGAAACATTATTAGTAATAATATGGTATCAAAGCAGACACCAACAAAATTGTATATTAACAATTTTCCAATTTCAAAGTCGAAAAAAGAAATCAAATTTTTTAGCTTGCTAGATATTACAGGAAATTTAAAGCGTACTTCTCGCAAATTGTTGATCCATTAAATCAATTGTTACAAAAAAATCTAAATTTCGAATGAACTCCATTTCGTGACGAAGCTTTTGAAAAATTAAAAACAGCAATTTTCACACCACCAATCTTCTATTGCCCAAATGAATTAAAGGTTACTACAGAGGCTAGTGACGTAGCTATTGGGGCTGTACTATCCTACGATCACTCCGGTGATTACTTATTCCAATTGAATTTGCAGGTCGAAAACTAAATACCACAGAAAAAAATATTAAGCCACTAAAAAGTAACTTTTAGCAATATTATAGTCTTGTAACCGACCACAGCCCATTAGTTTGGTTAAACTGATCTTACTTGAATCCAATCAGAATTTATATTAGTGGGAACAATTCATCCGACAGAATTTTACTCACATACAAGCGTCAAAAGATCATTTTGATTACTACAATTATGGGAGCCAACCAGCCAAGTAAATCGATTATTCTGGCCGACTTTGATAACAAACTTCTTTTTGTATGGTGCATTCGATTATCAAAATGCACCTTAAATTGAAAAAAATCTCGTATTGAACACCACATTAATCCAAGTGTTTTTACTGATGAGGTGTCATTGAACATGACCAGTTTATCTTCTGGGCGATTCGGATAGATGGATTGCATCACTTTTCTTGAGTTTGATACCCATTTACGCAATGTAAATGCACTCTTAGCCATCAAAATTGACATTTGATGGTAGATGACTTGTGCGCTATGGATATTATTTCTTCCAGTAAATATATCATCAACATAAAAGTCATTTTTTAAGATAGTTGATGCAGCGGTTGATATTCCTCTGCAGTATTGCAAAGAAAGGTGTCCCATATGTTACAGTTAACATCCTATAATGTTCAACTTCTTCATTGACAGCTTCGAAAACCGTCAAAACTTAAATATCAAATAACGGGACAACCGAAGGTAGAAAAAAAAGAAAATTGTGTCGAGGAAATGAATTTCGGAGCCCGTCCAATATAATGGAATGACCCATACATGAATATATATATATATATATACATATATATATATATATATATATATATATATATATATATATATATATATATATATATATATATATATATATATATATATATATATATGTATATATATATATATATATATATAAATATATATATATATATATATATATATATATATATATATATATATATATATATATATATATATATATATATATATATATATATATATATATATATATATATATGTGTATATGTGTATATAAAATCATGAATCCTTATAGTAAATTTAATTTTGTAAAATTTTAATAAAAATAAAACATCGAAACTCTTTATAAGCGAATTTAAATGATTACGTCAATCTCATTTAAAATACAAATAAATTTTCACAAAACAACAAACAAATTATTACAGTAAAATTTTGATTTTCACGATATAGTTGTTGTTGCGTAAAGTTCTGTAAAATAAATAAAATTGGTTTTAAAATTGAAATAATAAAAAAAATTTAAAACAAAAAAATTGTTAATTAAAAATTTATAATTTATTACAATGATATAATGAAAAACGAAAATGTTTAATTAGCAAATTCTTTTATGTTAATTATAACTAGATAAATACGAAAAACGTATATTTTATTGAAATAGAAAATTTATTATTTATTCATTTGAAAACTGCTCGTTTTGGTTTGTTAAATGTTTAAAAAAAAATGCATATTATTTAAGTATCCAAAAATATTGCTAAATTCAGAAACAGTAAAATTTCAAAGTTTGAAAGAAGGAACTATATAAGAAACATAAAATAAATAAGAGAAAACTGCTAAGCCGTTCACATTCCGAAAAGCAACCAAAATATGGCTCTCCCATTTAAGTTCTCTGTTATAGCCACAGGAGTCTCTTAATGATATAATTTTAAAAAAAATATTTATTTTTATATGTGTTATTCACTTCTCGGATGTTATATGACGCAGTTTTTAAATTATTTCAATATCTAGTTGGAAAAAGATTTTTTGTGAAAATGATTTTGGCAATGCTTGTGACATTTGCTTTAGACTGTGGTTTAAAAAAGATTTAACATTTTTTGTTAATACATATACAACTCCCAGTATTTAATTTATAAGAACAAAGCTGTAATGTAGCAAAGGTGAAAATAATCTCTACTTGCTTTACAACAATTAAAAAGATCCGTATTCCACCATTTTCGGCAAATAATGGATATAAATTTCCTTCCTTTAAAAACTTCGACATGTTTACGTTCAATTTGGATTCTATGGGCATATAATAAATGTTGGCCATGAAAATAAGAAAACGAGATTTTGTTTCTACTGCAGTCAAACATATTGGAAAAAGCACCAGAACCACTAAAGAACAAATAGAATCAAAAAATTACATACAAGGTTGTATTGAAAGTTATTTGGCTTAGCAACGTACGATCCCGATACAGCATATTATTGGTCAGAAAGAAAAAAGGACCTGTTTGCATTTTTTTTTTTAAATATGATATTCCATTTATTTTGGTAACATTTTTGTACATAAATTATTCTTAAAATTAATATTCGGACGCTGGAATTACATCCTTAAATTCTACTTATTTTTATTTAGTTCACTGTCCCTTAGTTTTGGGCGCTCAGATACTTTTCATCTCTTAATTCTATTTTAATTATTTACATTATTTTTACAAAATTTAACATCAAAAAGAAAATGAACTTATAAAATTATTTTATATAAAATCGAAATGTTTTAAAAATAAAAATTGTTGGTTAATAAAACGTTACAAAAAAATTTAAACCAATATTATCTCGAAAAACATAGTTTTTTTTTTTTTTTTTTTAAATAAAAAAAAAAAAAAAACAATCTACTCTAAATTGTTAGTATAAATTATTTATAAAAGAAAAAATTTTAGAATAAAAATTTTATCATTATATCTTTTTTTTTTTTTTTTGAAAATTAAAATTTTGTCGCCAATATGGTTGTTTGTCATCAGAAAAGGAAAATTTTACCGCCAATGCGTGATGTCATCGAGAAATGAATTTTGAAATTTTGCCGCCAATGTTTGATGTCATCGAAATTTTTTTTTTTTTTTTTTATGCCGAAGTATTGAGCCACCAATACCGTTCACATCTCGATTTGTACTCGTCTGGATTCTCATCTTTTGCCATCGTATTAAATCGAATCAGTGAATTTGGATTCTGAAATTTTTCATTATCTAACCATCTCTCGTTTGGTCGTCTCTGGATATGGTAGATTAGTGGAATTTTCGCCTTGTCTTGTAAATAGCCGTGCTTATCAAAATATATGAACATGTTTGGTCCCGGATTCATGCCCTTTTTTGCGTGATGTCGTGCCAAAAGTTCATCCACATAATATGGTCCGTATATAAGTGAATTGTCCGTATTCATTGTGGCCCGTCTAATGTGATCTCTCGTCAGTTTAAGTATGTAATTGTCGATTCTGTCTCCATCGAAATTTTGATACTGTTCTTTGTTCGAGATGTAATGTTTGTAGTTCGTTGTCGCCTTTCTGTACAGTCCATTACAATGACGGAGACATTTTCTTTCAAACATCCGATATCGCTCCATATATTTTGGTGATTGATTAAACCAAACCGGACATCCATACGTTAATATCGGTCGTATTAGTGCTTTATACGCTATAATTTTGACACGTTTGTCTAAATGTTTATTAAAAAAAATGCGTCTCGCCCCCATAAACGCACGTCTTGCTTTTTCTAATTGAATTTTTGTATGTTTAGCCAAATAACACATATTGTCAATATTGACACCCAAATATTTTATTGTTTCTTTTAATGGGATTGGTTCGTTATTAATTTTGATCGTGAGTTTACGCCAATTTCGTTTCAAATCACGATTTGCGTGTAGTAGTGGTCGCCGAAATAATATTGTTTCACATTTTGATGAGTTAATTTTGATATGCCATTTTTCTAAATAGTTTTCAATGAAATTTAATGCTGTTTGTAAGTTTTTTTGTATATCACCCACTAAATAGTTTGAGCTATATACGATCATATCATCTGCGTAGGCGCATGTCTGAACATTTTTAGAATTTAGAATATTGTTTTTGATCAAATCTGCCGTATATAGATTAAATAAAATTGGAGCCGTAATACTTCCTTGTTGTATGCCATTGTAAATTTTGAATTTTGTTGTTGATTGATTTCGTCCCGTTGTTACCGAAAAAGTTCTATTGTATAGCATCTCATATAATATTTCCAAAATTTCATTGCTGAATTTCATTGATTTTAATTTGGCAAGTAAACCATCGATCCAAATCGATTCGAAAGCCTTTTTAATATCGATCATTACCGCTCCCGTTGGATTCCGGAAATTCATTTGATGGCATACATCCGAAACAAGTTTTGTGATAGCATGCACCGTGCTATGCCCTTGCCTAAAACCAAACTGATTGTCCGGGATTAAATTTTGATTTTGTACATGTTCGTTAATTTTTTCAAAGAGTATAATTTCATATTTTTTTCCTAAATTCGATAGTAAACTAATGGGTCGGTAATTTTCTGGATCTGTGGATTTTTTTCCTTTTTTTGGTATTGGGAAGACACGCGCTTCTTTCCAACAATTTGGAAACGATTTGTTATTCAAAAGATTATTAAATATGATACAAATTTCGACAATTATTGAATTTGGCAGGTGTTTTAGGATGATATTTGGGATGAGATCAGGGCCAAATGATTTTTTATTGTTCGAACAATTTAGAATATAATTTAAATGGTCGCAAGTAATGAAATAATTTTGATTGGTAGTCGGTGCGTTCGCTCGATTTTGGTTTGAAAATATTGTTTTTGTACGATGCGCCAATTTATCGTTATCGTGTTTTTTTTTAAATGGATCAATCATCTTTTTAATTTCGTCTTCGTGTTCTGCATTTCCCAAATTTGTGTTTAATTTTGTGTGTGCCTCGATGTGATGACCGATTATATTTAAATTAATTTTTTCATCATACACTTGAAATTTATTTTCTTGATTTTTATCAATTTTGCTCCATTCAATATCTAAATTGTTATAAATAATTTTGTCGTTCTCCTCAATTTCCAAAAGTTTAATATCTAAATTGTTTTTTGCCGAATTTATTAACTTTTTGATTTCGCTCCACATTTTTGGGCCCGATTTTATGCCTTTTATTACATTAGTCCAATAATTTTGTATCTGAATTTTGATGTTGTCTTCGATTAGTTTTACTGTTCTTTTAATTTCAACTTTCCAATCATTGATTTTGCGGATTATTGTTAAATTTAGATTGTTGTTTGTTGTTGCCTGAAAGTTGTTTCTGCCAAAATATGCCTTCATCATATTTCTTCGTAATGTTTTGATCTTGGTTACGAGAAACGATTTGTGCTTGTATAAATTTTCAATAGTTTGATTTGTATAGCATGTCATATTGTTGCGTCTTCTTAATTTAGGTGAATGTTGTTGTATATTATCTAAAATTAATTTGGTAATAACATTTATATAATTGGTAGTTTCGTGTTCGTTTAAATTTCTATTGTTTGGTACCAAAGTTGTGGTGTCGACGTCGCAATTTGAATTTAGATTTTGTTCCACGATTGCCGAATGATGCGCCTTTTCTAAATGCTCTTGCCAATTTTGCCAATTTATTTTATTAAAATTATATCGAACGTGTTGTTGTTGTTGTCCATCTTCCTCATTTTCATCATTATGGGTGTTGTCTCTTTCTAAATCTCCAATTTTGTGGACTATAATTTCAATGGCCTTATGATCACTGTCATAATGATGGGTCGAAATTTCTTCATATTGATTTTTTTGAATTTTGATGCGGATGTCCATGATTGCGAGATCTAAAAAGTTTCCGGAACGTATCATTGTCGGTTTATCACTTTTGTATAATTTTGTTCTATAATCCATTTCGAATTCTTCAAACCAACGATTTAGGCGATTTCCCCTCGAGTTGTTCACCTTATTACCCCAATTTTTATGGCGTGCATTTAAATCACCTGCTATAATATAATAATTATTTGGATTTTGTAAATTTAAAGTTGTGAAAATTTTGCTCCATTCTTCAATAAAATGTTCGTCCGAAATGTATTTGAGATTGCCCGTACAATATATTGAAATTATATAAATTTTTTTAGACGAATTTTGAATTTTCAATTGTATTGCCGCAATTTCTATCCCCTCGCGATTACTGATCGAATGGGATGCAATATTTTTAAATTTTACGCCTGTCTTAATTAGAATTGCTGTGCCACCACCTTGTTGGTCCTTAATTCTGTCGCGTCGAATAATATTGTAATTTTTGAATTCGATATTATGGCCTGAATTTAATTTTGTCTCATTAATCAGCATACAGTCTGGATTATGCTGATTAAGAAAATGTAATAGATTTAGTCGTCGTTGGACGCTCACAATAGAGTTGACGTTCAACGCGATAATTTTGAATTTAGAATTTTTATTGTGTGAATTGAAAAGAGGTGATTAGTGTGAAATTTTTTGAAAATTACCAAGAATTTAGAAAATTTATAAGGAGCCAATGATTTGCAGTAATTGAGCTATTTGCTCGCTTTGCTGCTCCATTATTTTTGCCATATTGTCGATTCGTGACGTCAACTTTTGTATTGTGGTATCATTTTGTTGTGATTGTGGATGTGGTTGTTTTGGAGGGCCGCCCTTCACCATTTCAGCAAATGTACCATTCTCCATCATCACTTTCACCGAATCAAACATTCTTGGAGTCGATTTCTCTGGTTGTCTTTTCGCTTTATTATCCTCAATTCGTTTTTTTAATTTTGTGAGCATTGCTTTGTAGATTGGGCACCCTTTGTACGATGCGGGATGTCCGAATTGTTTACAATTTGTACAATAAATTTCTTCTTTTTTATTTTCTTCAGTTATCAAACATTTACTTGGAGCGTGCATGTTTGAGCATTTTACGCATCTAAAATTTAGGTTGCAATTTGTAGCTGTGTGTCCGAAACGTTGACAATTTTTGCATTGCATAATTTCATCAATTTTGTTTAGGTGTTCCCATGAAATTTTCTGATAATTTATAATTTTGATATTCAAAACTTGATTTAGTTTAGTGTCCGGACTAAATTGAATTATATATAATGGCAATAATTTTTTCTGTTGGTTCGGTCTTCTCGAACGCATTTGTATAATTTTAATGACTTTTATTTCAATGTCCGTCTTTAAGTCCGTTAAGTCCTCGTTTTCGGTAAGTCCACGAATTATTAGTGATTTTAATTTTAAGTCTTTAGGCGTGTACGTGTAAAAATTCGTTTTTACTTCGTTAAAAATCGATTTTAACGAATTGTAATTTTCGATCGTATCCGTATTCACGATATGCTTGTTTGCATTGATACGTTTGATTTCAAAATTGTTAATTTTGATGCCTTTGGCTAATTCTACTGTGCTCTTGATTTCTTGGCCGTACACGTGGAATGGTGGTGGTCGTCGACTTTTTTTTGCAATAGTTTTCGTCTCTGCTGATATCTCTGTCTCATTATTAATTGATTTATTATTATTATTATTGTTATTATCGTTAGATTTTTGTTTATTATTATTTTTATTATTTTTAGCGTTATTATTATTAATTTTGGGATCTGAATTTTTTGCTTTAATTTGTTTTTTCTTAATTTCAAAAAAATCATCTGTATTGATGTTTGAATTTGAATTTAGATTATCATCAAGGCTCATCTTATTTTCGATTTCGATAATTTCCTCGATTAGGGGAGCGCAAGAATTTGTTGATAAAAATGAATTTTGATTTTTCTTTTCGAATGAATTTTTATTTTGTATTGGGCTAGATTTGATTAATTTTAGCGCTTCTGTTAATTGATCTCTTAACGTGTTGTTTTCGTTGGTCAGATTTTTTATTTGATTTTTTAAAGAGAAGAACTCACCCGGTAAACTTTCGTTTGTTAATCCTCTTTTGTTTGGCCTTGATATTGGTTTGTTCATCGGTGTCGATGTGATCGCCGATGTTGTTATTGTTGTGGAGATATTTTCACTGTTGATTTCATTAGTTGCCTGGTTAATTTCTTCAATTAATACCGTCGATGGTACTGAATTTTTGATTGGCACTATTGAATTATCCATTTCAATTTCACTTATTTCTTTAATTTTACTAATTTGTTTTAAGTTTATGTTTAGTTTTTGCGATGCTATCCGATTGCACGCAATATTTTTTGTTTTTATTTTAATGTTTATTTTATTATTTATAAAACTTTTAATATGAAAATAAAATTATGAAACTTAATTATACACAAAATAATGAATTGACACACACACAATGATTAAAAAAATAAAACAGTAACGCTTTTGAAAACAATTTTTTTTATATATACATCGAACGGATTTGTAATTAATTAATTAAATATTTAACTTTTAAAAATGTTCACACACGAAAAAAAAAAAGAACAGAAATTGAAATAAAATATTCGCACACAATATGTATAATAGGAAAATTAACAAATGGAATTTTTATTAGGAAAAATTTGTTTTGTTCAATTTAGAATTTCCACACACGTGCATTCGCAAAAATAAAAGACAGTTTTACAAACACGAATGAGTCTCATGAGAACTTCACAAAAATTCACTATTTTGACTATATTGTATTCCACAAACTGATTATATTTTTTAGATTTTAAATTAGATTTTAATTTAGATTATTGATCATCGAAACACCAATATAATTCGGTAGCCCCATATTCGGGAGCTCCCATTATATTTTTGGGAAGTTTTCCAGCAAATGGATTTTATTCGTACAATAAAATTAAATTAATTTTATTTTATATTTATTTGTTTATTATAATTATATTTATTATGTATTTTAATTAAATTAATTGAAGAAGAAAATTTTTTTTTTTTTTTAATTTTATTTCAATTTTAATTTTCTTTTATTTCCTTTATTTTGGGTCTAAACTCAATGAGAGTTTTTGGACCTGTTTGCATTGATTAGACAATATGGTAAGTCAATAGTTTTTTTTTTTTTGCAATAAGCACCTATGAAATAGGATGGCCTAAATTGATACAATCATTAAATAATTTAAAAAATTACTTTGAAATATCGATTGAAGATTTGTATATACCTGCCCTCTATATTTCAATATTTCAACAAGTTGATCAATGTTCTTATTACGAAAACACACTTCGAGAATATTACAAAACTGACATCGATCTCATATATACTTTTTTATATCATAGTAATTGAAGTAGAGGCATCAGATTATATTAATTTACGATCACACAAGCTAACTTTTACATGTAACAAAGGAGTAGCACCAACAAATATGAAAAATGTAGACCTTTAATATGCGTGTGAAGTTTTTCCTAACTTTTACTAAAACTACAAAAACAACATTATATATGCACTAGTATTAGTAAGAATTAGTAAAACAGATCAACATTTAGGCGAAATTCAATTTTAAATTAAATCAAAAATTTTACAAAAAATAAAAGTAGAACTATAGTTAATAATTACTTCATTATTGCACAAAAAATTAATCATAAAAAAATTAAAAATACAAATGTAAGAATATTTGCTTCGATGAGTTGTTATTAATCAAATTTGTCTCCATACTAAACATTTAAGTAAATATGAATTTTAAACTAGTTCAACGTATTGGCCTAAGATACATTCCCAGGCTTTACTAACTACCTCGTAGGTGTTTAGCACCATATTCACTAGTATTGCTAGATTGGTTATAGTTCATGGAACATTTTGGCTAGGTTTCATTAACTTCTAATGGGGACCTCGTAGTGTACCATGACATTGAAAATCAAAAAATTTTATATGGGCCGAATATGTACTTCTAGCTAGGCTTTACTAACTACCTCGTAGGTGTTTAGCACCATATTCACTAATATTGCTAGATTGGTGATAGCTCATGGAACATCTTGGCCAGGTTTCATCAACTTCTAATGGGGACCTCGTAGACATTGAAAATCAAAAAATTTTATATGGGCCGAATATGTACTTCTAGCTAGGCTTTACTAACTACCTCGTAGATGTTTAGCACCATATTCACTAATATTGCTAGATTGATGATAGTTCATGAAACATTTTGGCCAGGTTTCATCAACTTCTAATGGGGACCTCGTAGTGTACCATGACATTGAAAATCAAAAAATTTTATATGGGCCGAATATGTACTTCTAGCTAGGCTTTACTAACTACCTCGTAGGTGTTTAGCACCATATTCACTAATATTGCTAGATTGGTGATAGCTCATGGAACATTTTGGCCAGGTTTCATTAACTTCTAATGGGGACCTCGTAGTGTACCATGACATTGAAAATCAAAAAATTTTATATGGGCCGAATATGTACTTCTAGCTAGGCTTTACTAACTACCTCGTAGGTGTTTAGCACCATATTCACTAATATTGCTAGATTGGTGATAGTTCATGGAACATTTTGGCCAGGTTTCATCAACTTCTAATGGGGACCTCGTAGTGTACCATGACATTGAAAATCAAAAAATTTTATATGGGCCGAATATGTACTTCTAGCTAGGCTTTACTAACTACCTCGTAGGTGTTTAGCACCATATTCACTAATATTGCTAGATTGATGATAGTTCATGAAACATTTTGGCCAGGTTTCATCAACTTCTAATGGGGACCTCGTAGTGTACCATGACATTGAAAATCAAAAAATTTTATATGGGCCGAATATGTACTTCTAGCTAGGCTTTACTAACTACCTCGTAGGTGTTTAGCACCATATTCACTAATATTGCTAGATTGGTGATAGCTCATGGAACATTTTTGCCAGGTTTCATTAACTTCTAATGGGGACCTCGTAGTGTACCATGACATTGAAAATCAAAAAATTTTATATGGGCCGAATATGTACTTCTAGCTAGGCTTTACTAACTACCTCGTAGGTGTTTAGCACCATATTCACTAATATTGCTAGATTGGTGATAGTTCATGGAACATTTTGGCCAGGTTTCATCAACTTCTAATGGGGACCTCGTAGTGTACCATGACATTGAAAATCAAAAAATTTTATATGGGCCGAATATGTACTTCTAGCTAGGCTTTACTAACTACCTCGTAGGTGTTTAGCACCATATTCACTAATATTGCTAGATTGGTGATAGTTCATGGAACATTTTGGCCAGGTTTCATCAACTTCTAATGGGGACCTCGTAGTGTACCATGACATTGAAAATCAAAAAATTTTATATGGGCCGAATATGTACTTCTAGCTAGGCTTTACTAACTATCTTGTAGGTGTTTAGCACCATATTCACTAAAAAAAATGTGGAGACTATGTATCCTAATGTTATACATTGCTTTATAGTAGAGATGATCTCGGCAATCGTTGTGTTGGTTTCTTTAGGGTTCCAGGTGACATAGGCTGTTTATGATTTCAAAGCTGTTGATAATCGTTTGTATAAGCTACGTTTACGCATGCGGTTAGCTAACATGTCAATTATTTGTGGTCGTGCACCCATTGATGTAAGCCACCCAAAGATAAAAACTGATTTTACAATAATTTGGATAATGTGATGGGATCCAAAATTGTATTAAAATTGTAAAATTGTGATTGGTGTCTTAAATGCTAGAGTTTACCGAGCAAACGGTGCAGTGGTTGGGTCGGGAGGTACCGGGCTCGAATCCCAACAGAGGAGGGTTGCAAAAGAGGTTTTTCATCATCTGATTTCAATCGGTGATGACGATGAATACAACTATGACCCCCTGTTGAAGTGCAGAATCCATGGGCGGAACCATCGTCCATGACAGTGCAGGCTGGCTGGAGCAATGCGATGTGCAGATGGTATTCAAAGCGAACCTGTATTCGTGCGTCCTCCATTTGGCTGGAGACCGTGTAAGGTAGGACATCAAAAACTAACCGCGAAAAAGTTGGGTGTGCTTCGGCCCCATAACAGGTGGCATAGATATGCACAAAGAAATAAAAATGCTAGAGCTGGCAAAACTCAGGACTTATGTAGAAAAATAGGTCTTCACGCTTATCATCAACTAGCGACTAATAATGGGAAAAGACTGGTGTACTTTGCGATCGCGCATGACTTCATAGTGGCTATCACATTCTTATCTCATAAAAATATATATTTCGAAATATGGACATACCCTTGTAATAGTCCCGAAGTCAAGCAGGCGACTCTAAGTATGGTAAAAATTAAACCAACAACAATGATTGGTTTGATGAGGAGTGTCGTCTTGCTGTCGAGCAACATTCATTCAACCTATAAAGAAGCGAGAGTACGTTTCATATTCGCACAGGAGAACAAAGCGGTCGTTGCTAAGAGAACCGTCACGCGAACTTGTTGACGGAAAAAGCGTGAATGCTGGAAGGCCAAGGTCTTAAGAGTACAACAACTCACCTATGAGTACAGTTCTCATAACTTTTTTATAGAAGTCATTGATCTGCACCATACCATCAGACCTAGGTCCATCGCCATTTGGGACTAGGATGGAAATATCCGTGTTATTATCAATGCAGTGATCGACACTGAAAGGGACATTTCTCTGATTTACTCAATGTTCAACACGTGTCAAATGCTGTATTTTAAAGTTGTCAAATCCAGACTGCGGAAATGTGCATAGTTGACCCATCATAGGTGGAGTTTACACTGGCCATGTAAAAAAAAGAAAAGTTCCGCTGTGGTTGATTGCATTAATTCCGAGCTCTTAATATTCGATTAGTATGGCAAAGCGAAGTTAAATGTCTGATCAATGGAAAGTGGCTGCGTTGTGAAGTAACTTAAAAAAAGGAGACCACTCAAAATGTGAAAACTATTGCAGCGTAGCTCTCCTTTGCACAGCATACAAATTACTGTCTTACATATAGTATTAGAAAGAATCACTCCTCTGGAGGAAGAAATTATAGGTGACTACCAAGGAGGATTTTGTCCTAATCGATCAGTCACTAATCAATTTTTTCACTAAGAATGATTCTTAATATTACGAAACATCTCGTGACGTATACCTGGTGTTCTCAGATTTCTACCAGACTTATGACTCAATTCATCGGGATAGCTTATGTTTTGCTTTGCAATTTCTGGGAGTACCTGACAAATATGTGCGTTTATGTAAATGACAGCAACGCAATCATAATGTTGTGTCAAAGTTGTAAACAAGCTATCAGGATTTTTTACAATTAGCTATGGGGTACGGCAAGAAAACGTTGTCCCCGATATTTTAAATGTCATGTTAGAATTTATCTTTCGTAAAAGTGGAACTTCTTGTATTGTAGGTCCAACCACTGTCAGTGTAATTGGGCTGAATGGCAACGGTGTCAAAGAACTACTGGAAAATCAATGAGTTCAAAACAAAATTCATGATCACTGGTTTTAGAAACCAAGACGCAATGAAGTTTTGTAAGTACAAAACTTCAAAACCGTGTACTGAAAAAGTTAAATATTTTCTGTAAAATAAAATTATGTTTATTATCAGAAAATTGTTCCTCTACATTAAAATATATTTATCATCAAATAGCTATGGACCAAAATTTCCAAATTGGAGATATATAAAAAATTGCTATCTGAATTTAAATTAAAATAGGAAACGATTTTAAGCGAATCATCTATATTGAACGAACAAATAATATTTTGTTCTTGTTAAATTATGTTACTACATACATAGTTAGTAAAGATTAGGTGTGCATATTCGGTCCATATAAAATTTTTTGATTTTCAATGTCATGGTACACTACGAGGTCCCCATTAGAAGTTGATGAAACCTGGCCAAAATGTTCCATGAACTATCACCAATCTAGCAATATTAGTGAATATGGTGCTAAACACCTACGAGGTAGTTAGTAAAGCCTAGCTAGAAGTACATATTCGGCCCATATAAATTTTTTTGATTTTCAATGTCATGGTACACTACGAGGTCCCCATTAGAAGTTGATGAAACCTGGCCAAAATGTTCCATGAACTATCACCAATCTAGCAATATTAGTGAATATGGTGCTAAACACCTACGAGGTAGTTAGTAAAGCCTAGCTAGAAGTACATATTCGGCCCATATAAAATTTTTTGATTTTCAATGTCATGGTACACTACGAGGTCCCCAATAGAAGTTGATGAAACCTGGCCAAAATGTTCCATGAACTATCACCAATCTAGCAATATTAGTGAATATGGTGCTAAACACCTACGAGGTAGTTAGTAAAGCCTAGCTAGAAGTACATATTCGGCCCATATAAAATTTTTTGATTTTCAATGTCTACGAGGTCCCCATTAGAAGTTGATGAAACCTGGCCAAGATGTTCCATGAGCTATCACCAATCTAGCAATATTAGTGAATATGGTGCTAAACACCTACAAGATAGTTAGTAAAGCCTAGCTAGAAGTACATATTCGGCCCATATAAAATTTTTTGATTTTCAATGTCATGGTACACTACGAGGTCCCCATTAGAAGTTAATGAAACCTAGCCAAAATGTTCCATGAACTATAACCAATCTAGCAATACTAGTGAATATGGTGCTAAACACCTACGAGGTAGTTAGTAAAGCCTGGGAATGTATCTTAGGCCAATACGTTGAACTAGTTTAAAATTCATATTTACTTAAATGTTTAGTATGGAGACAAATTTGATTAATAACAACTCATCGAAGCAAATATTCTTACATTTGTATTTTTAATTTTTTTATGATTAATTTTTTGTGCAATAATGAAGTAATTATTAACTATAGTTCTACTTTTATTTTTTGTAAAATTTTTGATTTAATTTAAAATTGAATTTCGCCTAAATGTTGATATTTTTTACTAATTTATACTAATACTAGTGCATATATAATGTTGTTTTTGTAGTTTTAGTAAAAGTTAGGAAAAACTTCACACGCATACCTTTAATACCAATTAAAACAACAATGATTTTGACACCGACAAATGACACCGTATATAAATGAACTAGAAGAAAGCAAATAAAGCAAACTATAATGGTTCCAGAAAAAATTGGAAGTATAATGATTTCACATTTTATGAAGATATTAATATAAATTTAGATCAGAACCTCATGAAACATGGCACAATCCTTTTAATTCTATTGATAATAGAATAGTATTTTTGTGCGCAGCTTACGTAAAGGAATACGTCAATAAAATTAATAGAGGTGTCAGCAATTAACACAGGAAAATAATTAAAGTCATGGATGAGGTGCAGAGTTCGATATATTTGAAATCATTAAAAACATTATAATCAAATTTTTAAATTACGCCGAGATAACCAATCAAAAAGCTACTTGGTATTTATTGAGAGAGCCCATTTGTCAAAAAGTTCAACCATAAACAGAATGTATGGAGTACGATGATTGCACAGATATATGGAAAGAAAATTGGTTCGACAAGTATGAAAAACGACCTTTGAAATTAGAAAATGTTTCTTTCGCGCAATTCGTCTGAAGGTTTTTCTGCATTCTAATGTCTCTTATCACCCATTCCAGTGTGCAACCATCCCACTGTAATCTATAAAGGTGCCCTAAGAACAAAATCTATGTATGAACTAATTTCTCCAAGCCGTAGGATGTAACAGATGGCATTAGTTTTAACCTGTAAATAACAAGTTTATTATTTTACCTTCATACTACTAAAATTTATTAAGTATAATATTGTTAATTTTAATATAAAACAATAAATAAATTTTATTTGACACAAAACTTTAACATTAATATAAATTAGATTTTAAATAAATTGATTTAACAATACAAATCAACTGAATTAACCGTTTAATGACCAATAAGTCATGCAAACGCCGAAAATCTAATTTATATAAACTTTATTTGACACAAAACTTTAAAATGTATATAAATTAGATTTTAAAAATTGATCAAACATTACAAATCTTTCGAATTAACCGTTTAATGACCAATACGTCATGTAAACGCCGAAAATTTAATTTATATACACTTTATTTGACACAAAACTTTAAAATTTATACAAATTAGATTTAAAAATATTGATTAAACATTACAAATCAATTGAATTAACCGTTTTATGACAAATACGTTCATTTTGAACTATTATTTTTGTTATAATGATTATAAAATTAACGTTGTAGGGCTACGTCGGGTTTCATTTTTAGAATGACAAAGGAATTTGTTGATATATTTTCCATGGTGTATTTCATGTTCTAATCTTAATTTCGCTTTATAGAACTAATTACGGTTCTTTGGAACCGAAAATATCGATGGCGCAAATTTTCAATGAATGCTATCATGTATTTCCATTTGAAAGATCGAGAATTTGTTTTAAAATGCAAGTCGAAATTTCTTTGTTAAATTTCTATGTCATTTCTTCATAATTCCGAATACGACTTGACATCGAGATACTATTCTAAACAGCGTAAAATTTAAATGAAATTATTATAACATAAACTAATATTACAAAAAACCACAAGCTTCGTTTCATTACAATACAAAATCGATCAATTTATTAACGAGATGACCAGTATATCCAACGCATAAAAAACATATATGTTGGCTTAATGTCATTCAAATCTGTATATGCAAAAAGTGTTGTTGTTAGCTTGGAGATATGGTAACATTTTAACGGTCTAATGATTCAAATTTACAAACAAATAAAAAACTAAACCAACCCAATATCACAAAATATATCTGATTGTGACGGATGAGTGATATATCACAAAAAAAATATGTTCGAACCAACGCTGTTATCATTTTTTAGCAATCTGTATATGTATGTAAAGCCCTGTATATAAAAAAAAAGCTTTATTCATGTTTTCATAAAACATTTATTTTTGTAAATTTTTAATACTTATTTCATTAGTCGGAATATGTCAAATTAATGCTATTCAAAGCCACATAAAAAAAGATTCAATCATACTTTTTGACAGGGTTCTTTGATTTTACGCCAAAACAATTTTTTTTAAGACTGATTAATTCTACAACTTTGTAAATTTAATCCAATCCGATTACTATATTTATATTGATAATTAATTGGGATTTTTATAAGTTAAGTCGATTGTATTATACCTTTTTTTGTGTGGTGCTTGAGATTTTATTCGATTCGATGGATACTGAGCACTCGAATTTTATTGATTTTCTTTCGTAAACTAAATGAACACAAAATATGGAGGTGAAAGTTATTTATTTTTAGATTGGATTTTTTTTACCTTTTTTTTCAAGAGTATTAAATTAATGATAGAAATAGATATAATACGATAATACGATAATACTAGTTAATTTTTAGACAATGTATAGCAACGGACGAGTAGTATTTCTCTAAGTCGGTTGAAAAACATAATATGTAAATATGTACAAAACAATTATTTCTAATTGAAATAATTTATATAATACAAAGGATTATTTTAGTACAAACCATTCTTGGAAAAAAAAATTATTATTCGTTTGCTCATTCAACATTTGATGGTACAGAATAGCATTATTAGGAAAAAGATCAAAATTTTCGAGATATAAATAGAAATAAATCACGGGTAAGGTGAAAGTTAAATGAACTAAGATGAAAATATGGTTTCGTTCATACTATTTTTTAATCCTACCTTCATAACTGCAATGATTTAGAAAGAAACCCGTTTTCGCGGCACTGGCATAAATAATGTTTAACAAGCATCGCGCTAATCATCAGCCCGACACGATACAAAAAATCTTATTGCGGCGGTGAAATGTTTAATAAATGTTGTATCTATTCGTCCTACACTGTATAATAATTTCCTCTACCGTACCATCTAAAAGTAACGTTACCCAATTTACATTGTATGTCATTACATCAATGTACCTTTTTATAATCGATCATTCTCGTTGTTCTGCCAAAACCAACACAAATGTTTATACAAGCCGTACTGTAAGTTTCGTACGCAGATAAACTAAAACTAACGGTACACTTCAATATTTGTATTAGTGAAAAAATGTATATAAAATGCACTAACACTCAAATATAACAAAACAAAAAACAAAAACGAGCTGTTGTATCGCGTATGTATTGTGTTTTGTAAAAACACAATATTGAGTATTGTGAATATTGTGTAAAAGAAATAAACAATAAAATCAAATAATGCGCATGCGTTTACAATTTTTTTTATTAATTTTATATGGAGTTTTGATATTTACCAATACATCTAAAGTATATATTTTCACTAATACATTTTAAAAATACATGATGATGTTACAAGACGGCTGTAACGAAAGTTACAAGACGGCTTGTAGTAAAGAGGGTTTTGTTTGTAATTATAAACCAAATAAAAACCAAAAACGACTCTATAGAAAGACCAACTCATTTTTTCGTGCACTGATACTACTACATATTCGCCTCAATAAAGTAGTATTGGTACTATAACAAATAACAAAGCAAAAATAACATAAAAAACTAACTTTTTAGTGTTAGTAAAAATATTTTTTTGTTTTTATTTTACGCTATATCTGTACACAACTAATCCTAGATCAAAGAGGCGCTTTGTCCCTTTAAATTTTTGAATAGTGGGTCTTTCTATAGAGACGTTTTTGTAAAAACTACTGCAAAGCAACAACAAAGTTGTCGTTTTTATTTTATTTTTGTTGTTTATGATTTAGGACATGCACTCACACTCTCTCAATTCATATTAAGAAGAACAATATTACTGTAGTTTTTTATTTCTTTTCGTACTAATACACCTAGTATACTTTTTAGTGTACTCTTAGTGTTCTTTTTGTATATCATATGTATTGGTACAGCACGGCTTTTATAAAACATTTGTGTTGGTTTTGGTTCAGCTGACTGGGTACACATCAAAAATAAATTTGAGTAATAAATAAAGTTTAATAAGTTTCTGATATCGTGTTTGATTAATTGAGGAATAAAACATTGGCGACGAGGATTGTGGATGTAAAACCATTATATTTATTATGGATCAAGCAACGTAAAACATTTTTTTGAAAGATCAACAAAAATTGATGGAGGCGATGATCGAGCAAAATCAAACGTGGTTTAAAGGTCATATGAAAGAGAAAGACGAATTCGGTACAACACAAAATGTGAAAAAATCTAACTCCAATTTCAATGTTTCGACAATTCGATCAAAAAAAAACAATTAATGGGAAACATATGTTTTCCAGTTATCTCAACATTTTGAAGCGAATGGCGTGATGGATGACAATGCTTAAAAATCATATTTTCTGGCAGACTGCGGATGCGAGTTGAATGAAATATTGGTGAAATTGTGTGAAACAGAAAACGTGAGTACATTTTCATTCAAAGATCTAACCTCAAAGTTAACCATTTTTTTTAAATCAAACTACATAGACTGGCGGCGCGATATACGTTGTTGGGAACAAAAATGCCTCCCGACCAATCTTACTCCGAGTGGATCGCGTACCTAAAAGATACGGCTCGCGATTGTCTATTCATTTACCCGAACGAGGCATGTAAACGGTCGTACGCAGACACAATTATTCGAGACGTGGTTACATTTAACACACCGCATGAGCGTGTTCATAAATCGGCGATGAAGAAGAAAACTCAACCTTTGGAGGAACTCAAGGATATAATAAACGCATTCGAATCAACAGAAAAGGCGATTTCTGTGTTGAAAGGAAAAAATTTACCAGACACATGGAAGTTAATCAAATTGTATGAAAATATGAGAGTTTAAGGAACACAATTAGTGTTTCAGATCGGAAATCCTGTCCAGGTTGCGGTATAAACCACGACCGTAAGCAGTGTTTTCATGCTAATACTAGATGTAGGTTTTGTGCACGGCAAGGTCATATAGAGAATGTCTGTTTGACAAAAAAGAATCAAGGACGAAACCGCAGTCGAAACCAATTTAGTCATAAACCTAGAGTGGATAATCGTAATTTGTTATCGTTTCAAAATATATCGAAGTCAGGGGAGCAGGCAGCAAAAGTCATCCGAAGTGAAAGTCCGTCGACTTTTACAATTTATCGGTAAATTCAAGCGATAGAACGAAAAATGAATTAGATGATGGGTCGGTTAAACGAAAGAGATGGAGCACAGATTCACAGCACAAGTGATGAGTTAGCGTCCCAGATAATGGCGCTCGTTCAAAGACATTAAACTATATTCAATGATGAATTGGGATTATCTACCAAAAATGTAGCGCACTGCGATCTACAACCAATGCTTCATCAAAATATGTTAAGCCTCGCCCCATTCTATTTTTGCAAATCACAATTAATCTACAGCTCAGTGTAGATCGACATCCAATTCCTTGAATAGAGGAACTATTTCATAAGCTTCAGGGCGTACAGTTTTTCACAAAAATTGATTTATCGGAGGTATATTTACAAATTCCCTTGGATGACGAGACTAAGAAGCTGCACCGTCAGAATTATTCCAATATCAGCGATTGCCGTTCGGGGTAGCCAGTGCGCCCGGCAATTTCCAACGATATATGGAACAACTAATAATGGGTTTTGCTTACTGAGGAGTTTATTTGGATGATTTGGCCATAAAGGGACGCGACCACGCAGAACATCTGCGAAACCTTGGTGAAGTATAAAAACGGTTGGAAGAAAATGAGTTACGTTGCAAAAGAAAAAATGCCAATTTGCTGTTGCTAAAGTCGAATATTTAGGGCATATCATTAATTTAAAAGGCATTTGGCCATCTAGTAGTAGAAGTATGACAATCGAAATGTTACCTCGGCCACAAAATCTCAGGATCGCGATTTTTGAATGTCAATTTCGTGTGGTCCGAGGAACAAGAACAATCTTTCCAGCAGCTGAAACGAGTAACAATAAATCATACAAATTTGGTTCATTTTAGGGAGGACTGCGATATCAGGTTGGCCACTGATGCATCATCACATGGAATAGGCGCGGTAATATCACACATTTACCCTGATAAATCGGAACGCCCAATCGCATTTTATCAAAGTCATTAACGACAGCGCAAAAAAATTACAATCAAATCGAAAAGGAAGCGTTCTCAATAATTTTTGGAGTAAGGAAATTCCACCAATACTATTATTGGCATATCTAATTATGCCTCCGTGCAAATAATAACGAAATCAGTCACTGATAAAGAATATAAAATTGGGATTATAAACAATGGACAAGCTTTCAAAGCCTCTTCAATAAAACCATTCATTGTAATGATGAATTAACTGGTGAAAAAAAGATGCATTATCTATTATCAGTCATTGTAGGAGATCCAACTAAGCTCGTAAGCCACCTCAACATCTCGCAGGGAAATTTTCACACTGCTTGGAATATTTAATGTTCCAGATATGATGATAAACGGTTTCTCACGAATACCTACATAAACAGTATTTTAGATTTACCGAACTTATCATCAGAATCCGCTGATGGTTTACGATTATTGCATGATAATGTATTTGAATGTCTTCATGCAATTAAAGTTTAATACTAGCGCAGCATATGCAAAAATTACAAGCATGGGATAACCCAATGCTGGAGTAGCGAGCTCAACCGTTGAATTTAACATGAAGGTTTCCCGAGGTTTCCCTCCAAAAATAACTTAACCATAAAGGCATTAGTATTCAAAAACCTAACGCAAGATATGCCAGAGCAGCCTTTAGACCTCTGGAAATGGAAACATGCCAGGAATGTGCTATGGGCTGATTTATCATTTTATACTTCTGGTCCAATCGACTTATTATTGGGTGCAGATTATTATGAAGAAATTTTAATGAATAATATTATAAAAGCCTCATCTGACGAACCAGTTGCTCAAAAACTAAATTGGGATGGATATTTCTAGGCCGTGCCTCAGTTGATTGTCACAATTTAACAGTGATACAATCAATGGCAAGAAGACCAGACTTAGATACTCAATTAAAAAGCTTCTGGGAAATAAAAAAGTTTCCTCATAAACGAACATTCACCAAAGAAGAACTAGAATGTGAAAAAATGTTCGCAACCAGCCACAGACGTCTCAAAAATGACCGTTAAGTAGTCAAAATTCCCTTTGACCTTGACTTGTACTCTGCCAAAACATTAGAATGCTCAAAAAAGATCGCAAAGGCGCGTCTGTTACGTTCTGCATATTCAATATAAGAAGTTTATGGATGAATATATCGCATTAGGACACATGAAGGTTGCTGATGTAACTAATGATTCTGGTTACTGTTATCTGCCACATCATGCAGTTTTAAACGATTCGAGTACAACTACAAAATTAAGGGTAGTTTTTGATTGGTCTACCAAAACTACAACTGGAATATCGTTAAATGACGATGTTAACTGGCCCTACTCTTCAACAGAATCTATTATCTATACTGTTAAGGTGGCAGAAACATAAATACGTTCATACAGCTGACATTGAAAAAAGGTTCAGACAAATTATAGTTGATAATCATGATCAACTGGAGAGAGACTCCAGAAAAGGATATCATGGAGTATAAGTTAACAACCGTCGCGTATGTGTACAGCAGCTGCTACTTATTTAGCGGTAAAATCATTACAACAGCCTGCCATCGATGAACAAAAAAACTACCAAGGGCGTCTAACCTGATGGTAAATGATTTTTACGCGGATGATGTGATTTCTGAGAAAAACACACTAGAAGAAGTCTTATTCATCCAAAAACAAACCATTGACTTACTAAACAGCGGTGGATTTACCTTAAGAAAATGGGCAACCAACAATGCGATTCTTTTGGAAGCCATACTAGAACATCTAAAAAACCAAAATCGTTTGGAATTCAAACCTGAAGATACCATTAAAACTCTTGGACTACACTGGAATCCAACAACACATACATTCGGATTTAATGTCATCAAGGCTAGATCTGATATCGGAAAATCTACCGAACGCAGCCTCATTTCAGATAGCGAAGTTTTTTGATCCATTAGGCTGGTTGGCACCAATCATAATTGTAGCCAATCTTATGATGCAAGAACTTTGGTTAGCAGGTCTGTCTTGGGATGACAAACTTCCGTCACACCTATCAATAAAATTGCAGGAACTTAAAAACAGATTGCCACTTCTAAAAGAAATATCTATCCCACGTTGGATTCAATTTGAGAACAACAATAAAACAAAGTTACATGGATTCTGCGACGTCTCAGAAAAGGTCTATGCTGCAGCCATATACTTCAAATCTATAAATTCAGAAGGTATCACTAATGTAAGACTTCTCACATCAAAAACGAAGATTGCTCCGATTAAAAATTTACTTTCGCTATCTCGACTTGAGCTTTGTGGAGCGCTGCTTCTCGCTTAATTTATGCATTAAGTTATAGAAGCAATGCAAATTCCGGAAATAACTTCGTTCTTTTTGACTGATTCGATGACTACATTATGTTGGATTCGAGGGCGTCCTCATAAATATAAAACTTTTGTGGCGAATCGAATATCAGAAGTTCAATCTTATGCTAATCCAGCATAATGGCATCACATTGGATCAACCGATAATCCAGCAGATTGAGCCTGAAGAAGTACCAGTCCAAATGAACTAAAGAACAATCATTTATGGTGGATAGGTCCAACTTGGCTACAACTTTCATCCGAAAATTGGCCGCGACCAACTACTGCTCCAAGTGAAGTCAATTTGGAAACTAAGCTAATTGTGATACTTGCAACATCAGCAATAGTTAATCCACTCGTGCTTATAATAGAAAGATTTTCTAACGTGAACAAAGTAATTTGCGTAATTGGCCTTTGTCGCCGATTTATAAATAAATGCTTAAGGAAACTGGATACCAGATCTTTAATTTTATTAACTGCCAAAGAACTAAATGAATCCTGTAACGAGCTTAATAAAATAATTCAACTTGCAGAGTTCCAGAATGAAATCAGACAAATCAACAAAGATGGCTCAGTATCAACACAAAGCAACCTCCTTTCGCTTAGCCCATTTATTGATGAGCAAAAAATGCTGCAAGTGGAAGGAAGAATAACTAATTGTAACCTGAAGTATGACACCAGACATCCAAAAATATGGCTACAAAAACATAGATTTACAAAGTTATTAATCAAAGACGCGCATATAAAAATCTTGCACGGGGGAATTCAATTGACTCTGTTACATCTTAGAAACAAATATTGGATAATAAACGGTATGTTACTTCATACGCGTATGTTACTTCATACGCTCAGAAATAGCAAAATGTATCACGTGACATCGATTCAACGCTTCAACGAAACAACAGCTAATGCCAAGCTTACCCAAAGAACGAGTCACGTCATCACGTCCGTTTACTAACACAGGAGTAGACTACGCTGGGCCCATATCAGTAAGAGTTTCGAAAGGACGTGGAAATAAATCATACAAGGGATATATAGCGCTATTTGTATGCTTTGCTACTAAAACAGTGCACATAGAAAGTCAGCGATTTAACTGCTGTAGCCTTTATTGCGGTCTACAAGAGATTCATCTCAGGAAGAGACTTAATATGTCAACGGATTTACAGCCGTAATGGAACCGATTTTGTGGGAGTCAAAACACAGCTGACTAAAGAGAAACACGAGGCCTTGCAACAAGCAACCCCTAAACTTCAACGCATATTATCCGACATCAGAGTCGAATGGCATTTTATACGATCACCTTCTCCACACTTCAGAGTACTCTGGGAAGCAGCTGTTAAACCATTGAAATATCGCCCAAAAAGGATTATTGGAACCACAACTCTTACTTATGGAGAACTATCAACAGTTGCAACTCAGATTGAAGCTTGTCTTAATTCACGGCCTCTCAGAACAATCTCATCTGATCTAAATGCGTTAATACTCACCTCCGAACACTTCTTAATTAGGGATTCACTAATTACAACTCCAGAATCAAATTTGCTGAACGAAAACACAAAATGGTCCAAGATTTCTAAAAACATTGGTCAAATGACTATTAAATGGATTACAAAAAAGAAATAAATGGTCCTGCAAACAACCAGAATTAAAGGTAGATGATACCGTTTTAATAAAGGAGAATAACCTACCACCCACCAACTGGCCTTTAGAAAGGATTATAGAGCTACACCCTGGTAAAGATAAATTAACTAGAGTAGTTATAGTAAAGGGAAGTAATAGTGCCACATTTAAAAGATGCATTACAAAACTAAGCGCTCTCACTCTAGAGTCTAACAACTTAGACAAAAAGAAGACTGTAGACTAGAAACAACGACCCGGGAGAATGTTGACACACAACATGTTTAATGATCATAAATACAATTTGCTTATTAATCATTTATTATTTAAAATTAAATAGAAATATCATATGTACACAAAACTATGTATAATGGCTTAGTAAGCAATAATTTTGCATAAATTAAACTAAAGCATTAAATAAATTATCATTCGTAATTAAGAACTTCGTATTTACTATTGTGAGCCCCATCAGCGGTAAGCCATAATATAAACTATACACCTTTACGATATACGATCAAACACACTTAGTATAGTCATTTGAAATTTAAAAGGGCTAATGAAACATATTCCAAAGCCAGATATTTTAATACTGAAGAAATAGATATATGTCTGAAAGTAATTTTACTAATACTTCATTTGCTAAAATACGTGAGTATTGTTATTATTCATCCATCTAGCAGAGGAAAACGCGGGGAGGATCAACTATATTTGTAAAAGAAAACAACAAACAGCATGGAGGAATAAAAGTAGAAGCAGAAATTATGCAAGTGGCCACTATCAATGTTCAGCTAAATGATGGAAAAGAATACAAAATTTTTTCAATCTATTGCCCTCCGCGGCATAATCTAAATTAAGAGACCTACATCTCGTTTAAAACATTAAGGGTTTAATTTGCATATGATAACATAGCTCTAGGTAACAAAACCGATATCCAAGGCACAACACCTATCTTTACAAGAATTTTAAGTTACAATCAGCAATAACGAGAATATTAGAATAAGTTCTAAAAAATCTCCTGGCTATGATCTAATTACAGGAAAATAGTTAAAGCGCTGCCCCAAAAAGGATTAAATAAATTTTTAAATTAATTAAAGCAGTTCCACATCAAGGCAAAGTGGCTGGAGAGACTAGTAGGAGATTAGAATATAAAGTGCATCGAGATCTACCAAGCAGATTTATCTGATTCTAAAATCCTATTTAGCTGATCGACATTTCCAAACAAGACATTTAAATACAAGATAAGTGAAAGAATGATCTTCTCATGCAACAATATGAAAATAACAGGAGGAGTACCACAAGGTAATGTCTTAGGACCAATTCTTCATATCCTGTATAATGAGACTTATATTTAAAATGAGTTTTCCAATATTTTGATATTTAAAAAAAACGAGTATTTTTTAAGAGAAATCAATGAATGTTTATTTCATTGTAAAGAGGAAAGTATGCCATTAACATTTGAAAACGATATCAGCCAAGTGGACGCGACTAATATCGTTTTCATTAAATTTTTCATAACCAATTCGCACATTTGGGGCTGTATCCTCGTTTACTTCACGAATTCTGTCTTTAAGGTCTTGAATAGATTGTGGAGCTTTGGCATAGACTTTGTCTTTCACGTGACCCCCACAGAAAAATTCCAAAGGTATTAAATCACAAGATCTCGGCAATTGTGATCACCTCTTCGAGAAATAAAACGGTCAGGAAACTTTTCGTCGGCTTTCTTTTTCTTTTTTCGACTTGAGTTCTTGTGTTAACTGAATTTTAAAAGCCTTAAAACATAAGACATTATGCAAAATACGGTGTAATGTCGTTTGTGGAATGTCTAACTCCAAAGATCGACGAGGAATCGACAAACCTGAGTTTTCTTCAACTCTACGGGCTACATCAGCAATATTCTCAGTTGTTCTTGAGCGACGCACACGGTTTCGATTCTTCACATCCGAGAAGGCGCTTCACATCCGAGAAGGCCGGCCGAGAAGGTGCTTCACGACGACCAAAAAGTGCTTTAGTTTTGCGAGCTGTGACTGCAAAATTTTTCTCCATTTTTGTAGTGAATTTAAACAATTTCAATGCGTTGTTGAAGCGTGTATCGTACCGTTTAGTAATCGCGTAATTTTTACTCGTCGAAAGTCAAAATATGACAGCTTCAAAATTGACAGCTGCCCAAATAGCAGGCTATTCAAAATGAAACTTCTTATTGAGTGACCCGTTGTCTTGCAAAGTGCAAAGATCTACTAACATATTGAATAACTGGATAAAAGAATGGCGAATCCAGCTAAATGAAACCTTATCAATTCAGTGATATAACTAAAATATATCGCCAAACATTAATTAACGAACACCATCGGAATCCTAAACGATAGTGGCGTGACGATGAAAAATCCGCCTTAAAACGTTTTTGCCTCAACACAGTAACTTATTATACTGCAAGCGTACCATTTTAAGCGGTATATATATATATATATATATATATATATATATATATATATATATATATATATATATATCAATGATCTTGCCACTGATGCTCATTCTACTGCGCAGCTGAAATACAATTGAAAAATGACCTAATTGAAGTACCGGTTCGTACAGGTTTTAATCTTCGGGAAATAACATCTACATATCATCATAAATCTGTTTCGATTCCTAGCCTGAATTGAGGTGTCGAATTAGATAATGTCACTTTTTCAAAAGTATTAATTAACCAGTCAGTCCTTGTACGAAGCAAATCGTTATTTCCGTAATCGCACAATTGTTAAGTCGGTGAAGTTAGCCCGAAAATCCATCCCGAATACTTCATTTGCTAAAATACGTGAGTATTGTTATTATTCATCCATCTAGCAGAGGAAAACGCGGGGAGGATCAACTATATTTGTAAAAGAAAACAACAAACAGCATGGAGGAATAAAAGTAGAAGCAGAAATTATGCAAGTGGCCACTATCAATGTTCAGCTAAATGATGGAAAAGAATACAAAATTTTTTCAATCTATTGCCCTCCGCGGCATAATCTAAATTAAGAGACCTACATCTCGTTTAAAACATTAAGGGTTTAATTTGCATATGATAACATAGCTCTAGGTAACAAAACCGATATCCAAGGCACAACACCTATCTTTACAAGAATTTTAAGTTACAATCAGCAATAACGAGAATATTAGAATAAGTTCTAAAAAATCTCCTGGCTATGATCTAATTACAGGAAAATAGTTAAAGCGCTGCCCCAAAAAGGATTAAATAAATTTTTAAATTAATTAAAGCAGTTCCACATCAAGGCAAAGTGGCTGGAGAGACTAGTAGGAGATTAGAATATAAAGTGCATCGAGATCTACCAAGCAGATTTATCTGATTCTAAAATCCTATTTAGCTGATCGACATTTCCAAACAAGACATTTAAATACAAGATAAGTGAAAGAATGATCTTCTCATGCAACAATATGAAAATAACAGGAGGAGTACCACAAGGTAATGTCTTAGGACCAATTCTTCATATCCTGTATAATGAGACTTATATTTAAAATGAGTTTTCCAATATTTTGATATTTAAAAAAAACGAGTATTTTTTAAGAGAAATCAATGAATGTTTATTTCATTGTAAAGAGGAAAGTATGCCATTAACATTTGAAAACGATATCAGCCAAGTGGACGCGACTAATATCGTTTTCATTAAATTTTTCATAACCAATTCGCACATTTGGGGCTGTATCCTCGTTTACTTCACGAATTCTGTCTTTAAGGTCTTGAATAGATTGTGGAGCTTTGGCATAGACTTTGTCTTTCACGTGACCCCCACAGAAAAATTCCAAAGGTATTAAATCACAAGATCTCGGCAATTGTGATCACCTCTTCGAGAAATAAAACGGTCAGGAAACTTTTCGTCGGCTTTCTTTTTCTTTTTTCGACTTGAGTTCTTGTGTTAACTGAATTTTAAAAGCCTTAAAACATAAGACATTATGCAAAATACGGTGTAATGTCGTTTGTGGAATGTCTAACTCCAAAGATCGACGAGGAATCGACAAACCTGAGTTTTCTTCAACTCTACGGGCTACATCAGCAATATTCTCAGTTGTTCTTGAGCGACGCACACGGTTTCGATTCTTCACATCCGAGAAGGCGCTTCACATCCGAGAAGGCCGGCCGAGAAGGTGCTTCACGACGACCAAAAAGTGCTTTAGTTTTGCGAGCTGTGACTGCAAAATTTTTCTCCATTTTTGTAGTGAATTTAAACAATTTCAATGCGTTGTTGAAGCGTGTATCGTACCGTTTAGTAATCGCGTAATTTTTACTCGTCGAAAGTCAAAATATGACAGCTTCAAAATTGACAGCTGCCCAAATAGCAGGCTATTCAAAATGAAACTTCTTATTGAGTGACCCGTTGTCTTGCAAAGTGCAAAGATCTACTAACATATTGAATAACTGGATAAAAGAATGGCGAATCCAGCTAAATGAAACCTTATCAATTCAGTGATATAACTAAAATATATCGCCAAACATTAATTAACGAACACCATCGGAATCCTAAACGATAGTGGCGTGACGATGAAAAATCCGCCTTAAAACGTTTTTGCCTCAACACAGTAACTTATTATACTGCAAGCGTACCATTTTAAGCGGTATATATATATATATATATATATATATATATATATATATATATATATATATATATATATCAATGATCTTGCCACTGATGCTCATTCTACTGCGCAGCTGAAATACAATTGAAAAATGACCTAATTGAAGTACCGGTTCGTACAGGTTTTAATCTTCGGGAAATAACATCTACATATCATCATAAATCTGTTTCGATTCCTAGCCTGAATTGAGGTGTCGAATTAGATAATGTCACTTTTTCAAAAGTATTAATTAACCAGTCAGTCCTTGTACGAAGCAAATCGTTATTTCCGTAATCGCACAATTGTTAAGTCGGTGAAGTTAGCCCGAAAATCCATCCCGAATTTTTTGGTGTATTTCTTGGCTAAAGTGTAGTCAACCCGAAAATAGTGTAGTCGTTACAAAAATGTAGTGCTATCCCGAAATCCCCAACTTTTTGAGCATTTCTTGCATAAAAGCAGTTGATACATAAAAGTGTAGGATTATCCCGAAATTAAAATCTAATTTAATATCAATTTACACAGTTTTTGAAAACTGTCAAAAATTTTTGCAACCTCTTATTGTGGACTAACCGTGCAATTTTATATTTTTATAAAAACCATTCTTAAAATATTCAATGACTTGGGGCCTATTGGAATAAAACATACAAAATAAATTTAAATTAGAAAATTAAGCTAAACCGATAAGTGCATTGGCAGTTAATGTCAATAAAATAAGCAAACCACAATACCAGAGATAAATTGCACTAGCGGTATATACAGCTTTTTAGGTCTTGGCTGTGCTAATGTATCCTGTGAATTGCATTTTTATATCAGGTGGAAAAAGTATGTAAATGTTGATGTGAATTTGTGTGGAAAGACTTCTCAAGTGAGAATTTCTAGCAAAACTTTAAAATTCTGTGGATCAAATACCAGAGATAAATTGCACTAGCGGTATATACGGCTATTTAGGTCTTGGCTGTGCTAATAAACCCTGTGAATTTCATTTTCATATCAGGTGGAAAAAGTATGTAAATGTTGATGTGAATTTGTGTGAAAAGACTTCTCAAGTGAGAATTTCTAGCAAAACTTTAAAATTCTGTGGATCAAATACCAGAGACAAATTGCACTAGCGGTATATACAGCTATTTAGGTCTTGGCTGTGCTAATAAATTCTGTGAATTTCATTTTCATATCAGGTGGAAAAAGTATGTAAATGTTGATGTGAATTTGTGTGGAAAGACTTCTCAAGTGAGAATTTTTAGCAAACTTTAAAATTCTGTGGATCAAATACAAGGGATAAATTGCAATAGCGGTATATACAGCTATTTAGGTCTTGGCTGTGCTAATAAACCCTGTGAATTTCATTTTCATATCAGGTGGAATATTAGACATACTATACTTTTATATGGTTTCATTATACCATCAATCACAATTTACCAATATTCACCATCGTTCCCCACTTACAATATACGTAGCATTCACCATTTAAAATAAACCACTTTACCATAAACCAACCATTCACTATTTGCGAAAAACAATAATTTAATGCCTAGCTCTCACTACCATTCACCAATTATCCGTCGTATACCTCAAATACACATCAACATTTACATACTTTTTCCACCTGATATGAAAATGAAATTCACAGGGTTTATTAGCACAGCCAAGCCCTAAATAGCCGTATATACCGCTAGTGCAATTTATCTCTGGTATTGTGGTTTGCTTATTTTATTGACATTAACTGCCATTGCACTTATCGGTTTAGCTTAATTTTCTAATTTAAATTTTTTTTGTATGTTTTATTCCAGTAGGCCCCAAGCCATTGAATATTTTAAGAATGGTTTTTATAAAAATATAAAATTGCACGGTTAGTCCACAATAAGAGGTTGCAAAAATGTTTGACAGTTTTCAAAAACTGTGTAAATTGATATTAAATTAGATTTTAATTTCGGGATAATCCTACACTTTTATGTATCAACTGCTTTTATGCAAGAAATGCTCAAAAAGTTGGGGATTTTGGGATAGCACTACATTTTTGTAACGACTACACTATTTTCGGGTTGACTACACTTTAGCCAAGAAATACACCAAAAAATTCGGGATGGATTTTCGGGCTAACTTCACCGACTTCAATTGTTTGATCCATTACAAGTTCTGTTGTGTTTCTGTTAAAATTATTCTTACGCAGAAATTGTGGACTCTTTAATTAAATTGGGGTAATGAACTATGAAATCAGTTACAAGATTTTTGAATTGAATTTAAAGGATTCAATTCATGGATTGCCACTTTCACATTGGGTTACTTAAAGCCGACAAAATATTAGAATAAATAGTAAATAACCGAGCAATTGGCGTAGTGGTTAAAGCTGCGGATGATGATTACCACAACTATGACCCCTGTTGGAGTGAAGGATCCATGGGCCAAATCATCGTCCATGTCAATACAGGCTGGAGCAATGAAATGTGCAGATGGATTTAAAATCGAACCTGTATTCATGCTTCCTCGATTTGGCTGATGACGGCGTAAGGTAAGACGTTAAAAACTAACCGCGAAAGAGTTGGGAGAGCTTCAGCCTAGAAAAGATTGCAGGGTTTCACAAAATAAAAATAAAAATAGTAAATAGTAAGAGTATAGAGTAAAAGTTGTTTTGTTCAAATAGAGTAGACCCTTTTAAGACTCAAAAAATTCCACGGCTCGAGTTATGTTCATCGGGTCTGTTACGAATCTCGGTAGTTGTCGCATTAAGCATGAACGGCAAATAATTCTATTGATATAAACTGGATTAGAGGCAAAAGAGTTAATAAAATTAGAACTGTGGTTTAAAGACGCAAAATGGCCTAAGCAACCAACATATCTAAAACCGAATCTTCAAAACTTACATGTTCGGTTATCATTCAAGAAGGGAAGGAGGCAATAATAAATCAAGTACGATCACCAACTATTAAATTAGAGTATATGGCGGGTTTGTCTGTTTTTCTACTTAGGCCGTCCATATGAAGGTGGTCTCTGTCTTAACTACACAATCGTTTATCTCTGCTTTCCAAAGATTTACAAACCGAAATAGTCTATATTCTAACGTGTAATCGGGTAACGTAACAAATTGTTTGAGTTCAAATGGAGAGTTGAAACATTTCCACCGTTAATTTACACTCCACCATGGTCTCGTCATTTGGGAGGTTTATGGAAGCCCAAGGTCAAAAGTACTACATCCTCTTTGAAACGTGTGGTTGGTAATAGTTCTCACACATAATACTCCTGCTATATATTGAGGGTTTTAGAATTCACAAAGTATTAGTTTAACCAATTAAATCTTTAAATCTTAGCCAAATCCGACGAAACCCTTTAAGATGTGCGTTATACATAAATGGTGACCAAACAAATGAAACAGTGATAAGTTACAATGGCTCACTTACCTAATTATTATATAGCGTGTGAAAGCATATACAAGAATGTGGTACGCTGACTAATTTAATCTCGTTTATATAACGAGTCAAACGTATTGTTATCGCTTGGAAAAACCCAGGTCAATATTGTTCTAACGTAAAACAGTATATTTTTAAACCAATAAAATGTTTTGATAAATCAAAACTAATCATTTAGGTAAATTGTATTCTAACACAATAATGTGATTCGGGTGAATAACCTGAACACACCACAATTCTAATTTATCATCGTCTATAAACACCACCAGTTACAGTAGAATACAAAAAAAAAGTTTGAATAATACCTTTGCTTTGCGAAAATATAGCAAAAAAAAAAACGCTTTTCCCAAAATAAATATGAAAAACTATTAGCAAAAGTTTATTTTAGTTTTTTTTTTTTTTTTTTTTTTTTGTTGTATAAAATAAACAAAACAACACTTTACACAACAACAACAAATTTAATTGAATTTTCCACACAAAATAAAAATAAACAATCAAAACATATAAATTAAACAAAAAAAAAATGGAAAACAAAGTAAAAAATTAGTTTAAAACAACAACAACAAAAAAGTTGAAAAAAACAGAAGAAAATGATGATGAGAAGTAGAGTAATAAAAAATCCAAATTCAATTTTGTGCAAATTAAATTTTCATTACAATTTCATTTAAAAAAAAACAAACAAACGGATGGTATGTAATCTGTATGTACGAGTATGTACGTTTGGAAAATTGTTGTAGATTAGATTTTAATATCAGATTTTCTTTTTGCTATACGAATATAAATAAATCTACGAATATAATAAATTCAATTTCAAATTAAAATAGAATTTGACTAACATTTTATGGCCTGTAGCGTATATTAACAAAAATCTTTTAAAAAAATCTCGATTTTTCTGTCTGTGATTTGAATTTCTCTAGTGTTTTGTATTTATCTTTTTGTTTGTGATGTTACATGGGGTGTCGCAAAAGCTACAAACCATCAATCTCCCACCTCATCTAAATTCGTTTATAATACACGTTTTATAATCATACATTGATTAGGTCTTGTTCTAGGAACCAAATATTTCTATTTTAAATTGGCATAACATAAAATAGCACAATGGGTGTATCTAAGAAAATTTTATAAGGTTTTCCATATAAATATTAAATTACAATAACATCAAATTGAAAAATATTTTTGGTTCCTAAACTAAATGCAACAAAATTTATTTGTAAAATCTTGTAATTTTGTTATTTCATTCGTTTTGGAACACACTGTAATTGTACATAAAAATAACTGATAGGTATTATGATTTATTGATAGCAAATTACTGATTTCACTTCAGGGTTCCAATTAGCATTTGTTAGCAATGTTATTTAAACTGTTTACATAATATTATTTCACGTGGCAGTTAAATGTGAATGTACTGTGACTGACACAAATCAAAATAAAAAAAGTCAATATAATCTCCTTGATTGCTTTTGATTTTTTTTTTTATTTCTACTGGACGAACTACTTTGAACTCTTTGAACCTATTTTTTATCAAATCATCAAAAAAGTCAAATCAAGCTTATTATCGTTTGCAAGGAATACCGATCCAAAATAGTCATTAAACTCATATGGAGTAATTTCAGGTTTAAAGTCCGCAACAGGAGAATGGACGTAAGTCCTAAAATTCCTCCAGAATAATTTAGATGAGATATTACCATTAAAACGATCATTAAAAAACTTTCGTTTGGTTGATTTAATCATATTATTTACTTTATTTCTAGCTCTGATGTATTCTAACCGATTAAGTTCTGTCTTATGTCGTTTCCAGTTCTCACGAAGAAAATCACGAATATTACGGTACTTGAGAATGTCATTATTAGAATTAATCAAACTTCTTTTACTCTTTACTAAGATCTTCCTAAGCCGCGCAAAAATGGCAAGTAGTTCTTATATGAAAGTATTAAAAAGTGATAGTTGCACGTTCACATCGCATAAAGAATAAATCTCATTCCAGTTCAAAGGGCTCGCGGCCAAAAATAAAGCATCCCTATCAATCGAAAAGTTCTCTCAAACCTATATTGTATATTCTCCTCATTAGCCCCAATAGGAAAGGCATACGAACCATAAATCATATCATGATTAGTAGCAATTCCTGGAACTGAGATTTGTGTAAAAATATTAAAATGCACTAGATAATTAGCAAAAGCAAGATCAATTAAAGTAGCAGAGTTACCCATGAATTTAGTAGCCTCCCTTGAAATTAAACTAAAACCAAAAGAAGACCTCAAAGATTTGAATTTATTCACCTTAGGTTTCAAATTAAGAACATTTAGATTAAAGTCTCCAACAAATATTACTTCACCAAATTTGAGCATAATATCTTCAAGATCATTGACGAATTTAATTTTTGGTGGACAGTAAATCCCCCTTATAACCAGTTCATTAACTTGATTACCGATTTCTATGAAAATTACATCAAAGTGGGAATTTGTTGCATTACTTTATACAATTTTGGGATTCAGAAAAGTTTTGACATAATTAGCGACACCTCCACTCCGTCGACCCGCACGGTCTTTACGGAGTAAAGACTGCCTAGAATGTTTAGTTTTAAACTAAGTTTCAGACAAAGCATTTGCATTAAACTTAACCTCCTTCATAATTAGTTTAAATTCATCAAAGTTGGCAACCAAGCTACCAGGATTCAAATGGCAAAAGTTGAATGAAAAATCTTTATTGGAGAGCGATGACTTCAAGATCATCATAGCGAAACCGATCGGATGGATCTGTCGATATAATGGGGGAACGGAATTACATACCAATGCAACAGTGTTGTGGGATTTGGAGCCATTTTGATGCAGAAAAAGACGAGTTCAGCAGAAGAAAAATTTATTAGTTACGATTAAGAAGTCCTGGCGATTGTTTGTTAATGCATTAAAAGTTTTTCGAGTATATCTGCAGGGATTACATTTTAAAAAGTTACTGGCTGTAAATCTTTTACCACTACAATGGATCCGTCAGCAAAAGTTACAAGGTGGGCTGTATTTTTGCAAGATTTTGATTTTGAAATTAACCATCGAGCAGGGGACAAAATGAAGCATGTAGATGCTTTAAGCAGAAATGTATAGTTAATATTATAGAATCGAATGAAATATTGCATAGGCTACAGAAAAATCAACATGATGATGAGTATTTGCCACCAATTATTAAACTTTGCGAAAACCAACAACCGTATGCTGTTTTGAATAAACAAAAGAAAGGTTATGTTTTATTAGTAATCCCGCCTAATATGCAGAAAGAAATTTTAACATATATTAACAAACGAGGACATTTTGCAACCGCTAAAACTGAAAGTATAATGAATAAAGACTATTTCATTAGATTTTCAAAAAAATTGATTAAACATTACAAATCAGTCGAATTAACCGTGACAAATACGTCATATCATAGAGTCCACAATCAGACTACTATTACAGGTTTGGGCTTTTTTTGATTATGAGACACCTAAAATTTAGACAAAAACTGGATACAATTTGGTCTTAGCAGCTATAAGCTAACAATTTTATATTGTGTGTACTATCCAAGCAAAATAAACATCTTATTAATAAACAGGATGCACCCCTGCAAACATTACACGTTGAACATCAAGGACTGAAGACTACAACAAATAAAGAAGACCAATATCTATTTGTTATTTTAGATGCCTTAACTTATATTTCTTGGATTTAAGTGACTAAAATAATAGCAGCAACTCTCAGCACGAAACTGTAAAGTGTGTGGAAAAACATTATTTTAAATTCGGGAATCCAGAAGGTATAGTGTCAGATAATGGTGCAGCATTTGAAGCAAATGTTTTTAAACAAAAATGAAACGAATGGAAAATTTATCATTCAGTTATAACAACAGATGTTGCTAGAGCTAACGGACAGGTGGAACGCATAAAAGAAATTCGAATACCTCTCCAATTAAAAATCAATGGAAGTGGTTTCATAACGTGCCAACAGTAGAAATATTTTTAAACTTATCAGCGAAGTATCGGTATGGCACCATTTAAATTATTAATTGGAAATTATATGCAATTACTAGAAGATTTTTAATTAAAAAAGATTATTGAAGAGGAAATCATCAATAAGTTCTTAGAAGGGACAGATGACTGCAGAGGGAAAATATGAACACCTATAATAAAAAACGAAAGGAAACACAATTTTTAATAATTATAACTAATTGATTACAAGTTACATCTCTATCAATATCAATAAAAAAAAATAAAAATTTATAACAATTGTTTAGAAATAGCTCTTTTGAAGATATCGCGGGAAATATTAAAACCGAAATATTTCACTATGGCATTAAAATCGCGCTGAATACTCAGTATAGCGTTATGGTTGCTGTAATTATTACCCATTGTGAGAGTTTGAACAAATTTACGTTGTCGTATGTTACAATGAGGAGCATAAATAAATATTTAATCGCCTAAACAACTCGACACAATCAAGTTTACCACAGACCAGTGCAAATGAAGAAATAGCAAACCTACTCCTAGAGATTAGAATCTGAAGACCTAAAAAAACATCGTTCAAAATAAAGTGAAGGTTTGTAGTCGGTGACGGTCGAAGATGGTAATTTGTTTACAAAAAGTAAAAATTGCTTTTATCTGTTTCGATTCTGTTTGAATGAGAGTCACAGAAAGGATAGCATATAACACTTGCATACTCGATTTGCGAAACAATTGGAGAGTACAGTGACTTAAAAGTAAACGTGTCATGAACAATTCGTGAGTTCCTTTTCAAAATTCTAACATTGAATAGGCTTTGTTGATAATTGCATCAATTTGATGATTAAACCTTAAGTCCGAACTAAAAATAACTACTAAATCATTTACTACGTTACCTCTTTTCAGCATGTAGCCCTTTAAAAAATAGTCGAAAGCTACTGAAAGCCTATAGATTTTGAATATGTAATTAATTGACATTTGTCCACATTCAAGAATAAAAGATATGCGGAACACCAATTACAGAAATTGCTTAATCACGTTGAAAAATCTTCATATCGTCACCAATCAAAAAACAATTAGCATATTCGAAACAATCTACGACGTCGTTGATAAACAATATAAATAAAATGAGCGTAAATGGCTACTCTGAGGCACACCAGACCAAAGCTTATGCAACAATAACCGGTGATTTATTTTGTTGAAAGCTTTAGCGAAATCGCTATATACACCACATCAATTTGATCTTTCGAGATGATAGATTAAATTAAATTATTCTGGAAAACAGCCAAGTTGGTAATCGTTGAACGACCCGGAAGGGATCCATGCTGGCGTTCGTTCACACAATGTTTCGAATGTATAAGTACATTATATCTTTGACCATTGATTCGAAGAATTTGGCAATGCAAGACCAAATTGCAATTCCGCGATAATTACTTACGATACTCCGGAAACCTCTTTTATAGATATAGGTATATCAAATATTTTCTAAAGTTCAGGATATTTTCGGATTATGTCATGAATTGTCTTCTATCTCAATTAAGTAATTGTGGTACAAAAATCAATTTAGATAGGAAAACTGTAAACGTGGAGACTTGAACTGAGTACATGGAAAGGCTGAATCTGTTTGCTTATATTCCATGTGAGCTTTATTGTGCAGTACCTCAAGTTTTTCAGATTTTTAGTGAACAACGGCTATAAGACTTTTTAATTTTAATTTTAGGAACAAATATTTTAATTCCGTTCCTTTCAAATCATTAAAGATATTTACTAAACGGTTAAATGTACACCAGATAGAGTGAACTTCCATCTACTCCAGCTAAAAAGCTATTTATTGAGATATAATCGGCTTGCGAATAATTATATAAGATACAGTCTTTGTTGAAATTATGGTTGCCGAGATTCTACAAAGCAAATTCGATTGTTATTAGAGTATTAAAAATACTTGAATAGCCGGCAAAATCTTCGCATGAGTAAAGTTTAAACAATCGATTATTAGTGTAACAAATTATATCCAAAATAATACCACGACTGTTAGTGTTTATCTGAGAAGCATCTTAATTCACCATATAATCGTATATTATGGCAGTCGAAACGTTCGTATTGGAAGCAGTAACATTTGTATC
Organism: Tipula confusa; assembly: GCA_963556175.1. NCBI lineage: Eukaryota > Metazoa > Arthropoda > Insecta > Diptera > Tipulidae > Tipula > Tipula confusa. The sequence continues at coordinate 107,332,790 of OY744476.1, read as the reverse complement.
CATCAACCAAACTAAACCCGGAAAATTAAAATCGACAAAAATAACAGTCCGAGCTATCGTTTATGAGTAGGATTAACTTACAAGAAATACTGTCAACGAGCATTTAGTTAAAGTTTGACCGAACTAAAATCAAAGGTTCATTCGCAATACGCAAGCTCATTCGGACTGCAATAAGTGCTGCACCACCTTTACGATCTGTAGCAAAGGTATAACTGACACGACGGAAAACAATAATTAGATGGAAAAAATTCAGCTGTAATTATTAAGACTACTGACAGTGTTGCAAGATAGTACTGTGCATAAATTTGAATATTGGAAGCTAATGATGTGTTAGTACTTTGCATAATATGTGTATTGTTAGTGTATGTTTGTTATATGAACGAGTTAAAATATCCCCACTGGATAGAAGTTTTTTGCGCGCCGATTAAATTCACGCACCAAAACTTTCGCAAGGGATAAAGCTGGTTGCAGCAGTTTGGTGAAAGAATCCGGCCAACGCCAATCTTGACAAAAATTAAAATTAGACGATAAACATCTTGATTTGCTGAGATGAATAATCGACACTCAATATCATCTCCTGATAACGATAGTTTCGAACACACACATTTTTTAAGTGTATCTTGTTACGTTAAATTTTCGTTGAGCAATCTTTCTTTAGCAAATTGTATTACTGCAATAGGAAGTCTGCCCCTATCAATCTGCACCCAGAGGCCATAGCATGTTCATTAGGGCCCTCTAAAATGTGGTTGAGGTGGTTTTTCCCGGCAGTATTCCGGGATCTCCTAGGTCATTATAGCTGGAACTCCCTCAAATAATTTCTTCGCCTCTTCTGCTGTGCCGAGTTGGCATTGTTGAGTTGACAAAGACTCGCATTTTTTGTGGAGAGTTTGTCCATGGTTTCTCGCGCAAGAACTCGACAGGTTTCGCTAAATAGGCTCGAACAGGGGTGGAACGATTTTTATTACTTTTGCTTATTAATGGCTTCTTTTGCACATCATGGGCTCTTACAGTCGCTTCACGAAGCCAGCTATGTATAGTTTTGACCCCACAATTATTTTTTTATAGCGTTTGACTCACTTGGAACAAATTATCCAGTATTCGGAGGGTCTCTTTGAACAGGTGTAGTTATCCTTCTGTCTTCCTTAGCCGTTGTCTTTTCTTAAAGCTCTACCTTTAGCATTTTAGGCACTTTTGGGTGTTGGACTTCCGGATTTAGTACATCATCGAATTTATGGCAGTTATGTTTATGGTTGGCTATGATTTTGCGGGGAAGGGTGTGGTTGTTTCTTTGATTTGTTGGCGCGGGTTTTAGCTTTTGCATAGTGCATTATCAATGGTAGACATATAGAGTTCACGCGCTGGTTTTTGTTTGGTTTTTGAGGGCGTTTGGGATGCGGGTGGGACGATTTGGGTTTTGGGTGGTGTTAACTTGGATTTTCAGAAGTCTGTAGACTTTTAGAATTTCAGAGAGTTCTGTTGTGTCTATTCATCTATTATCCAACAGGTCTATTAACCTGTTGGATAATAGGTGAATTCTACCTTTGCTGATTACACCGGTATCATCCGTGGAGCAGCCGGTTGGTGAGATTTGGGTATTAATTGGTCGTAGGCAAGAAAATTGGAAGGAATACACTTACAAGTTTTGTGGATTTCCGATTTGGAAACTGTGACTGGTAAGAATGACTTGTTTGACGATTTTTCTGGTACCTGGAGGAAGACTATTTAGCCCGTACAATTTTGGAAATTGTGTGGTTCGTTATGTTACTGTGCATTAATATATTATTGGTTATTGAATTATTGTATTGTTGCATTTTTTTTTTTTTAGTAGGTGATAAAAACCTTCAAAAGGCGAAAGATGGATTAGCCTAAACCGGAACCGCTTTTGCATTACTTTGTAGCAACCATCGCTACACACACAATTAAAATTATTCAGATATTTTGTGCAAATCCATATAATTCGCTAATGCTTCATGTACACTGTACATAAATATATATAGAGCGTCAAATAGCATTTACACATAGCACTTGGTAGCCATGGCCTGTTGAGATGACAATTCATTTTTAACTAAAATTCCTCATCTGATCCAAACTGAGGTTTGTTTTGCACAACATCCCCATCTGAATAATAAAAATAACGGCACACCCCCACCGTCATTATAACTTCGGGTTGGCCCGTCTTTCTAATACCCTACTTTCCATTGCTTCGCCTCCTATGTGTCCATTAAACAGGACTTCTCCCTTTTCCGTCGTAAAACTGATTCTACATAACGTAATGTTGCGCTCCATGCCACTTTCGAACTGTACATTATCTCCACTATTGTGTCCGGCGTTCTTTCTTCCACTGCTGAACTGAGCCGTCTTTGCTCTATCACGAATCTATTACACCTAAAAAATGAGTGATGTACATTATCTCGCTCTTTTGAGCAGTACAAACAATGAGGAGACGTCACCTTTCCCATCCTGTGGACATATGCCCTGAAGTACCCATGTCTAGTCAGAAATTGGCATATAAAGAAGTTTATCTCTCCATGAGCGCGATCAATCGCAGGGCGAAGGGTGCAGATCAATCTTACCGTCCATCGGCACTTATCTATCGTCTCCCACCTACGTTGCCATATATACATAGTATCACTCCAAGATCTGGTTGCTGCTTCCTTCCTCCCAACGGCCGCACTTCTCAAGTAAATCCTACGACGCTCCTGTGCCAGCAAATCAATCGGGATTACTACGACCCCGACTAATGCGGCCACATCACATACCATTTTATAGGCGCGCGCCACCTTCAGTGCTCTTTTTTGCTGGGTCAACACCATCTGCATCCGATACTTTTGATGGGTTATGGCGCCAGCCTAAATTTCAGCACCATGTACAAGAATCGACTGTATAACTAACATAAGGACTCTTCGTTTACTAGAACGAGGTCCTCCCATGTTAGCCATCAGCCTGCTTAATGAACCCGTAACACCCGCAGCTCCTCACAAGGCTCTTCGAATGTGCTCGCCGTAGCTTAAACGACTCTCCAATGTGACGCCAAGATATCTAGCCGCTTGTATGAGTCACCTCTATACCCACTGTCATGGAAATAATTGTAGGTATCCTACTCTTAGTAAGCAAGACTGTTTCTGTTTTAGATAACGCCAGTTTCAATCCATGATCATCCATTTAGGTCTTTATTCTCCTCATCGCCTGGTTGAGCCTAAATTGAGCCAATTCGGTACCTCGAGCCATAATAACCATGGCTATGTCGTCCACATAATCCACCAAGGGTACACCCTCTGGTACTTCACGCCACAGCAAGCCGTCATAAAGGACATTCCACAGATCCAAACCTAGAATCCGGACCTTGTGCTACTCCAGCGGTGATCGCTTTCTTTTTACTCATAGTATCGTACAACAATTTTCTGTTCTTCAGATAGTCATCTATCACCATCAATAGGTAATTGGGATCTCAAAAAAACCTCCGAAGCGCCCTTAGTATGTCCTCCCATCTTGCTGAGGTATACGCGTTCTTAACGTCAGAAGTAACGAGAAATACCAATGATCTTGCTTGATGATTTTCTTTTTCCGCTCTTTCCACTGCGTTGGTTACGTCAGTAATAGCGTTGATGGATGAGTGACCTTTCCAAAAGCCATGCTGCCTAGGAGAGAGTCCACCCGCCGCTTGAATGGCTGTAGTTTCAGCAGTTTTTCAAAAAGTTTGCCCATTGTGGCAAGTTTACAAATAGGTATATATGTTAACGGAGAGTCAGGACCCCCCCCCCCCCTACCCTTTTTGCTCAACACGAGTTGGGCCACCTTCCAACTTGATGGAAACACTCCTGCTACCAGATAATTGTCATAAAGAGTGAGCAGTGTCTGTGGGCAACTGCCGACCACCTGCTTCAATACTTTAACGGGAATGCATTCGGATCCCGGGGCTCTCTTATTTTTTAGGGATGCTACCGCACTGGTCAGCTCGTCCTCTGTGAATTCGGGGACAATACCAACCTGCATTGGGATATCCTCTTCAGTCCTTCAGGCATGTGTTGGAAAAAGCGTGTTCACGATGTTTTCGTTACAATTGCATCCATCGAGCTACATAAGTTCGAAGAACCCATTCTACGATAGAATATTTTGTAGCCTTTGTCACAATCTCATCAAACTTAACCTCGATATCATTCTTGGTTGTATTGCCAAAACTATAACTAATGTTTCTGCTTCCAACTTACTTGTGCTCCAACCATGTGATTTTAGGGTTCACGATTCGCTGCACCGATCTATCATCGAGTACCTGAAATTTGATGTAATTATGGTCACTACCCGTGAAGTCCTCCATCGCCTACCAGTCCACCGCGTTGGATGCCAGTCTAGACGATACAAATGACACGGTAGGGATGGAATTTCCAAAACCGGGTCTTCTATATGTCGGGACTAAGCCCCTGTTCAATACGATCAGGTCGAGTCTTGCTGACAACTCTATAACCAGCTTCCCTCTGGAGTCCTGTTGTGGAATACCCCATTCCAGTACTCGCGCATTAAAGTCACCAGCTACCACTATCTCATCCTTTGTGTCACGAAGTGCATCCTCTAGTCCATTACGCTTAGAACAGATGTTTGCGATTGCGTCATTTTGGTGAGAGGTATACACTAAAGACGGTAGTACTTCAGCTTCTAACCCAAACATAGCCGTTACCTACCCCATTACCGTCTATGTGAGTAATATGAACTTCAACCACCCACCCATACCCAGGCGGTCTGAAAACCAGTTACTTGGATTCCTTTCCCGGTATTGCTCACTAATGATCACTATCTGAGCTTTCTTTTCATACACTAGCTGCGTTAAAAGGTCATCCCGTTTATCCTCTGTAGTTTCTCTACTTAACCTACAGAGCCTTCCTAAAGGCCTCGCACGCACCTGAGTCCATTCTAATGCGTTGTATTATCTCTGCGTGGGCAGGTTTGATTACTACCGCACTGCCCTTTGTTATTTTTACTCGACGTTTCCTATTTCTCTTCCGGTTCTTCTTCCTAGTATGGTTCCTAGGTGTAGTCTCCTCATCCGAAAGATCTTCAATATCTTCACCTGTGTTAGGAGAGCATCTGTTAACTCGTCTGGTATTTGCATTAACGACGGCGATCCAAGAGTTGTTTTTCCAAGTAGGCACTTCCATTCTGTCCCTGACTTTCGATTCCGATTCTTCTATCTGTACGGTGTTCCTACATCGGCCTTCGTTCTATCCTGCTCATCGGACTCCCTTTCTACCTTCCTTTGATTAATCCACATGTAATAAATCACTTCCAGCACTTTTTCTAGTTCCAGAAGTCCAGTTTTAACGTCCATAGCAGTGTTTTTTTGTTTTTGTGCCGCTGCTAACGTGGTATTTTCAATTTGCCTACACTTTCGGAATTCATCCTCCTCCTTTTCTCTCATATTCACGATGATCATTTTTGTTTCATTTTTTGAGTCACTCCTGCAGTCTAGAGATGCGAATCTCCTCTTGCCAGACTTTTTCTCCTTTTGTACCAAATTTAAACCCATCTGACCTTCGGAGGCCTTCAATTGGCATGGCTGCTACTCGACCGATACCCGGCCCACTACAGCCCTGACCGTCGACCGTTTTTACCTGCCTTTTCTCTTTTTTTGCTGTACTAGATTAAGAACTAGTTTCAGACTCCGGTTTTGATGCTGTTGGAGAAGCATCACTCTAATTAATTTTAGTATTGTTGCATTATTGTAGTATTGTATGATTGTATTACTATCGGATTAAATTATTGTGGAATTATATTATTATGGGATAATAGAGACCTGCATGGGTACCACAAACGCAATCGGGCTTAGGCTCGGCCCGGACCGGCCCGTAAATCATCTTTAGGTCGGGACTCTCTAAGAATAAATAAAATAAATTCGGGCTTCGGTATTCACCAAAACCTTTATTTCGGTTTTTCCAATTATTTAAAATAATTAAAGTATTTAAATTATAATTAAAAATGATATTTGTAATTCTAATAAAGATACAATCATAATTACACAAATAATACAAAACTACTAGAGATTAGAGAACAGACGGGGTGTTAAAACAGATATTTTGTTTTCCTGCTAGCAGTGCTAGCTCCGAAAAAAAATTCAGTGCAGCTAATATTTTATTCATGCTAAACAATCTTAAGTAGTTCACACCCAAAACCAGTAATTTTGAACTAATTCAGGATTATCTAAAATCACCAAATTTTAAAAGTAGCTTGTTAATTTGCTGATAAAATTTCTTAGTTACTGGCGAACAAAGTTTATGCAGCGAAATAATAAACATCTCAAAATGATTATCCCTTTATGGGATAATGCTATTATTTTATTATATTACAATATTATTATATTGTTATAATAACAATATACGCGGCTTGCGTAGGACCGTATTACGTGGGACTGACTAACATAGGGGCGATATATTTAACGATGAGATGAATTAATTAATTTGTAATTTTAAAGTGAAAAATAATTCAATTTAATACTGTAGTCTGTTAAGAGAAATTAGTTCATTAATAGATTTTGTTTTCAGGGAAACTTTGCAGATTACAGATGAATGGTGGCACACTGGAGTTGCCGATAAGAGATGACAGAATGCAGAGCAGTTCAGTAAAATTGTGATTGTCTCATACTAACAGTAGTTTGAATATTGGCTTCGTGGAAACCAAACCAATTTTGTCATTACTAATATACCTTTCCTTTTCCTATCCCACAACATTTATTAACTGTTGCGACTGTCACGGTGTCCGTAACCAGGTCGATCTCAATAAATTAACTTACATCCTGCCTTATCCACTTAAGTATTTGTAAACATGGGTATACGGTGGGCCCGGCGCTTTCTGTGATATCCGGCTTAATGGTTGGCCGTACATTCTAAATCAATTAATCAATTTGTCAAAAAATACCACAGCTAATGACCGTGATAATTTGGGTGTATTCGATTTTATCAAATAAATGTCAAAAAATGTGTATTCACAAATATTTATCATGGGTTTTGGACACAGTCTTAGAATAAATTGAAATAATAAAATTGTTTATTTTATTTGTATCTCATTAATTTTCGAAATCTCATCCTAAATGTATGTCCGTTCTCCCGACACGATCTAGCGACCGATAGTGGCGAAAGAAAGATATACTTTGTGATTGCGTACGATCTCATTGTAGCATTCTTTCCGTATAAAAATATCAACCTGAAACTTGGATACACGCTCATAGGACTTTCCGAAGTCAAATTGACCATGTGGTAGATTTTAAGGAAGGTTTAAAATAAAAGATCATATCGGCCGGGTGCCAAATTTATCAGCAGTGTTTATCAATTAATTGCAGAGTTATGATGACAGATTTCATCAGAAATCACAGAAAAACGAACCTTACTTTTCATTTGAGGGTTTGATAAACGAAGTAGAGAAAACACAATATCAAAATCTTGTTAGCATTAACACTATAAAATCGTGAGCTAATTCACACTGACCAGACAATGACTAAAAGTCAATGAGCCCAAAATAAAATATATGATTACTGGTTTTAGAAAGCAAGGCGCAATAAATTTTAGTAGTGGCGACCACAAGTTTGAAGGAGTGACGAGTTTCCTTTACCTCGGGTTCCTTTTCAATCATGATAATTGTGTAGAAGGGGGTACTCTACATAAAGAAAATTGCAAAGGTCGATGATTTCTGATGGTGCAGCGATCTCGGAGAGCAGAGTCGCATATCTCTGTAAGTTTGTATCTTTTGAATCAGTATGATCGCTATTTTTGATAATTGAATCATCAGTTTTATGTTTAAAAAATTAATAAAACTTTTCAAACTTGTCTAACTAAATATAATCGATCATAACATATCGTTATAAATATTCCACCGACTACATCATACAAACATATTCGCGAATCAATCAATCAATAAAGCGGAAGTAATTACATATTCCACCTGTTCTGTTTCTTTTTTTATATATTTTATCGTGGTAAACGTTGTGGTATACGACAGCGCATTTAAAAATCGAATATATCCGGTAAAGCATGAATGAATAGACAAACTGGGAAAAACATAATATTTATAATATGTACTTTATACAAATCATCAATCTTTTCCAGTTTAACGCTCTGTGTGTCAATCACATTTCCTTTTGTAGATCCTTAAGAAATAAAATATAAAAAGAGTTTACAACTCCTTTCGCACTTAGGAAAATTGAATTAAATTTTGTTAAAACACAAACGGGTATAAGAATATAAAATAAGAAACCATCACAACGATATAAGTTTAATGGATTCTTTTGTTTTTCCACTATACCACCACCCAATTACCCATTTCCTTTTGGCACGTATTTTCCTTTTTAATTTGAGGCAGAGGCAAAATGGTCGACTGTGTATTGTTGAGATATAGATTTTATTTTTCGGTTGAAATGATTCTTATGTTTTTATTTTTCGATTTTTTTTTTGTTCTCTTTTTGATTAACATTTTGGGTAACATGCCCAATATTGTATGTGTCTATACCGTATAACCTGAAGAATAATTAGCAAGCAACATTTAGAATACAAATAAAACATATTCATTGTAAATCAAGTGATCGATTTGGAACTGAATTTGATAACCCTGAAATATTAGTATATGTATATAAACGAACTTCATCTAAACAGACCTCCTTTATGTCTGTTTAGATGAAGTTCGTTTATTGACATAAACAATTTGGAAAACAGAAACTTTAATAACCTTATATTACCGCAAATTTGCTGCATAAAAAAGGCAAAATACACCAATATTATATTTTAATTGATTGATTTATTGATTAGAGTGTGCGGCCAAGGAGGAACCAGGAACTCACGAAATGCCGGGCAGCACCGTACACCCGTGCTAATTATAACAAAACCAAAGGAGTGGATGGAATGTTAGTTATAACAGACTCGACCCGGTTGCAGACACCTAAGCGATTGATAGTTAGTATTTTTTTTTGTGGCAAAGGTCAGTCAGTAATGACAGAATTGGTCCGGTTTCCCGGTAGCTAATATTCAAACTACTGATAGTTAGCACAAGACAATCACAATTATAATGAGCTGCTCTGCATTTTGTCATATCTTATCTGGGATTCCAATCTTCAACCATTTTACTGTAATCTTGCAGTGTGTCTCTGAAAAAACAATCTATTAATGGGCTAATTTCTGCAAGCCGTAAAAGCTGTAATAAATTGAATTAGTTTTCGATTGAAATTTACAATTAAATTATTAAAATATAAAAAATATAACAAATAAAAAATATTAAAATAAAAATATAACAAAATATAACAAACATAATAAATTTAAAAATATAAAAAATATAAAAAAAATAAAAAATATAAAATATATAAAAAATATAGAAAATATAAAAATACACAAAATATAAAAATTATAAAAATATAACAAATATAAAAAAAAAATATAAAATATATAAAAAAATATAAAACATAAAAAATATAAAAATATAATAAATATTAAAATATAAAAAAAATAAAAAACCTAAAAAATATAAAATACCTAAAAATACAAAAAATTTAAAAATTATATAAGTAATTATACATTTTAACATTTACATCCCCGCTCTTACGGAAACATACCAAAGCCATTCCCATCCACAAACCCAAGAAATCGTCCCTACTGCGTCCAGTCATAGATAAATCAGCCTGCCTCCACGTCCAGAAAAAATCTCGAATGTACCACTCTCAACAAAAGAAATAATCAGCATTTTCGTATTGTAGTAAAAATATGCCAAAACTCCAAAACGTTTCCGTTTCCAATATCCACGACATCTAAACGACTCAAATACGAAAACCCATCCTAACTCCAGACACACAACGCTAACAAAACACACCTTTCAAAATCGAACCACCTTTCAACTGATTACGAATATCTACAAACATTTACAACCAATATCAAAAAGCCGATCAAAAATATATCCTTTTGGTGAACCCCCTCCCGCGAAACTGGATAATCTAAATCAACCGTACGACCAGCAAGCGATATCCATGTCCATACGCCTCGTAAACACACCAAACTAGTAACACGCATCGATTCAAAAGGGATACTTTCAAACAATTGATAAAATCGAACAGGAACATTCTAATAGCAAACTAGTATGTAAAAATCATTATTCTGCATGCTAATGAATTAAAAATTAACAAAGCCCCACACCTTATGATTACCCAGGAAACGCAAATAATTAAATAATCAATCACCGTCCATTTAAATATTGTACATATCCAATTCAACATTTGGACCAGTCGAAAATGCAACCATGAAATGTTTTAAGAACAAAGTGGTGAATAAAGGTTTTGATCTCCGCGCAACATATATTTCCCTATTTACCATGTTAATCGAAGTTTCTATTTTATTTACGAGAATCCCACTAATATACAATAAGATCAAAATTTTCGAAAATATAACCACTAGTACCACTATATCGCTAAAGAAAAAGAAAACAAAGAAAATTTTTGGTCTCAAATTTTTAGACAGAGATACTTATTAATATCATAAACTTGAGCCTCAATAACTATTTCACTAAAACTATGCCACAATTGCGAAAATAATTTAAATACGCTTTAACGTGAAAGCAACAATAACAGCTTTAAACAGATATACATATTACACATATATATAAAGTACTCAAAATAAAATCAAAAAAAATAAAAAAAAATTATTTTTGTGTCTTTCATGACACCAACAATAAGAAAATTACTCAAAATAAAATTTACTGAAAATTAATGTACAGAACAAAATTAAAAGATGCACGATTAATAAGTATGAATTGGAACCTGGTTCTCTGGGAAAAACGATAGAGTCCTCGACCCATTTTACTGTTCCACATGCACTCACCACACACACACAAATAAACACAACTCAATGGAAACAAAAAAATTAAATAAAATTAATTTAAAAAAAGGAAGATATCGGAAAAACACAAGCATGTGAAGTTATCCCAGTTTTTCATCCCAGAAAAAACTAAAACTTTCATCAGGCAATACTATCTCATCCCATCCCAGTTTTGTCTATATATACATACAAAATTAAAGAAATTAAATTAATTATTTTTATTTCTGACCAAGTCCATATAAAATGAAATCTAAAAGAGCCGTTCTCCTAGGAATATGGTTTGCCGGAAATGAACTTTAATGTTTTGTACTAAGAATAGTATGTACTATCATTGACCAAGTCGTCAGTACTATTCTTAGTACAAAACATTAAAGTTCATTTCCGGCAAACCATATTCCTAGGAGAACGGCTCTTTTAGATTTTATTTTATATGGGCCCTTATAGAACTTGGCCGATTGCACGAATCCCACCATACGGCTAGTACTGATGACTTGGTCAGTGATAGTCCATACTATTCTTAGTACAAAACATTAAAGTTCATTTCCGGCAAACCATATTCCTAGAAGAACGGCTCTTTTAGATTTTATTTTATATGGGCCAATATAGAACTTGGCCGATTGCACGAATCCCACCATATGGCTAGTACTGACGACTTGGTCAGAGATAGTCCATACTATTCTCAGTACAAAATATTAAAGTTCATTTCCGGCAAACCATATTCCTAGAAGAACGGCTCTTTTAGATTTTATTTTATATGGGCCAATATAGAACTTGGCCGATTGCACGAATCCCACCATACGACTAGTACTGACGACTTGGTCAGTAATAGTCCATACTATTCTCAGTACAAAACATTAAAGTTCATTTCCGGCAAACCATATTCCTAGGAGAACGGCTCTTTTAGATTTTTTTTTTATGGGCCCATATATAACTTGGCCGATTGCACGAATCCTACCATACGGCTAGTACTAACGACTTAGTCAGAGATAGTCTATACTATTTTCAGTACAAAACATTAAAGTTCAATTCCGGCAAACCATATTCCTAGGAGAACGGCTCTTTTAGATTTTATTTTATATGGGCCCTTATAGAACTTGGCCGATTGCACGAATCCCACCATACGTCTAGTACTGACGACTTTGTCTGTGATAGTCCATACTATTCTTAGTACAAAACATTAAAGTTCATTTCCGGCAAACCATATTCCTAGGAGAACGGCTCTTTTAGATTTTATTTTATATGGGCCCTTATAGAACTTGGCTGATTGCACGAATCCCACCATACGGCTCGTACTGACGACTTGGTCAGTGATAGTACATACTATTCTCAGTATAAACCATTAAAGTTCATTTCCGGCAAACCATATTTTTAGGAGAATGGCTCTTTTAAATTTCATTTTATATGGACTTGGTCAGAAATAAAAATAATTAATTTAATTTCTTTAATTTTGTGTGTATATATAGAAAAAAAACTGGGGTGGATAGTGTTGCCTGATGAAAGTTTTAGTTTTTTCTGGGATGAAAAACTGGGATAACTTCACATGCTTAAAAAACACGTCCGATTCTTCAACGATCATCGATCGACCACCAAATTAATTTAAGTTTGATTTTTATTAATAAATTAATTAATTTAAATGAAAATATTTTATGGGTTTTATTTATAAATCAAATTTAGCCCCCAAAATATTTGAAATAAGCCCCGCCCACATTTAACAAAAATATAACAAAAACATAACCTCATTTTTTTCCGCATATATCTGGAGTTTTGACCACCTCTCCATAGTAAATCTGTGAGTGTAATTCGGACATGGTTTCGGAAAAAAATCGGATATGAATTCATCAAAGTGTTCGAAAAATCCAATTTTTTCGGATATAAAAATACTAGTATAAAATTTTTTTCTTAGTATGGAATTTGAGAATACATTTTAGATTTCAGTACACGGTTATGAATTTTGACAGATATCCACACGGTGAAAATAGATGTGGAATTCGAGAAAAAATAGATGACAGAATAAATCTATTCCTAAACGTCCACCACTGTAACAAGAAGTAGTACGATTTTTTTATGACACTTTTTGCGTGTGTTTTTAACAACGGCGTACGAAACAAGTCGTACTTAAAAGAAATGTTGACTCTTTAATGGAACAAAAGTTAGCACAGTGAGTGATTATTAGCCCACAACCTAAACAAATCTTATACTCCAAAATTGATTACTAAATTATTTATAAACTTGGCCAAAAAAATTAAAGATATTCCTGATGGGCCTGCTTTACTAGTATTAATTTTGGTTATAATTTTAAACAATATAGCAAATTCGCAGTTATAAATGTTATACTAATTAGCTTGGGGAAAGAAGCGCGACTTAGTTTTATGCAAAGTTATAGGCGATTTACATTCAACAAATTTTGACGAAGAAGTTGATCTTGAAACCAATTTAGTAAAATTGAAATAAAAATAAAAATTGCAATAACTTTTCGTTTTTATTTGTGTGAGTAACCAAAACATAGTATATTAAACTAATTTTATACATTGTCATCTTTTTATATGTTTTGCTACAAAAAGATAAAACTTTTCATCTTGTAAAAGAAAGATCATCTTTTTTATAACAGTTTTTGGGTTTCGATCCCGGGTTTCATCTTTTTATTTTTACAAGAAGAAATTTTTTCTCGGGTTGGCTTGCATAATTTTTCAATCTTAAAACCGTCTCGGTTTTTTTCAAGATGAAAAATTTGTTGAATGTAAATCGGCTATTACGCTCGTGTTTGTAATTAAAGAACATCACGAATGACAGATATGAAGGTCAATTGTAATATTTTCGGTGTTAAAATGAATATAAATAAGATTTGCATGCGAGTATTTTGTGTAATTGCTATAAAACGGAGGATTCGATCGAATTTAAACGTTTAATTATTTTAATACACTTCTAATTGAAATATTTTCGGTGAAAGTGGTATTATATAATTAGCGGATTATGTTTTAAATTATCATATTATAGTATTATTAGACTATTGAGTCAATATGATAATATAGGACTATGTAATTTATAGGAATAATACTAAGGTAATTAGTAAATTAGATAAAAATTTAATAATAATATACTTATTAATTTCTAGTAATAGATAGATAGGATAATTAATTAATAAATTTGGAATCGTAGGCGAAAATAATAAAATTTATTACGGGCTATTGCTATAAGCAATTAGCTCACTAATAATTTTTATTTAAGGGAACTTTCGCAGGAAAGCTGAATAATGACAGAATGGATTTGCTGATAAAAGGTGATACGAAACAGGCCAGTTTATAAAAATTGTGATTGTTACATATGAAGGTACATATAAGAAAATACCACCAGTCTAACTAAATGGGAATAACGTAAAACATTTTGTGTATAAAATTGATTTAATACCTTCAACTTGAGAGAGAGTATAAGTAATAAACTGTAGTCTTTGAAGTAAATTAAATTAGTAATTTTTAAGAAAAAAGGACCACTTTCTACAGAAAAAGAAATGTATTTGATCTGCAACCTGAAATAACAATTGTTTACTATTCTATATAATATACTGTAAAAATATATAATATACAGCATATTTTTGATGGCAGAATTCAGGCGCCTACAATTAAATCAATCAATCGATTTTGTTATTCCGATAAATTTAGAACGTGCAACAGGTGATTTTAACCGATGAGCTTTGAGAGACGAAAAATCAAACATTTGATATTCGATGCATGAAAATTAGGTTAAGTGAAGAAAAAAGAAAAGTTTTGACGTTTTTTTTTACAAATCGAAGGTTAATGCTAAATAAAATATTTATTTTCCCATTTATGCGTAATCAAAAAATTAAAAAAAAATAAATAAAACCAAAAAATATCTATGTAACACGTACGGTTGAGCTCATGCCATAAATTTCGAATTCGACATACAATTTTGATCTGCCTTTGTGTGTGTGTGTTGTTATTGTTACCTTTAATAAAAGTAAACAATTGAAAAAAGTATGAAAAATGGAAAATCCCTTAAATAATAGAAAAAAATACTGTATATTATTTCCTCATTATATCGGTTTTGCTTGATTGTTCGGTGCGGATTTATGGAATAACGATATCAGGTGTGTATTGTGTGCTTTATCATAATATACTTTAGATTTATGTATTATATACTTGCGAGTAATACACAAAAATATTCATTGCTTGAGTTTAGTTAGGTGCAAATGTTCTTGAAAATCACACATGACTGGAATATGAAAACATTGTAAATCTGTGGCACCGACAATAATATTTTCAAAATTATATTAATATCTGGTAAATCTTTTCGCCTAAGGTTAAAACAACTAACATTTCGTTAAAACAACTGTACTGAGATCACTGCTAAATTCATATCACGATTGCTGTGCTTTGGAGGCAGGTACATTTTTTTCCTGTTATCGAAAAACTCTTTAATGCCAATATACTCGTAGTTTATGCTTTATGAATATTTTAACGCAATATGGTATATAATGGGAAAAAATCAACTAAAAAATTCACTTAAGAGAACCAACATGGTCGGTTATAAAATATGCATGCATTTTTACATATTCTTTTAAGGTTCATAAAAATTACATAAGGAGTTAGTCAATAAATTTACGTATTTAATAATATTGTCCATAAAATATATGTTTTAGCTTGAACTAAGCAACACTTTTAAATGATTATAATCCGAATAAATACGTACTATTACACTTTATTCTATTTACTTCGATTAATCCTCAAACGCTCTGGATTACAATAATATATTTAACTGATTACTTAGAAACTTTCTAAAGAAACCTATATTTAGCTTTAGTTTAACGGTATCTTAAAGATCAGGTAGTTGCCAAAATGTTAAGAATTATAAAAATATTCCAACCCCTATAATCCAAGAAGCATTCTTAAAATAAAGAGTACATTAGTAAATATAATTCCTTCAGTTTTAGAAAATTTCAGAAAAACGGTTTGTTTTTCGGAACGGACACTTTGGTACTATAAAATAGAGCCAAGGCATAACAACTCTTAAAATATAAAAGCAATTGAGTCACACGCTATACAAGTAAGAAATTCTACGTTTTGCTATAGACAAACACAGTTTTAATTTTCTTGCTCAAATTTAAAATATTTGACAAAAAAAATTTTTTTGAGGCACGCAACCTTTTTTATATATAGATGTTCTAACCGACAAAAGTTCATTAAAGTACATTTTCGAATTTAAATATACCAAATTAACCGAAAGATAATATGCAACTAGCGTAACATCAGCTGAACAATGCAAAATATGAATATTAGATTATAAGTAGGTGCAAATAGAATAATTTCTATTTTTTAGATTACTCCAATTATATTTGTAGGCACCTTTATATTCGATTTTAATCGAGTGTAAAAGAATTTTTACACTCGATTAAAAGCAGCGACATAAACGACTCGTGAATCGGTGCTGAATTTTTTCTAGACGGTTAATTCTAATATCATACTGAGGATCACGTATAATTGAGAAGTATTCAACTTGTGATCTTACTAATGCGGCTCACACCTTTAAAGTCCTTGCAAGTTCTAAACATAAATCCCATCATTGCATTAGTTTTATTTATTATATTTTCAGTGTGTTAGATAAACGTTAGGCTATCATCGAGAACAATGCCTAGTTCTTTAAACTCAGTAACTCGACCAATAATAATTATGTTGAAAGTATATGCAAACCTAATTGGGTTTTTATTTCTATGAAAGCTCATAACTCGATATTTTCTAACATTTACCTCCAATTTATTAAGTTCACACCACACAGAAAACTTATACAAATATTCTGAAGACGTGCGCAATCAGTTGCATTTTCAATTTTAATAAATCTCTTCATATCATCTGCATACAACAAAAATTTAGATAAAAGTATGCGCAGGTGTATACATCATTAATGAACGATGGAAATAGCAACGGACCTATAAGTGTTTGCCCTGAGGAACCCCAGATGTTGTTTTATATTCACCCGAGAGACATTCATTGATCTTAACAAACTTTTTACAATCACAAACGTAAGATTTAGATAAAACAATCTCATGTGAGATTCTATCAAACGTTTTTTTAAAGTCAGTGAGCCCACATCAACTTGTGAACGATCTTTAATTGAATTTATCACAAATTGTACAAGTTCAACGTGATTAGTTGCAGTCGATCTACCCGGAAGAAAACCATGCTGTTGTGGGATAATAATTTTCGAAAATTCAATAAACAATAAGTCACGAACCATACATTCAAATAACTTTGGAATAGCAGATAATATTGAAATAGGTCTGTAATTCTCCATTGAAGATAGATTACTAGTTTTAAAAACCGGCATGCCATCGAAGTTTTCCAACTGTAAAATACCCAATAGACAGTGATCTATTGTATATCAATGCCAGAGGTAATGTTAATGAATAAGCACAATCATGTAATAAAACTTCAGGGACTAAATCAGGACCAGCATTATGATTTGGTTTCAACTTGGAGATATATTTAAAAATAAATTCAGTATCCTAAGTAATTGAACCCAAATTACCAACAGTTAAGAAAGCATTATTGGTCTGCTCGTCAATGAAGGGGTAAGCTGAAATTCGAGAACCTAGCGCTAATATTCGCAGCACATTCCATGGCACCTAATTGGAATGTCCGACGATATCCAACGATATATCCAACGGTACACACCGTAAAATTGCATCGTTTTTAATTCGACCGGTCGAAATAAAATAATAAAAGCAAAATGGGTAAAACCAAATAGGAGCAACAATGTGGAATTGACGTCGAGCCGCAAGAGAATAAAATCGAAATCTTATCCACAAAAATGGCTCAACTCCAACCATTATGGATGGATCACAATCGGGGGTAGTTTGCTGTAGCGGAGATTCAGTTCCAGCTACAGAGCATAACATCAGAAAAACCTAATTACCTAAACGCCAAGGCCTCGATACCAGCTCAACTATATAAATCTACCATCCCGGATGTACTGATAGATCCGCCAAAGAAGAATCAGTATACACACATCAAGGTGTTGCTATTAGAATGACTGGCACCTTCCGACGAACGGCAAATGGAGGCACTGTTGACGGGAGAAGATATCGGTGATCGAAGACCATCTGAAGCACTTCGACACATTACAAACCTGGCCGGAACAAATTTTATTAATTCGATAATACGTTCGTTATGGACACAGAAAATGTCAGAAATTATACGGATAGCACTCGCCGCGCAGTCAGATACGGCATCCCTGGAGATCTTACCTAGCATGGCAGACAGGATGCTCGAGACTTTGAAGATGCAAACACTTCAAATACATGCAGCACGATTTAGTCATAGACCTAACATCACGCCCCAAACGCGTCAGGAACACTACGAACATAATACACCTAGTACTACCCAAGACGTAAGAAACCGACCATTCAACTCACCTACACTGGAATCACGGATAGCCAACATTGAGAAGATGCTAGCCAGAATGTACATGGAGCAAAGATCACCTCGTGGTCGTCAGCTCTCACAATACACTTCAAATTCACATTCTCGGTCACGTTCAAGTTCACGTAGGCCTAAACATAATGCGAGACGAGATATAGTAATACCAGGTGTGTGCTGGTATCACGCGAACATAAGAAAACCGCGCAGCTGCACACCACCCTGCAAATACGCGCCATCCTCTACCCACCTGAATAGTCCAAAAAACGAATAGATAACACAATTGCAACAACAAACAAAACTCATGTGAGTCAACGTCTTCACTTACATGACAAACAAAACAACCTAACATTTCTCATAGACACAGGAGACGACCTTTCGGTGCTACCTGTTCGACGTTTCTCAAAATCCATATTTCTCAACGTAAAATCATATGATCTAGTTTTATAAGCTGCTAATGGCACACTTATTAATACTTACGGCACAAGTTGCTCAGGGTAAATCTCGGACTCAAATTATATACCGACGAAATTTATTACGATGCATTTACTAAATTCACGTCGCGCTTTTAGGCATGATAGATAACCTAGCGAGTCAACATGTTCTTTTATTTTTTCCGTAACCGATTCATTTTATTCTTGGCTGAACGAAACTTCTTAAGAAACCACTGATGTTTATTAAATCTTACATGTATAAAATTGTCAATACCAATAAAAACCATCTCATAGAATCTATTTACGGCATTGTCTAGATCGCAAAATTCAAACAACTCAATCCAATTAAAATCGGAAAACGAAGTTAAATCTTCAAAGTTACCTTTGAAGTAGTCATAAAATGACTGTTTACCAGTATTAACAAACTCAATCCTATCCAAATTTAAAGTTATTAAAATAGACTTGTGATGTTCACCATTCTTCACTAAATATTGACTTTCCTCAAGATGATACTGAAGTTCAAAAAAGTTACTTGAAACAAAAATTAAATCAAGTAAGCGTGCCCGAGAATTATAGCCGATTTACATTGAACAAATTTTGAAAAAGAAGTTGATCTTGAAACCAATTTAGTAAAAATGAAATAAAAGCAAAAATTGCAATAACATTTCGTTTTTGTTTGTGTGAGTAACCAAAACATAGTGTATTAAACTAATTTTATACATTGTCATCTTTTTATATGTTTTGCTACAAAAAGATAAACTTTTCATCTTGTAAAAAACAAGATCATCTTTTTTATAACAGTTTTTAGGTTTGGATCTCGGGTTTCATCTTTTTATTTTTAAAAGAAGAAATTTTTTCTCGGGTTGGCTTGCATAATTTATCGATCTAGTGTCTTGGTTTTTTTCAAGAAGAAAAATTTGTTGAATGTAAATCGGCTAACGTTATTAATTTGAGTTAAATCTAATGACGACATGGTATCAATACAATGGGATTCGATAATACAAAACGAGTTACTGGGTAACATTCCATTTAAATGTTGTGTCCAAGTCAGATGAGGCAAATTAAAGTCTCCAAAAACTAACACAATAGTATTGTCATCTCAACTTTCAACGGTTCTCGTGATAACATTACAATGTTCTATGTAACGGTTTAAATTACACGTTGGCGTAATATAATGAACGCCATCTGCAAAACGTTTAGACACTACTTTAAATTTAACCCAAATGACTTTACTAGTAAATTTAAATTTTATTGCTACCAGGACGCCAATAAGTAAGCGATGGTCAATTTCTTCTTCCGGTAACTGAAGTTTATTATGTAAATATTTTTTACAGCATCGGTTGTCATAGAATTGTGAAACCTTGATGCATCAATATATTTTCGTACGGGAACTGATTTTAAGGTATCTTCAATGCACGATACAATAATAATATTGCTTGTAATTCCTTCGTTATTATCGGCAGTTTAATAACTCATTGTAATGATTTTTCTGTGGTTGTTATTATCAGTAAACCACTTACAATGAAATACTACACTGTAATTTTACAGTGTTTTATGTAAATCAACAAAATAAATTCTGAATTTAACAATGCATTTTTATTGAATTAATTTCAGTAGTGAAGGAATATTTGTTAATCAAATTTTATGATAATCATTAAAATTTTTGTAAATTTAACAGAGTCTGATGTTAATAAAATGATTATTTTATTAACATCAGACTTTGTTAAATTCACAAAAATTTGAATGTTTATCATTAAATTTTGTTAAACATAAATTTGTTATAACTATTTTCTATGTTATATACTGGTATGGTCATTATAAGTACATATTCCAACAATGTGATCATAAATGGCTTTAAGTTATCACCAATATAGAGTAGAGCGGGATAGTCGGGAATCCGTCGACTAGGGAATTTGTAAGTATCGAAAATTAATTATATGAAACTAAAGCTAGATATATAAAGGCGATAAGTCCTACACTTAGGTCAATATGGAAATAAAACCTATCGTACCATAATAAAAACACTTAAAACACACAAGTAAGATAATGTATCATTTGTGTGACTTATTCCACAATTATATATATTAAAAATAATATAGAAAAATATATTATATTAGATATAATAGAAGTGTTTAACATAATCAACTATATTGCAAGTCAAAATGGATATAGACTGAAAATAATAGATCAAATTTAACATATAAAAACAAAATACTGTATCGAAATTATACAACAATAAGTTTGGAAGAGGATACATCTAAAAAATATATTTCAATGAAATGACACAGCTTTAAAAGTTTTAAAGTACAAAAAATATTTCAGAATTATGGCTATACAATCGCTTTTAAAGCTCTACAAAACCTAGAAATGCAATAAAATCCTAAAAAACTACAAATTTTAGATAGTGAAGTATTTCAATTGATTTGTTCAGACTGTACTGCATCTTACATTAGACAAACAGGTAGATCCTTCGGTTAAAGATTTAAAGAACATGTTCATGATATTGGTAAAATGTATGCAGAACCAAACTTTGCTATACATATCAATATAACATAATTCTATACACATGAATACTAACGTGAAACTCTTAATACAATGAGAAGAAATGATATATATATAGACCGAATGGAAGAATTATTAATCGATAAAAACAAAAGTAATAATAATTTACTTATAATAATAAGACCAATATACTTGTAAATAAAATATACGATAAATTATTAAAAATTCTTGATCGAGTAGGCTATGACGAAGGAATAAATCAGGTATACAAAGGCGACATAAATAGTAATTGTATTTTTCTTGGTTTGGTAACTGAAGATGATTATTTGCTAATCAAAATCAATATATAACGAAAAAAAAAATCTTAAAGGACCTGAAATTATCAATAAATATTTTGTGATATTATATTATATAATTTATATGGTGTTGTGAAAATCACAAAACGTTTAATATTAATAACAAAATTGTTTATGAATAACACCTGCAGAATTAATGATAAACACAATTTTCTTTTAAATTCACTAAAGGCATTTAAATTACCGTAAAATAAAAAATACTGTTTTATTTTGTGAAGCATTTTTTTCATTAAAATTGTTACCTTTGTAATGAAGAGACGTGTGTCTATTAAAATAGTTGTCGTGATTTTTGTCAAATTTTTATATTAATTTCATCAAAAAGTATAAGTATTGAAAACTGAGTGAGTGTTTTTTAATAAGTAATGAACATTTATAATAATAAAATTGTAAATACATAAAAACACAAATTTCTATTACAGACATTGTGGAATAACTAATAACATACTTATATAATTCATATTTCAGTAGTAGGAAAATTACGATTGGGAATATAAGTGTTAGTTTATAAAATAGGTAGTTAGAATAGATTTAAAACAAGTATCATCATTAGATTCTCGATGCTTGATTTCTCGATGCTTGAAATACTTAAAAAAAACACATGTAAATTAAGCATCTAGAAACTTTTGACTTGTCCGAGAGCAATACACCTTTAGATAATTGTAGTGAAAATACTATTCCGTTAGCATTACAATCTTTAAACCCAATTATCAACGATGTCCAAAATTTACATGAGGATCAACTAAAATTAAGGAACTTATTGAACTCCTGGAATTTAAGGAAACTTGAAAGATATTTGGACAGTAAGTATTTTTAATGTATGTAATTAAAAATGTTGACACTTACTTTAGGATATTTTCTAGGTGAAAGAATCTAAATAAGTAATTTGGCATTAGTGAAATTACATCCAGAATAATATAACAAATTTATTAAAAGTTATTTAATAATTCAAGTTGGTGATTACGTCAGTGGGAGGATGTTTTCTGCATCACTTCATCCACAACGTCTACAACGTTTTTGATGAATTAACACATATAGCTGAATAATTTCAACAACTACTGAATCGCCAGACCATTTAAATACCTTAAATATATTAAACGGCACTCGTGAAAGGAAATCACTCCTACACGAAATATATATAATTGTACGATTTTTTTCAGAGACTTACTATATTCAAGATGGTTGGTCAATAAGTACCAAAGTTTTCGGGAAAGTATTTGAAGAAATAGTATTACTACTTTCATTAGTTTATTGCACATTTTATTTTTGCTACTACATCGATTTTCATTACTTTTTATTTTGATTTCACATATTCCAACATACTATTTTACACTATTTAAGGATCACGGGCGTAAGGATGCAGGATCGAAGCACATGTTATAAAAAGTAATATCAGATGAACCTATCACAATAATATAATTTAATATTTTAAAACTTAAATGTATTTAAAGTAATTTTTTCTGTATTTTTTCTGGTTGTATATCGTTTAAGCGTATTGAAAAATTATCGCGTGGAAAGTTCAAATACAGCCATATCACGTTGTTCGGGAAAACCTGTACTTATCTGAAGCTAATAACTGTTTATTTAGCAATAGATATTGCTTTAAAAGGTTTCGGATTTTGAATCTTAAATGTCAAATTATATTGATACGGTCACCGCGGATGAAGAGTATAATTTTAACAATGCGTTAATAGGACCTGCTTACACAAGTAAACTACTCAAGAAAAGTTATATCGACCAAAATTTTGGATCGTGTGCATGAAAATTGTAATATTACAATATCGAAGGAATTTGTATTGTTGATTGATGGGTGGAAAAATGTTTCAAACAACACCAAAACTGTAGTTACTATACTACGCACAACAAATAAAGAGCGAGCGTTTTTACATGCTTGGAATATGACCGGAACGCCCGAAACAGGTAAATCATTGGCCAATATAGTTGCCGACCCAGAAACAATGGCTTTGGACCGTTTCAATACGACGCTCGTAGCAGTTGTATCTGACAATGCTTCTGCGATGGTAAATACGGGTCGGCGAATGACACTATGGTATTCAACCTGCAATAGCCATACAGGTAATCTACTTGCGAAAGACATTGTCAAACCATATAGTGTTATCGTCGGCTAATCTAATTACTAAAATATTTAAGCATCCAGACCTAGAATTCCTTATTCGACAAAAAGGGGGCCGAAAATTACGCACAGTCTGCGACGTACGATGGTATACCTTCAGGGACAATCTAGTTTCTTTGCTTGAAAATTTGCAGCATATGAAAGAGATTGCGGTGGATCAGCAACACGAGAAAAAAGTCAAACAGGATGTAAAATTATTGCTTTTTGACGACGAATTTAAAGATCACATACAAAATGCCATCGATGTTTTTAACCCAATATGTGAACTGATCGACAAATGCCGAAATTGGAAATTTTCTTCAGCTGTTCAGCAGTTAATCTGTGGATCCGTTTACAGCGCAATATAAAGTATGCAGACTTTAAGAAAATGGCACTTAACATTTATGCGATTTCTGCTTATTTTCTTCATCCTGCGTTCGATTATACACTTCTAGAAGAGGAAGAAAAACTGCAGCAGTCAAATTCATCATTGTGAGTTTACCTTTACAATGAATTTTACAAAGAATTTCCGAGTTTGACCAATTTACTACCAAAAAAGGATTTTTTAGTATATTATTTGACAAACAAATTGACGATGCGGTGATCTTCTGGAATATGGCAGCATTTAAATATCCAAATTTGTCACAGTTGGCAAAGAAATTGTTACAAATACCTGCATCATCCAGTGAGATTGAACGACTATTTTCATGTAGGTCCTTTGTTCATTCTCCAAATAGAAACCGCCTAGGATTTGAAAAATCTATGAAACTTTTGGAAGTTTACTATAGTCTTCAAATTTCCGACTCACTTAACTCAAATGAGTTTTAATTTTAAAAATTTATTTGTAAGTTTTATTTCTAATGTTATTTCTAATTATGTAATTGAATATTGAATAAAATATTAAGTATTATTTAAATTATATGGTGTTTACATTGTTTACATGATTACGAAATTTACAAAAAAATAACAATGTTTACATAAAATTGTTTACTTAGTAAACAATATAGAAAACAATTATTTGTAAACAATCGGCCCAACGCTGATATATATATATATATATATATATATATATATATATATATATATATATATATATACATATATATATATATATATATATATATATATATATATATATATATAAATATATTTATATATATATATATATATATATATATATATATATATATATATATATATATATATATATATATATATATATATATAAACATGTAACAAATATTTTATATATATATATATATATATATATATATATATATATATATATATATATATATATATATATATATATATATGTATATATGTATATATATATATATATATATATATATATTAGTAATAAATAATTTACTATTTATTCAGTGAAACTCACTCAAATTAATTTAGAATTTAAAAGCGATTTGTTTTTATTAACAGTAATTTCATGTTGAATATTACAAAAGTTTAATTGATTTTATTAAAAAAAATTTGATGACGTGCCTAAACGAGCACTTTTGTTTGTGATTATAACTAAAAAATGTTGTGATATTCAGAACATTAGAATTAATCACAGTAATTTTGTGATGGTAACAATTACTCAGAGTGGAGCACAATTTTGTGTTAAAAATTACATTTTTGTGATTTTCAATAAGTTTTTTTTTCGTGTACGAAAAACGTATTGTCAATCATCTGCAACCTGACTAATTTAAGCTGTGTATACGTAACCACGGGAAAAACACAAAGCCAGTGAAAATACCAAAAAAAAAAAATTGTTTTTGCAAGTATTTTTTATAAAAAAAAACGAGAAAACTGTTTAATATCACTTGTATAGACAGTTTACTATCTTATAAATACAAACTGATTGTATGTTTTAATTAAATCACTTTATAAAGTGATATTTATTTTTGTTGCAAATATATAATTGATACATAAAAATATAATATAGGGGAAACTTTTAAATATTTACTCACCAGTTTGAAATTTAACTTCTTTTCACCGTTGACCTGTAAATAAAATATTGTAATTAGTTGGTTAAGTTTGCAACTATTATTTTATATTTTAAAAATATTGTCTAAGAAAACATGTAACAAATGTGGAGTCATTTCTATTATTTTTTTTTTCGTAGTAAAGTCACCGCAAGTTCGCAAATTTCGCACAGGGACATAAATTAAAATAAGATTCAGAATCTCTAAGCAATCCATTTTGAAAACAAGAATATCGTGAACAAAAGTTCCACGTGCAGCAATTCGACTAATACGTATGACTCCATGTGCGCAAGAAGTTTACTACAAATCTTACAAATATATTTGAAGTAATCCGACTACAGGGGTAGAATGAAGAACATAAATAGGAAAATTGTTATATCTTGGTAGTCTTCTTAATGCATATTCCAAAAATTGTTTTTGAATATTTCTTTTAATGCGATCTGAGAAGTTCTGTTAATAAGGTTCCCAAATTACCACCCTCCTCCAATTGAGAACGAACAAATATAACCTATAATATTTTTACCTCAATGGGATCGTAAAAGTCTCTGGAGAACCTTTTAATAAAACCTAACATGGATTGCGCCTTTGTTATGCAAGGTTGAATATGATTATAAAACGATACATTAAATTTTAATGTGATTCCTTAATCTCTCAAAACTACAGCTTTCTTAATAAGGATATCGTTCAGGAAATATTCATAACCGACAACACGTGATCGAGAGAAACATATATGATTTCACATTTCGCGATTCATTTAACAGCAAGTTATACGAAGAACACAAATTGTAAAGATAATTTTTGATCCAGCTTCCTGAAACGTTTAAATAACCTTAACAATTTTGTCATCCGTGTAGATAAGCTTTTGCTGGTCCGGATCAACATTCTGGATCCATCGGATTCGAACCCGCGCTTGTTCTTCGTATTATAATTCTATACAAGTCTAACTCCTACACCCATACGTGACAACGAGTCTAATTAACACTATAAACAACTTCAGCTAGACGGGATTTGCAAGGTATTTTGACTTTAGCAGTGAACGTAAGGCATACAAAGCACGGTTGCAGCGACAAGACTCGATTTAATATCCCCTTCCACACAGTTATCATGAATGACAAGGGACCCGAAATATTGGAAACTTGTCACTCCTTAAAATGTATGGTCACCACTACTAAAATCCATTGCGTCTTGGGCTCTAAAACCTATGATCATATATTTTGTTTTAGACTCTTTGATTTTGAGACCAACGGAAACTTAGAAGTGTACAAGTGGATCCACAGTAGTTCTTTTACACCATTGCCATTCAGTCCAATTACACAGATATCATCTGCATATGCCAGAACCTGGCTGGACTGATGGTATAAGATTTTCTTGATGTGTTTCACTTTCACGAAAGATGAATTCTAACATGAGTTTCGGGAACCGACAATCTTCTTGCCGTATACCAGAGCTAATTGCAAAAAATTTGCATTGATGATTACTGCCTACAAATTTGTCAGCAGAACGATAAGATCTCACATTTTTATTGACCTGAAACCTTCCTTTAGAAATTAAAAGATGGCCAATTTTAATTCGGGACGTTTTACAAGGGTGTATCCATGTTTCCTAGTGATTATTTTTATGAGGAAAACAAATGCTAACCATAATAAAATTGTGTGCGATCGCATAGTACATCATTCTTTCCCCATTAACGATCACTGAATGGGTCCGGAGAACGGACCTAAGTTTCCACATAAGTCAGTCGAATTTTTACATCTCTAACATTAAAGTCACTATCAGATCGTCCCATCAGGTCTAAATCCATCAGGATTTACTTACGTCAGTTAGCGCACGAACACAATCAATTTACAGAAAAAAACGACCAACAAGATTACCGAGGTAATTTGCACCGTAAAGCAACGTTTAGCCTCAGAACACAAGGTCCCCACTTTTTAGCCATCGAGTATATAAGCGATTTTTTTACATAGCTGACATTGCCAGCAAACGCATCTGGTTTTCTTAGAGACTACACCTTTGATGTACCAATTCTAAACCGCGTTTCGGTTTTTTAACAGTAAAATTGTATAGGTTGTGGGTATTCACTAAGCATACTGTTATTTCAATACAGCTTAATAACACCAGTCAAGCAATAAATAAAAAGTAAACGTACCAACAAAATCTCATAGCTAGAAAATGTTCAAGCAATAAGATAGAAATTGAAAAAAGTAAATGAAATAACATCTGTGGCTGACAGCAACACGACCAATACTCAAATTTTAACTTTAAACTTTTCTTTAAATAAGTTTTATTTTATTTATTTTTATTATAAAGTTGAAAATCTATAAAAATAAATGTACATGTGAAAATTTTTTCATTTAGTCAATTTTATAGCTTGACAATATAATCGTTTCCCAATTAATTTCAAATTCCCAAGAAATAATTTAACTTTGTTTGTCTATGTATGTGTGTATGTGTGTAGTAAATACAGCTATATATAATAAACATTTGTTTGATTATTTAATTACATAAATTTATGTCTTAATTGTGAAATGAAGTCGTGCGCCATTAAATTTTTTATGTTGCGATCATTGGCTTTGTTTTGCAGCACATACAAAAAAAAATGATTACAATTTGATTTATGTTTTTTGGTATTGCTTTCTATAAAAACATTAATAACATGTATTTATGTTTTATATTTAACAATAAATTTTATCACATAATTTATAATAACAACAAAAATATGCGCTATGTAATTGGTATCTCATATCAGCTCAAATAAATTTTATTTCTTCACTGTGGTGGTACATCCTCGCGTAACAAACCAACATTAAATGAGCTGTTCGTGTACTTTATCGATCGTGTAATTATGTTTTAATTAATTTAAAACATATTGACGATTGTAAAAATGGGAAAATCGAATAATTTATTTAATAGTTAAGTCTGGTTAAATGCTTCTTGAGTCCTGATTGTTCCGTTGCTCGTTATTTATTTTTGACAGTTTGTTACGTGGCTCACTTATAGGAAGGTTAATAGAAAAATAAAGAAAAATGTTTTCAATCCCTGTTTTGGTATATATTTTATGTAAAACTATAAATATATAGTAGGAACGAGTTTTGAGAAACGGGAAAAAATGTTATGGGTGCATGTTGGCAAAAAAAGGAGAGGTTGTGGGTAGTCGGTGTTTTGTCAAAAAACGTGACGGTTGAGAAGTAGAATACTCGCGATCGTATTAAATAATGAAAAATTAAATATACAGAAAAAAAACCAAAACCAAAACATTAATATAAATAAAGGCCAAAAAGAACAATTTGTGTGGAATTCACAATATTTGTGTGATTACGGAGTATGTATTGTTAAATTTGTAAGAAAATACAGAGGTTATTGTGGATTTGAGACTCGTGCGTGCACGCGTACCGTTTTACTGTTATCCAGCGTGCAAATTGACTGCAATCACTAGACACAGAGAAAGAAAAACGAAGCGATTTGTAACTAAATTAAAAAATTTAATCAAGGAGACAGGAAATGTGTAGATGTGGAGCTTTCCTGATATAAAAAAACAAATCTCGAATTTCTTCTGAAACAATTTGTTGATGATTTCTATAGAAGTAAAGATATCCGCCGAAAGTTTCCTGTGACAAATTACAAAGTATTCGTAACACTAATGACGAGCGAATTTTGATAGCAAAAACTACTTGTTCTGTGCCGTTCATCTGAAGCAATTTAAAATTTTTTGCTATAACAATCGAACTGGTTTCATTGGCCTTCTGAGACTTGTCGTCTGAGAAAATATAATCAATAATATCATTACATTGTGTTTGTTTGTAGAATTTGTCAAATTAGTTTGAACAAAAAAATTAGATAGTGAGATCCTGTTTTTAAGAACGAGAGCGAACTCTAAAAAAAGGACCATGTAAACAAAAGCAAAATAAAATGCTGCAGAATATGAGAAGAGCGATAATATAAAGTATAGCTATTGGAAGTATGATGAACTGAAGATAATTCTTTAAGTGTCATTAGCCTCGTCTAAGCTTGGGCAGGCTTGTGTGACGATTAAATTTATTCATCAATATCTATTCATATGTACACAGTGTACATGGTACATCATACAATCGGTTACGTTTATGCGTAATGCATTGATTTGATTAGTCAAGTTATTAATACATCAAATTTATCGGATTTAGTTCTTGAACTTGGTAATTCAAAAGTTACTAATACCAACTGAAATTTTAACCATAAATTCAATTGCATTGTCAATAAATAACATTACTAATAATGTAGAGATCTAGTTTTAGTTTCTAGATCTAGTCTTCACCAATAAATCAAGCTTAATGTCACTGAATAACTCAATCCATTTTTCATTAATGATATCAACCAGAACTCATTAGATATTGCCTTTTATACAGCACAGCAAAGTTTTCAAAGTGCCTTACTAGTTTGCAAAGAAAAATTTAATCTTGTAACTTGGTTGAATTGACCAACAATGTGATGCATGAAGTTGAAAAACATGATCAAGTACATACAAAAGTACATAGCGCATTAAACAAGGCATTTAATTTTATATATCATATTAAAGAAATACCAAGTCTATCCGTATTCAGATTATCATTTGATTGCGTCAATTGGTTTAAGTCATATTTAACAAATCGCCGGTAATATGTATAGTAATCCGAGATTAAAAAACCAAATTTATGGAAGTGGCATCTACCCTCAAAGATCTCATATAAAACCCTGGAATTTTAATGTTTCCATCGATAGTATAACTAAAGTATGCTATCGTTTCTGTTGAGTGTAACCTTTTAATACGCTACATTAGGTATATAAGACTGTGCAAGTGAATATAAAAAAAATATTTTTTGTCGAAAAGTTAAGTTACCAAAGTAGTACTTTTCAACAAAACTAAGAGCATCCTAATACTTTAAACCCCAACAGTCGAAATTTAGTGAGCCAAGAAAGAGAACGAAACGATATTTGTTTGCGATTAGAAACTTAATTAAATTTATCCCACTAAATAAAAATATTAACTCATTAAAAAAGTTTAAAAAAAAACAAAAGAATAATGTTACATTTAGAATTTTTAAATCTACTAAATTAATTAAAATTCGGAACAATATTTTTTAACTGTGGTGATATCCAGTTCTTTACAACATTTTCAAGGTAGTTTTTTAAATCTACAACACATAAATTTATCATTTTTAAAGATAAATTTATCATCAAGATCACATCAAGATCACAAAGTACTATTTTATTCCTAATCTAATAATCTAATTTTTAGATTAACATCTGCTATAATATACAATTGATTCTGATGAAAATTTCTAATACACTCTAAAAATATTTCAAAGTGGACTTATATAACATTTTTAACTATGGTTTCAAACTACAATATGCAGAATGGATCTGCTATTTTTAGCATGCCGAGTTCTTATCATCTAAAGTCGCCAAAAATGAAAATATTGTGAATAAAATATAGTATAGTTAATTTCTAAAGCCATACTATACATAATATACAAAAAAAAAATATAAATAATATATATATATTATTATTATATATATATAATATATTATATATATATTATATTATATATATATAATATATATATAATATATATATTATATATATATATATATATATATATATAAATATATATATATAAATAAATAAATATATATATATATATATATATATATATATATATATATATATATATATATATATATATATATATATATATATATATATATATATATATATATATATATATATATATATATATATATTTATATATATATTACAAAAAAAAGCAAACCAATAAACCAGCAAAAAAACATCAAACAATCGAAACCGTAAACAATCAACCGCCAATCCCCTGAGTAGCTACAAAATAATATTCCTTCCTTTTTTCTTAATTCATTTAAAGAAGTTACGAGAACTTTGTTTTTATGAGCAAAAAATATGCTAGCCACAATGAGATTGTGCTCGATTGCAAAGTACATCATTCCTTCCCCATTATCGGTCGCTAGATTGTGTCAGGAATACGGATGTTTTCCTATGTTTCCACATAAGTCAGTCTGATTTTTGCCAGCTCTAGCATTAAAGTCACCAATCACTATTCTGACATCGTGCTCCGTATCTTTGGGGTGGCTTATACATCAGTATACAAATGATTGTCGGGTTGACTAGTCGCATGCGTAAACGTAGTTTACACAAGCAATTATCGACTGATTTGAAGTCCAAAACAGGCTTTTGTATCTTGGGCGCAAGAATAAAACCAACTCCAAGATTACCGAGGTCATCTCTTTTGGGGTCGCTCATCACCTTTTTGTGGCTAGCATATACTCCCCTCATAAAAATATTCACTTGAAAACATGGACACACGCGTAAAGACGTCCCGAAGTCAAATTGACCATGTGTTAATTTCTAAGGGAAGGTTTTGGGTCATTCAAGATGTGAGATCTTATTGGTCGGCTGCCATATTTGTAGGCAGTGATCAGCAATTGGTCACTGCAAAACGTAACCCACGTTTCAACTGCGAAGGTCTGATAAACGAAGATGAGAAAGCATAATATCAGAATTTTGTTAGCAGTAGCATTATGGAATTACCCTGGTTCTGATGATGTGAACGCTCTATGGGACGTATTGAAAACTTCGCTTGTAAGAACTGCCTAAGCGATTCTAGGTATGGTAAAAATTAAACCCAATAATTATTGTTTTGATAAGGAGTGTCGTCTTGCTGTTGAGCAATAGAATATAGCCTATAAAGAAGCGTGAGTAAGTTTTACAATCGCACGAAAGAACAAAGTAGTCTTTGCTAGGAGAACCACTAGGCCAATTCGTAGACGGAAAAAGCATAAGTGTTGGAAGGCTGAAGTCTTAATAATACAACTCAGCAATGAGCGCATTCACGTAACTATTTAAAGGAGTCACCGATCTGCACCATACTGTCAGATCTAGGTCTATCGCCATTCGGGACTAGGACAGAAACCTCCGTGTTAACATCGATGCAGTGCTCGACACATTTTTCTGATTTACTGAATATTCAACAAGTGCCAAATGCTGTATTTGAAAGTTGTCAAATACAGAGGCGGAGATGTGCATGGAGGACCCATCCTACTAGGATTTCACACTGGCTATGCAGAGATTTAAAATAAACCGTTCTTTTGGGGTGATTGTATTAATTCCAAGCTCTTGATATTAGGAGGGGATACTTTTTGGAACTCGTTCGATTAGTATGGCAAAGCAAAGTTATGCCTGATGAATGAAAAGTCGCCGTGTTGTGCACTTTCCTTAAAAAAAGAGAACGCACTAAATGCGATAACAATCGCGGCATAGCTCTCCTTTGCACAGCATACAAATTACTGTTTTACATAATATTGGAGAGAATCACGTCCCTGGCGGAAGAAATTGTAGGTGACTACCAAGGAGGATTTCATCCGACTCGATCAGTCACTAAATTGAGACAAAGTTGAGAACAAGCTATCAGGGAGTTTTGCAATTATCTCTGGGGTACGTCAAACAGATGCTCGATCCTCGTCAAAGTGAAACACTTCAGAACAACATCTTGTACCATCAGTCAAACTAGGTTCTGGCAAATGGCGATGATATCTGAGTAATTGGATAATTTGCAATGGTGTAAAAGAACTACTGGATCCACTTGTACGATTATCAGCTGGTCTCAAAATCAATGAGTTCAAAACAAAATATATGATCACTAATTTTAGAGACCAAGACGAAATGGATTTTAGTAGTGGTACAAAATACCTTGCAAATGCCGAAAAGCTGAAGTTGTACAAGGTGTTGACCCGTTGTTATGTATGGATGTGAGAGTTGGATCCTGACGGATGAGTATGAGAGATGGTTAAAGACATTCGAGAGAAGATTCATGCGCTTGAATTATGGCGCCAAACACGACGATGACGACACTTACCGAGTTTTATTCAACCACGAGATCAGGAATTTAGTGGAAATTCCTGATCTCGTTCATAAAATAAAAGGACGGCAAATGGTTCAGCGTTCTCTGAGAAGAGAGAAGCCATTTAACAGGCGCAGAGGTCGCTGTCAGCGACGATGGCTTCTCGGAGTAAATAACGACTTGTCTTCTTCGGGTTGTCTAAAACAATATGGCAAACAAGCTCGGGATCGAATCCGATGGAGCCAGAATATTGATTCGGAACGGGCCAGCAATGGCTTGTAAAAACCTTCTTCTTCTTATTATTATTATAAATAGTTAATTAAAACACGTAATATATAGTGGTCAAAATGTGATGAGAGATACATATCTAGGTTTAATTGCCTTTAGCGAGAAATCAAAACCGGAAAAGCGAATAATTGATAAGGTACTACCAGCAACTTCTATACTCTAGGGCATTCTGTAGGAAATTAAAATGAAAAGCTTTACACTTTGAACAATACTTTAAAAATTTGATAGCGGTAGTTTACAATATATTAATACAAGAACTTGCCAAAAACTATTTAAATTTGAAACATATTTTTAGCTACATAATCGAAAATATGTTATGTCATATGATTCCGTGAAATTCTTTAAACGCTTAATATCCCAAAATTTCTCCAAAGTACTTACCGCAGTGAGATTTATAATTAGCTAAAAAAAACTTTTTCCTTAACAAAAATTTAACATAAATAATTAATTTTATGAGAATATCAAGGTGTGGGGCTACATCTTAAGGTTATAATTAATGTATTATTTTTGTAGGGTTGTAAGTAAGTAAACAAAAAACGATTTAATATTTTGTGTACACGTGGAACAACATCATACACCAAACGAGAATCCTTATGTATTTGAATATGATGTAATATAAACATATATTCATACTGATTAATACTTTGAAACATGTCACGCACATACATTTTAGATACTCGTATGAAAGAACCTGTGTGATACTTAAATTTAACATTTTAATTTGAAAAACTTCTTAGTATTTCAATTAGACAATCTTTTACAATGGTTATGTATTTTTATGTATATGTTAGAGCTCAAAGGTGAAGAATATTGTGATTGTTGAAGAATATCATATTATTTGATGAAAATATCAAAGGTATGTTTCCTTTGATTATAGTATTTAATATTGTTCGGTAGTTTGAAGTTCGTTAAGCAGAAATAGTTTTGCGATTTTCTTCGTTGTACATATACACATATATAAAAATCTCAGTTTTTCTTAGTCAAAATTCAGTTTTGTTACATAAAACCATTTTTTTCTTATTCTAAAGAGTTTTGATGCGATAAAATTATAAGGATGCTTTCCCTTTATAAAGAATAGGTGCAATTACGTTCAAATTAAAGTTTTAAAGTCAAATTAAAGGAAAAGTTGCATTTAAAATTTGTTTTTAATTTTTTACTGGTAAAAAAATCAATAAAACGAAATATGGATACCGCAAATATTTAACCAAACGCCCGCTAATGTTAACATAAACGCAGCTTAGGATCAGTATGTGGAACGTGTAGTCGCTTAGAAAAGTTCAGTTGGGACCATTTGTCCCAAGGCTATACTTTGCTTTACAGTGGAGATGACCTCGGCAATCTTGGTGTTGGTTTTCTTCACTGGCCCCAGTTGAAAAATGCTGTTTATTATTTCATAGCAATTCATAATCGTGTCAAAAGCACATGGATAAAAGGTAGGTTTTCATATGTACTCAAAGAAAACGATCAAATAAATTCTCAATTAGATAATTAAAACATTATCTTATTTATAAAGAAGGCGTTGGTTGTTCTATCGTATATCCAAAATGAACACCAGTTAAATTTATAATTGTATAATGTATAATGTATAAAATAAATGTATAATTTCACGGTATAAAGGCATTGCCACATGAATATACAAAAACGAACAATTCGGTCGGACGGTCGACAAATGACGTCACAGTAAAATAAAAATTATAAAAAGTGACATTTGGTTTCGAAAAAGAATTATTATGTCAAGATTGCGTTTTGACCTAAATTATTAATTTGGTCTCAAATTATTTTTTCATTTTACATCAGTGTATATGTATACACAGAAAAAACAAAATCCAAGCTAAAAACACATCGAAGTGAGGTTATGTTATGCCCGATTAAAAAATCATTTAGACGTTGCCACATGACAAAAATACCGACGTTTTTCTAAAAACAGATTTT
The DNA here is from genome assembly GCA_963556175.1 of Tipula confusa. Classification (NCBI taxonomy): domain Eukaryota; kingdom Metazoa; phylum Arthropoda; class Insecta; order Diptera; family Tipulidae; genus Tipula; species Tipula confusa. The sequence continues at coordinate 107,297,038 of OY744476.1, read as the reverse complement.
AAATTTACAGCTGGATAAATCCACATTTTTTATTTTAATTGATTAAAAATTATAAAAAAATAAAAATTTTTAATTATTAAAACAATAAATTTATCAATTTTCATTTGAAAATTCATTTAATAATTTGGGTTTTCTGTTTTGCCGTTCCTAGAAACAGACGTTTTAATAAATGGTATAATTTTTTCTGTTTTTAATCGTAAAACGTTTTCCGAACCCAATGTTTCTGAAGGTATTTTTTTCTGTCGGTAATCTGTTTTTTACATAGACGTCTAATAGATATAGACTTGTCACAAATATTTCTCCATAGTAAATCTTCTATTTCACGCGTTATCGGTTGGAGAGGGACGGATATTTAAAAATTTGTCTTATTCAACAATAAGAATATAAACAATAAAAAAAAAAAATTTTTTTGTCAATTCAAAATTAAGCTTGGCTTGGGTTTTTTTTGTATAGAAAAAAGTGTTAAAATTAATTAAAATTTATAAAAAATATTAAATGTGTGACAACAAACCATAAACTTTTTATTCTATCGTGTGTACAACTAAAAAAAACACATAAATAATGAAGAGTCTTGTGCAAAATTGCAGTAATACTCCACTCAAAAAAAATAAAGGAATTTCATTTCATAAGTATGTTAATTAATAAGTTAAATTAAATATAATACATGTTGTGGTAGTAATCTTGTGATTAGTGAAAAAAAATCAAGTTTTAAGTTAAAAATATAAAAATTTAAAAAAAATGTAAATTGTTTTGCTGCAGTTGCTCTTTTATGCTATAAACAGAACCAGAGCGACAACGACGAGCGTCGACGCCTGTCAAATTAAAATACACTAAAAGCATAGTATGCTAACAGAAACATCGACGATGGCGACAACGATTTTTTCGTTGAAATAAATTTAGAGTCTATTTCTAATTTTATCGCCGGCGAAACAATGTTGCCAACTGTTTTTTATTTTTCTAAGGTGCTTTTTTAATAAAGAAGCATAATACAGCAGCCATGTTTTAAAATTTTTCTTGTTATTTTTATATCGCGTTACGCTGACGCTTTTGTTTGTTCTGTTTACTACAGCGATATCGCTGGCGAAATATATATTTATTCGTTGACGCTAGTCGTTGACGCTCTGGTTCTGTTTATACCATTAGTAATCAACTGTAAACACATTTTATTTTTTATTTTTTATACAGTTCCTTTATTGAATACAGTGTACTATTCCAGTGCCGAAACTTGTATAATTAGTTTGAAAAAACGCCGTTAACTTTTACACTAATTTTATGATTTTCAAAATATATTAGTTTTGTTGTGGTTTCACAACAAGACAGAGTTGTTTCACAACAGCCTTCTTTGACTTCTTTGACAGCCTCCATTGAGCAATGAATTCTGATTGCCTAATCATATACAATTAATATAAAATGCATGATGTGTTTATGCCTCCGGTGGGTTCATGGAGAAAACTAGCACCTCGTTTAGATGTTGTGCTATTTTTGATGGACATGACTACTGTTTTTTTTTGTATATTTGTGGCTATAAAGTAAATAATATTTTTTTTTTTTAGGTTACTAAAATGTAATGAAACACAATAACTGTGGTTAAAGACGCTAGGCCTTGACCAGGCAGTACCTTTAAGTAACAATAGTATAGTTTGCTCGGAACATTTTGATAATAGTTGCTACATGCCAATGTGAAAAAAAATTGTTGAAGAAATCAGCGGTTCCCACTATATTTATCAATAAACAGCAGAGGGAAACTATCAAGGGAACTAATAATCATAATTTGTATTTCAGCCACATTAAAGGCCTAATTTTAAATTCTTCTAAAGTAGCAAGCTCATAAGGTAATGTAGAATATATAGCTTTTACTATTGATAGCTTTCCTATTCAATTCGAATCAGTGGACCATGGTCAAGATACTCACACTGGTTACACTTTAAAATTACTGCAAATTGCGTAATTTCTTTTTTTTATAATGATAATGTTGGTGAAATTCATCCTGCATTAAATATAGTGAACTTAAATTTAAATAAAGACCACGATTATTCATCACATGCAGCATATAATATTCACAATGATCATCATATGTTGCAAATATTAATTCTAACACTTATGTCTTTAGTTTAGAAGCTAGTATCCCATTGTCATCTATTGACGAACATCCTGAACTTAATATAGAGTCTAGTAGTATTCAAGATAACCCCATTATTGTTAGTTGTCTTCAGCAATATGACATTTCAGATTTAGATAGAAGCCTCTCATATAATCCCCAGAAAATACCCATTTCTCATTTTGGTAGTGTAAGTAGTGTTGCTAGTGATAGTAGTTTTTCAGATAGTAAAATTTCAATAAAATCACCCTTAAACGAGAATTAGAATCTTCTAAAGCAAATCATTCTACAAGTTCCAGAAATAAGTTAGAGAAGCAGAAATTAAAATTTTTAAGAGAAAAGTATAATAATTTAAATAAAAAAAATAAAAATTTAGGCCAAATCGTTTATAGGCAAAGAAAGAAGATTTTAAATTTAGGGGATTTATTAGATGAATTAGAGAAAAAAACTTATTATCTTCTTGAGAAAAGGATACAATTTTAAATGCATCTGATCCTAATTCGTCTTTTATCAATAGGTACTAAGACAAAATTTCTAATAAAAAAATAGCCAGGAAGTACTCAGAAGAAATTAGGAAATTTGCGTTAAATTTAAACTATTATTCCCCAAAAGCATATGAATATGTTCGTAAGAAATTTAAAAAATTGTTTACCCCATTCCCGAACCCTTGCTAACTGGTATAGTGGTTGATGGCTTACCAGGTTTTACATCTGATTCGTTTCATACGATTGACCTACTCGTCCGTTCGAAAGAAAGGTGAGCGAGTTGTAGGAATCGTATGTATTGATGAAATGTATATCCATCCTAAGTATGAATACGATTTAAAAAAAAAAGGGGTTGTGTAGAGTTTGAAGGTAGAAAAGACTCAAACAATCACACTCTAGCTACTGAAGTGATTGTGTTTATGCTTGTTTGCTGTAATAGTTCTTGGAAAATTTCCATTGGCTATTTTCCTATTTGTAGCTCAATCTCTCAACAAAAAAAGGCTCATTGAATGTTGTTTGCGTTTACTGCCTATGTTGAGGGTTATAACTGTTGGAGTGACATTTGATGGTTTGTCAACAAAACTTTACTGTAACAAGAGAATTAGGTTGTGATATTTCTACTCCTAACATGAACCTTGATTTTCATTTACCAGATATATCTCATCAATTTTTAATTTCTTTTGATCCCTGTCATATGTTTAAATTAGTAAGGAATGTTTTAGCTAGTATAGGTCCGTTTAAAGATAGTGAAGGCAAAATAGTTTCATGGCATTTTTTGGAAGAACTACATAAAATTCAAACCCAGGAATGCTTTCATCTGGCAAATAAATTACGTAAGGTTCACATCTATTTTATTAACCAAAAACTGAAAATTAGGTTGGCTGTTTTACAAACATTAAGTAATTCCGTAGCAAGTGTTTTAGAATTTTGTGATAGTATCCTAAACTTGCCTCAATTTGGAGGATACCGTGGAACTATCAAATTTATTAGAATAATAAATAATTCATTTGATATTTTAAATAGCAAACAATTTCAAGACTACGGTTTTAAAAAGCCAGTAAGCAGTAATAATTTTATATTTGTTCAAAATACTATTAAAACAACAATAGAATATTTATCGGAACTCAACTTTTTATCCGATGGCACTAAAATTATAAATTCAAAAAATAGAACTGGATTTATTGGAATAATAGGTTGTCTTAATAATATCCAAGCCCTTCACGACTACTTAGAAACTCATATTCTAAAATATATCTCTTACTACAAATTTAGCCAAGACCATGTAAAACTATTTTTCTCAGTAATACGTTCACGATTAGGACGGAATACGATTCCCACTTTAAAGCAATTTATTACTGCTTATACAAGAGGATTTTAACTCATGTTCAACTAGGACAGACTGTAGGCAATTCCACAAACGGAAATTTCCATTTTAAACGTTCCAAATTTTAATTTCGATATGCTCATTAATTCTTCAATAAACAGGTTGGCTATGGTCGAATCTTCTTCATCACATGATGTTCAATTTAATCCCGAAAACCCCGATAGTGATCGTGTTTATAATACAGATGAATTTCTTGCGTATTTCTACATACAGATGAATTTATTGGGTATAATTTCTATAGTTTTACATTAATGAGATTGAATACATTTTAGGGTTCGTAGTTCGCTTTCTTTTTAAAAAACTTCACTGTGAGGACTGTTCTAAATTAATACAACAAACCAATTAAAGAGCTTCATTAATAAATTTGAAAAATAAAGGTGGCCTTTTTACACCTTACCCATCAGTTTTAAAAATATTCTGAAAAATATTCTTGCAAATATTCTGAAGCAATAATCAAACGGGAACTCAAAATATCAGATTATAGAAATATCGCCCAAATCCATTCAAGCTTAAAATTATTTAAAAAGATGTGTTATAATGTTCATCATAATCATCTAGATGAAAATATTTTTACCGACAATTCAGAATTTCAATATAGCATTCTCAAGAACATTTACATTTATTAACTCAGTCCATTATAGAAAAATATTATGGTATTCGATTAAATTTCTTTTGCAACGAAAAGTCCGCAAAGCTATCAAAAAGAAATAAATATATCTCGTTACTCCATTTCCATGGCATGTAGGCTAAAATCTCTAGTTTCCTTCTAGTCTATATCTAAGTGGATTAGACCTACTGGGGATAACACACTAAAAAAATGCACTAAGTACTCTTCCTCTTGGGAAGTGTGGAAATGAGTACACTCAAGTAGATCAATATCCAAAAAAAAAACCGAAAGCTTTTTGTAATATTAAAATATATCTATACTAAAATATTTAATTGCCGTACCATCACAATAAAATTATTAAATTTATTTTTTATTTAGCAACCAACTTCATTATAATAAAATAATAAATTTCTAACTGCGACCCTGGGTTTATTATAGTCTTTCTCTTTTACCCTTAAAAATGTCCTCACTTGGTTATTTCTTGGTTTGGTTATTCCTTGTCTAAGTATTAATGTCTTTGGTCTTTTATTTTATTTTTTTGATTTGTTTTCACATTTTTGATTTTGACACAACACCTGTCTCAATATTTTGTGTTTTTTTTTGCTTTAAAGTCTTGAGAGTTATGTCAAAAACAAATGACAATTTGCATTTCAATGCGTTAGTAAAACGACAAAAATTATACCATTTTAGATTTTGTCAATCGAATTTTATTTTTGCGATCGACGAAACAATAAAATAGGTTTTGTAAATCTAGACTAGTTTTTATTAATTTTGATAATGTACATAGAATAATTTAGTCTGAACTTGAATTTGTAGTTTTGCTCTTTCTGTCGGTCGTGCAAGTGTGCACGTGGAAATGCCTTAATTGTGTGATATATATTTAAAAGGTATAAGTAGTATGTGATTGATGACTGTCTCTCGTGGAATCTAAAGTAAAAATAACATCAAAACGCCATTAGTGTCATACATCCAAATATAACAAAACTGAAAAAATGGTTCTAGTATAATTTTTTCTGGCTTTTGGGTCAAAAAATCCGGCATATGCGGAAAATAATTAAAATTTCCAATTTTCTACGCTATATTATTATGGCGTTAGTAAAATTTGTGATTTATGCTTAAGACGCCATATTGTGTATAGGGCGTTGTGTATTTTAGTTTGTTTGAATTGTTGGAATTTTTAAATTTAATTTTAATTTTTGTTGTGTTAAATAATATATTCCAACATTTCACTAATCATCTTTTGTTGGTAAATTTAAAATTTATTTCTATGTAGCTCTACATAGAAATTAAAATTAAATTTAAAAATTCCAACAATTCAAACAAACTAAAATACACAACGACCTATTCACAATATGGCGTCTTAAGCATAAATCACAAATTTTACTAACGCCATAACAATTTTGGAAGTAAATAAATGTTATTTATATTATGTTACATTTCAGATTGTGAATTAACTAGTTCCAATGAGATTATTCTCCCAAAAAAAAAGTTTTATATTTTGTTAACATTAGGTTTAAATGTTAATTAGCATATTAATTTTAATTAATTAATCATATTAATTTAATTTATTGAATCTGTTGACAGATTTTAAAATCATTTTATTTATGTAATATATTAGAAACTTATAACGAGAATAATTTAAAAAAATCTTTGTTAATTTTAAGTTAATCATTTAAGAAATTTAATTTAACTTTAATTTTATTAAGAAACATGTAGAAATTAAAAATTAATAAATGAATATATAAACTATTTAAATTGAAAATATTTTATGGATTTTATTTAAATTCAAACAAATTATTTAGAGATTGGTGACCTTAATGCTAGATCAGCAAAATTAAAACTGACTTATGTGGACTCCCGACATGAATTAGCAAACGATCAATGAAAAGAATTATGTACTTTGCGGTTGCACATGTTCCATTGCGGTTAGCGTATTCTTTCCACACAAAAATATCCACTTGGAAACATGGATACACCTTCGTAAGGTGGTCCGAAATCAAATTGACCATGTCTAATTTCTAAAGGCAGATCTCGGGTTATCCAAGATGTGAGATCTTATCGGCCGACTACCAAATTTGTAGGTTTCGTCCATCAATAGGTCAGAGATCAAAGGAAAACCAAACTTACGTTCCATCTGTGAATGTCTGATAAACGAAAATGAAACAGCACAATATCAGAATCTTGTAGGCAGTAGCATAATGAAAACCAACCACCGTTCTGATGATGTGAACGCTCTATGGGAGGTATTAAACTACGGTTGTGGGTGCCGCCCAGGCGAATTTAGGGATGGTTAAAATTAAACCCAATTGGTTTGGTGAGAGCCTCGAATTGCTGTAGAGCAACAGAATAAAGCCTATAAAGAAGAGCAAGTACATTTTACAATCGCACAGAAGAACAAAATGTTCCTTGCAAGGAAAACCGCCAAGGTAGTTAGTAGACAAAAAACCGTGAATGATGGAAAGCTAAAGTTTTAAGACAACCACTTAACAATGAGCACAGTTCTTGTTACTTCTTTAAAGGAGTCACCAGACTGAATTATACCTTCAGACCTATAGAACTATCACCATTCGGAACCAGGGTGGAAACCTCCGTGTTAACATAGTGCTTAACAGTTAACACTTGGAAGGTGCATTTTTTTGATTTACTCAATTTTCAACAAGTGTGAAATGCTGTATTTAAAAGTTGTCAAATACAGACTGTGGAGGTGTGCATAGAGGATCCATCATTCGATGAATTCACACTGACCATAGAGAGACTAAAAAAGAAACCGTTGCATTGGGATCTATTTCATTTATTCCGAGCTCTTGATTATTGGAGAGGATACTTCGTAGAACTATTTTTGCATCCTTATTTGATTAGTAAAGCGAATTTATGCCGTTGTGCTCTGTCTTTAAAAAAAAAGGAAATCACTCAAAATGAGAAAACTATCGCGACAAAGCTTTCATTTGCCCAGCATACAAATTAATGTCTAACTAATATTGAAGAGAATCAATCTCATGGCGGAGGAAATTAAGTAACTACCAAAGAGGACTTCGTCCGAATCTGTCAACCACAGATCAAGTTTTCTCACTGACAATGATTAATTCTAAAAATCATAAAATAGCTTGTGACTTACATCAGGTGTTCTTGGATTTTCAATTCATAGGGATAGCTTAGCGATGTCTGAGAATATCTGACAAATATGTGCGTTTATGTAAAATGACAGTAATACAGTCACAATGCTGGGTAAAAATTGAGAACAAGCTATCACGGATAGGGCACGGAGATGCTGGGTCCCCCTGCTCTGTAATCTTATGTTAGAATATAACTGTCTTAAAAGTCAATCATCTCAGGATAATGACTTGTACTGGCAGTCCAATACTACTTGATCCACCTCTTTTCAGCTTCCGTTGATCTCAAAATCAATAAATCTAAAACAAAATATATGATCACTGGTATTAAAGATCAAGACGTAATGGATTTTAGTATTGGTGACCACAGATTTGAAGGAGTGACAAGTTTCCAATACCTTAGTTCAGACTCGTTATCCTGTATGGATGTGAAAGATGGACCCAGACGGGTGAGTATGAAATATGGTTAATGACATTCGAAAGAAGAATCCTTATATATGGTATGATATGTGGCCCGAAAAGCGACGATGATTTCGTGCATGATATAATACAACAAAACTATAAACTCTAAAATATAAAATATGAAGGGGGCGCTAACCCTCTACTTTGACAAGCTATGCTTAGACTCAACACAGCTTCTAAATAAAAAAAGAATCTTAAAAGGCAAAAAAAAATAATAAAGCTGTACAATTTTACATACAAAATAGATTTGCCCAATATATTGAGAGCTGAAACGAAGAATTAATCTTCGGCAGCAAAAAGATCAGCATATGCTTAAACTGCACTCATCCGCGAGAACAGTAATTTATTCAGAAGTTTTTCTGAAGCGCTTGCCAAAGTTCTATTTCCACAGTCTTTTTACATTTAACAAACGGTAGGATAGGAGGGATTTTTATATATTTGTATTTCTAAAAATATATTTTCATGCATGATAGCAACGATCCAGTTTTAGACACTTCACAATCATTATGGCACAATTCTATTCAATTTTTGTGGTGTAGGGAACGGTAAAATGTTAGTAATGACAGAATAAGTCCGGTTCCCAATATTCAAACTACTGTTAGCATAAGACAATCACAGTTTTATTGAACTGCTCTGCATTCTGTCATCTATTATCAGTAACTCCAGTGTGCCACCAGTCAACTGAAATTTGCAAGAAAATTCCCTAAAAATCGAAAACTACTTCAACGAACACAATCAAAAATACTTCGAAGTACATATTACAAACGCACCATGGTATATTCGACGACTTAGATCCACTTGGACTTACGAATCTTTAATTTAAATAATTTAAATATTTAAGATGTAGATAAAGAAATTTTGAACCCTAATATTAGGTATTAAAAGTGGTTAAGACTAAAAAAATTGTAATAGTTTTAGCTTATAAGATTTAAATACTTCTTGTTCTCTCAAAAAGAGCAGCAATTTTGTGAACTGCATAATTCGCCATTACCAAACCAAAGCAGTTGGAGATACCGTAGATCTTAAATGCGTGTATAAACCTTAATATCTAGATTGCTCATCTACAAAAAGTTGAATACGCTGAGCAAACACTTTGTGTCAGCACTAAAAATATCGATTTGTTTGTTTTCCATTTATATGAGTACGTATACAAATGTCAATCTTACATCCCACAATCTTTTAAATTCATTATTCAATATGGTAAACAACTATACTCGTGTCCAATTCAACTTAGTGGAATTTACATAAAACATACATGTTTATATTGACCGTAATTAATATATGTAATATGCACCCAAAATACGCCTACTCCCAATTTTATATTGAGCACAGAGATATACAAACAAAACATACTCCTCCACTCGAAATACGATTTGGTCCTGCCAAATATAAAATATTGTCATCCATACAATACAGAAGCGAAATAATGGTAAATTGTTGATAAGCGTGAATTATTTTGGTTAATGTGGTTGACATGGATTTAACATCCATTAACAATTTAAATTAACCAAAAATCCAAATCGAAAAAGAATGAACAAATCATAAATCTGGTGCGATAACGAATAATCAACGCTTAACCTTTTTTGTGTATCCGACGTATTTTATTTTATTAAACCATCAACTTTACATAAATTGTTGAACCGTAACCTTTTAGGTGGTTTTCAAATACACCAACAAAAATAAGATTGTATTTTAAGAGTACATTTGGTATGCTTCCAAACGACAATTTTTATTTTTTTAAATATAAGCAAAAGCAATAAAATTTAATTGAATAACTATTCGTATATATTACGGGCTGGGATAGTTAAATTGGTACAATGCAATAACTCGAAAACGAGATAGAAACTGATTCTTAATGTATAATGATTCTCTCAAGGTAGTTTCAAGGTAAACAATCATTTAGGGAAAACTATTAATAACTTTTTACAGCTTTATTGTGTGACAAATCAAAATGTCTCTTTCCTAAATAGTTATTTGCTTGATTCAATTAAAATAATATACCCGGTATCATGAGTCGAAAGCCCATTTATTTAATGGCATTTTTAATGGTATCACAATTGAGTTGCACGCAGGATTGTTGTTTCAAATACCGATATCTACAACTATAACAAATATAAAGTATGATTTATAGAATAGCCAGGCGATATTGCTCGCAATTTTAGATAAGTGTTCGACAAATCATACTATATTTGGTTTTAATAAAATGAACCAATATTAAATAACCATCGTACATCGATCGATGCGATGCAATCGCACAGAGTTTGGCTGTGAAATAAAATCAATCAATGGGGAAATAAAATTTAATGACTATTTGAAGTCGAGATATGGGAAAGAAGCTGCACAATAAACATAAAATGTTAACGGTTAAGCACTCGCTCCTTTAATAAAATTTAATTTTGTCTGTAGCAGCAATAATAAATGTATAACAACGAAATGCAAAGCTCGTGTCGTACACAAATAATAAAGTTGAATGAATTGTTGTATTATATGGTCATGTCCATAACAATTAATGTATGCATTGGTTTTCCCAAAATTAACTTTTTTGAATAAAACCTCATAAATTTTTCAAAATAAGATTTTAATGGAAATATTTTTAAATTTATGTTGACATACTCGTAATTAAATTTTAATTTCTACATTCTGGATATGTCATTTGAAATGTTAGTCCTTTAATTTTCCTACAATAGTTAATCTGAGCAAAACATTTGGCTATCTTATGAGACGTCAATGCTTTAAAAATTTGTCTTTCAAAAAATTATGGTGTACATTTCGTCTATTTCAATCAAACAGACATAACCCTTAATTTTCTCAATCTTACCATTACAACATTAGATTAAAGATTGAACCTTACTTTAAAAAATCTGAGACATCCAAATTAAGGTAGTCCATTCCACATAAGTTAGCAATGGCTTAAACCCACTTCAGTTGCAAAACTGAACTTTTATCTAACATTTGGTGACTTTTATCTAACATTTAAAACAATTTTCATAATTAAATAAAATTGGTTATATAGATAGACCTATTTTTGCAAAACCACAGATGTTCTAAATATTGCTTATCTTTACTTTTATAAAAGTAGAATTTTATAAAAAAAACACTGTCTGTTTATGTATATGTATTGTTCTTCCACAAAATTTCCAAATAATTTTAAAAAATTGAAAAAAAATTTCATTTTCCAAATGGCTGTATTAAATTCTGCCAAGTTATCATAACTGTATATAGTCAACAATACACTAAATTTTATATTTTTTCCATCAACACCCATTTTTGGTGGCATCTGTTAACAATTATTATAAAAACAAAAAGTAATTTTACAATCAGTCTTTTTTCTAAAAAAAAAAAAAATAATAAGCATACACCAAACTACGAAACAAGAAAAGTATCTCCATCTTGTATTGTTGTTACAAACCAAAAAATGTTTGTCTTTTTCGAAAAAAAAAAAAATATTTTTACTTGGAAAAGTGTCTAATACGCTAGATAGCTTTTTATGTTTTATTATTAGCAAGATATGAACATGTTGCCGGTAAATAAAATGTATATAAGAGGATGGGTGATATTGAATTGAATAACAAGCATTACATAGAAATAGTAATTAACTCATGATGATATTGGTCGGTATAGATAGCTAGTCTGACAACTCACATTCACCAAAAAGGAGTAGTGCACCCTTACATTTGCTAATATAGACCCCTCGCGTAAACAAAGACATATGATTAAGAATCGACACGTAGAAGACGTGTAATTTTAGAAGATGAGGAACAACTAAAATTATTTGTAGTGGTTAATTGCATTACTGAAGAAAGAAGCCGCACGGAGGAAAAAATCAAGTTGTAATCATTCTTTTATGTTTTATACTATTATCCACTATAAAATAATAACTTATATGATAATAAACAAAACAATATCTTATTCGTTAAATGTCTGTGAAGCTAGCACGAAAAGTTAGCACGAAAAAAACTATGGTAACACTAATGGTGTGGATCTTGAATAACCCATGTTTAGTACAAACTAGTACGAAAAATACTTCAAATAACATATGAAAATAAAAAGTTAGCACGAAAAAAAAGAAAATTACACTTAAATGGAATTGGTTTGATAAGAAAGTAGAATCTACAGCAAACTCGTCAAAAACATATCAAAACATTTGGATGGGTCAGAGAGGAGTACTAACACTTCGTGCTAGACCTTTCCAATCATTTGTCGGATATGAAATAAGTTTTAAATAAGAGTAGAATCTACAGCGAACTTATCACAAAAATATATATATAAGTGTTAGAGTACTAACACTTCGTCTAGCACGAAGTGTTAGTACTCCTCTCTGACCCATACGAATACTTTGATATTTTTGTGATAAGTTCGCTGTAGATTCTACCCACATATAAAACTGATTTCATATCCGACAAATGATTGGAAGGGTCTAGCACGAAGTGTTAGTACTCCTCTCTGACCCATACGAATATTTTGATATTTTTGTGATAAGTTCGCTGTAGATTCTGTTCTCATATAAAACTTATTTCATATCCGACAAATGATTGGAAGGGTCTAGCACGAAGTGTTAGTACTCCTCTCTGACCCATACGAATATTTTGATATTTTTGTGATAAGTTTGCTGTAGATTCTACTCTCATATAAAACTGATTCCATGCCCGACAAATGTTTGGAAGGGTCCAGTGTGAATCGTTTGTCATTAAGTTTTTACTAAAATTTTGTTAATGCTTATTAATTTTGTTAATTTCGATATAAGTATTTATATTTTATATTTTATAAATTACAATTAAAACGTTATTTTAGTGCTCATTAGTGAATCATTTGTAAAAATTATGCAAATATTGCTATTCTGTTTTTTTATTAGTTTTAATTTCAATTTATTATCTTTATAATTTTTTTTTTCGTGCTATTTCTATCCAATACTCCAACCAACATTTTTTAGTACACAGAATTAAATGTATATTTAATTATTATGATTAAACAAATTATTTGAACTTTTAATATTAGTAAAGTTTGATAATAAACATCAAAAAGCTTTACATTTTTTAATTATTTGCCAACAATTTGATTTGATTCAATTGTTTATGCCACAAACTATAAATATTGGTTTAAATCTTTGATAAAAGTATTACCTTATGAACAATTTTAAAATAATCGTGCTAACTTTTCGTGCTAGCTTCACATCGGTTTTGTTAAGACTTTAATCTTTATTTGATTCACTTTGAATATTCTTATTATAGAGATGAAGTTGGCTGATGGTATCGATGATTGTATGATGACTGACGATGAGTTGATTGTCCAAAATAACTTTTTTACTTCGTGGTATTACGGTATATTAATTTAGATTTATAAGCGTATTAGTAATGGTGTACGATATCACCATTACCTAAATACACAACATTCCTCTTTCTTTAATTGAACTCATCGATAGCAAATCGAACAACTGGCTTTCGGATTCTTTGAGATCGACAAACTTCCGTATAACCTGTATCTGACTCTGAAAAATAGTGACGTTTACCCGTCATGGTTAATTGATCTTTATTTTCATACTCGGCTCTGGTGAATTTCTTGGTTGAGTTGATCGTACCAATCTTCTCGTTGCATATTTTGTAACGAGCGAGCATCCAAGTTTATAGGATCTTGTACTGTAGGTGAAACTTGTACTTTCGAATTCGACTTCGATAACATCTCACTCGTTTCATGATTAGCCAAGGCGAATTTCCTAGGATGGATTTGATTCTGGTGTCGTCGAACAATGCCATTATCTGTTCGAACTTCATACATCATTCGGCTAATATTTGCTATTATCTTTTCAGACCACTACCTTCCTCCTTTACCAAAATTCCTTACAAAAACATAATCATTTACAGTATATTTTGATTTTTTACGTTGCTTACGGTGTTCGTCTAATGGACAAATAAGAGATAGGCATGTTTTGAGTTGTCGGCCATGTAATACCTCGGCTGGTAATTTTCCTGCAATACCTGGATTGAAACGGTAAGTTGAAAAAAGTAAGTAGGGCTTGTCGGTTAAAAACTCGAACACACATTTCTGCTTTTCCATTAGATGAAGGGTGGAATGGAGCTGAGGTTAGATTTCTGGAACAGAATATCTGAAATTCCTTGGATACGAATGAAGTCCCATTATCGCTTACTATTATATCAGGTAAACCTTCACTTGCAAAAATAGCTTGCAAAGCCTTGATCGTACTAGTGATCGAGTTCATCCTGACAACATCTGGATACTTGGATAGCGCATCTACACACAAAAAACACATTGAATTTTGAAATAACCCTGCGAAATTGAAATGGATTTGCTCTCATGAACGTTGGGGTGTAGGCCAAATTGAAAATTCCCGAGGAGGATACGAAGAAAGCTCCTGGCAGTTCTTGCACTCCTTGATGGTTTTTTCGATAGCGAGATTAATCCCAGGCAACCAGCAATGACGTCTTGCTAGTTGCTTTGTCCGATCTATCCACCAGTGCTCTTCATGTAATAACGCGAGCACTTTTGTTTTTTCGGAATGACAATTCGAGTAGACTCATTCTCATATTTTCTATTCTGATAAGGTTCAAGCATTTCCCAGGCCTTGGGAATAACCTCGGGCTAACTGTGTTGTATGAGTTGGACGACTATTTTCAACTCTGGATATGTTTTCGTCTCTCGTCAGACAGTTTCGAAGTCAATCGGAAAATCATCAATCTTTCCTCATACATTTCTTCGATTTGTAGGCACGTCTCGATCTTGTCGAAACCTGCATCTGGTCCAATTACGGAAGCGAGATAGTTCATCTGCGTTAGAATGTTTCGTAGGTGGTCTATATCGGATCGTATAGTTGTACCCCATCAACGTGATAGCCAAACGTTGTAATCTCTGGATAGTCATGACTTGTAGTTTCTTCTTCGGATGAAACAAACTAACCAAAGACTTATGGTCAGTTAATAGTTCAAAAGATCGGCCATATAGATATTGATGGAACCTCGTACAACCGAAAATAATTGATAAAGCCTCCTTCTCTGCGAATATCTGCATTGATGTTCATTTAGCGTTTTTGACGCGAAAGCTTTTTTTCTTTTCTCCTCACCATTGGGGAATCGTTGCGAAATTACTGCGCCTATCTCGTAGTTTGAAGCATCGTAGCTAGCACAAGAGATAAATCGTTACGAAAATGAACCAACTTTGTTACTTCCACAATTCGTTTTTTTTATAGCTTGAAATGAACCTTCTTTTTACTCATTCCAAGTGAACTCGATATTTTTACGGCGGAATTCGTTTAACGGAGTGGATATACTAGAAAAGTTTCTAAGAAATTTATTGTAATAATTCGCTTTCCCAAGAAACGATTTAACTTCCTTTAGATTCTAAAGACGGGGCAATTTCTCAATGGCAGCTACTCCTTCATATGACGGCTGTATTCTGTCTTTCGATATGAGATGTCAAAGATATTTCATTTCAGTCATTAAAAACTGACATTTCTTGAGGTTACATTTTAACCCAGTTTCGTCAAGCCGTTTGAATAGTATCTCCAAAGTTTTCAAGTGTTTTTCTATTGACTCACCTGAAACTAAAATATTGTCTAAATAGCTTGCCGTATTTGGTAATTCTATCAATAATTGATCCATGAATTTTTGAAAAACAGCGGGAGCAATTCCGAAAGGCTTTCGTTGTAATTGGTACAGATCATTTAGCGTGTTTATTACCACAAACTCCCTTGATTTGTCATTCATTGGGATCTGAAGATACGCCAAATCAATTTTGGAAAAGAATCGAACACTTTAGAGCCGATTAAATAACTCCTCCGCTCGTGGAATTGGATATTGTTCAATCTTCAATTACGGGTTTACCGTAACTTTGAAATCACCACAAAGTCGAACAGGCGAATCCGGTTTTGTTACGGCTACAATTGGGGCAGCCCTTTGGTTGTATTGTAATGACTTCAGGACCCATATCTTCACAAGCCGCTCAATTTCCTTTTTAACTGCGCCCATTTGAGAAAATGGAACCGGACGGCTTTTGAAAAATCACGGAACCGCATCTTTTGTTTCAACATTAAATGAGCCCTAAAATTGGTACAACACCCAAGTTTTTTTTCAAATATGTTACTATAGGAACGACACAAACCTGACACGAGATCATGTAAATGCTTTAGGTTGACTGCATTTGCCATTGTATCTTCCAACTTCAACTGCTGTACCCCAACTTTTCCCGATTGTAATAAATTGACTCGCAGTTCGAATGCATCCACCTAGTCCATTCCAAATATGTTGGGTCGTTCGTGACTGTTTGTAATCAGCTGGAAATCGATTGGAATCTCGTATACCGACAATTTGATGAATATTTTTCTATCCACTCTGTAGAACGGATCTGAAACAGTATGAACTGACTTCTCTTGTTTGATGGCTCGGTTGTTTCTTTCGCTGTACTTGTATTGTGTGAGTTATTAAGTTGATAGACCTCAAGTGAATTAATGCATTCTTTCTTGTTCTTTTGCACCCACTGCCGTGATTGAAATCGAATAGGTTGATTATTTTGAAAAGACTTGCATACCGATTTAATGTGCCATTTTTTGTTAGATCCATGTTCAGAAAACGACAATTCTGCCTCTGAAGTTGAATGCCACATCCAGCACAGGAACGAAGGTGTTTTGAATTCGTACGGTTTTTCCTGTACTTTGCCGACTCACTTGTTTCTTAGAATGGCAAATCTCCTCTTTCTAAGCGAGTCGTAAAACAAGTGATACGAAGATACATAATATATTTTCGTCGCAAACACAGGCACACGGAACAACTAATGGGTAATTTATCAACATCAAGAGTAGCACCGGGAAGACCGTTCACCAAAACGGGAATCAACTATGCAGGGCCCATCCAATCAAGAAAGACTAAGGGTCGAGGGAACAAAGCCTACAAGGGATACATCGCCCTATGTGCATGACCTATTCAGCGACAAAAGCCATCCACATTGAGATAGTGAGCAACGCAGAAGCATTTACAGCTGCCTATAAAAGATTCGTTTCCATTAGACGATAACTTTGCACGGATGTATCCTCTGATAACGGGACATATTTTGTTGGAGCAAATTCAGTATTGAAAAAGATGTACCGTGTTATGATTATCTTAAACAGCGATAGGAGATTCAACTCTAACATTCGAAGAACTAAATACTTTCACCACCCAAATCGAAGTGGTGCTCAATTCTCGGCCACCAACTTCACTAACCAACGACGCTTCGGATACAACAGTGATCTAGCACCAGGGCACTTCCTGATTGGCGATTGCCTTAAGTCGATGCCAGAGGCGATTACCAGCTACATAGAATTAAGATAAAGAGGACACATGATCTAAAAATGATGCAAAACTGTTGGAATCGCTGGTATTCTAAATATCTGCACCAATTTCAACCGCTCAACTAATTCTAGTAAAAAGTTATCTGGTATTAGAAAATAACGATCAACCTGTGATTCGATGAAAATTGGGACTCATGTCCGAAAAGATAACTTGGTGCGGGTCGTAACAATTAAAAGAAAGGACAAGATATATAAACGATCAATAACAAAAATATAAACTACCTATTAGACATGATTCAAACGAAACAAGAGCTCAAATGGAGCATACCAGTACAACTCCAACTAAACACAAAAACCCACCATCTAGACAACAACCTAATCGTCGTGCCAAGGCCATATGAAAGATGAACCAAATAGCAATAGCCATCTAAGTCTGCTGCCTATTTGAACTCATGAGTACCAACATCCAAATGTCGTGAGTACCAACAACCAAAACAATGCGTGAAACAGGGTTTTGGAGATTCAACATGCATCCTACTGGGAGACATGTTTGGGATGCTTACTCAATGCTTAATAACTCAAGGCTTCAACGTGACATATGAGTCATCTCATTGACATATGAGTCATCTCAGAGAGAAAACTACCATTCAGAAAACGCACTCTCAGTGGAGAGTCCTGGAAGCAGATATTGACTTAACTTCTTCTGGTTACTATACATTGGCGTTTCAAAGACGGTTTTTATAAAAAAGCTCTGGAAGTTACATGGAAATTTAAAAATATTTTACAAGTCATATGCATTACCTCGACCACAGGAGCCTTTTACTAACGGAAATATGAAAATTTTTCATAAATATTATAACAGATGAGTTAAAAGGAGTAATGCTAATAAATAAACTTTGGTATTGCTAAATTTTTGAGAAAATAACTTTTATACGATTACCTTGTTGAACAAAAAAAAAATTGTAAAGCTTCGTTAAACAATAAAATAAAAGTATAAAAGTTGAATACATCCTGCGGTTATGCACGAGATAAAGATTATTTTCTTAAAGGATTAATCAAACCTTACACATTAAAGATTATAACAACTTTTTTTTGTTGTAACCATGATTATTATAATATGCTTTCAAGTAAATTTATTTTAATGTTGCTCGTATAGAAATACAAATTGAGTGTTGTACTAAGAGATGGTACAATTATTGACTGAGAGTTTTTAATATATATATAAAAATGAGGTGCTTAAAAAATATTTTTTGTTTTTTTTTTAGGCTTTAATACATGTTTTCTGTTATAGAACCGAAGCTCTACCACCTATTTCGCGTTCTACTTTTTTAAAGTCCTACTTTACGCCATCGCCAGCTTGTACTGGTATGAACGATATCTCGCCCCATAGATTCTGCACTCTAAAAAAGTATCATAATTGTATTTATCATAATCATATCTCCTAATATAGATATGATAGTTGTGTTTCGAACCTGGTATCTCCCGACTCAAACACCAAACATTTCAAATCCTATTAGTTATAATTAAAGACGCCACTTTGACCAAGACCATCAAAAACGGTACAGACTTCAACATTTAAAAATAAAACCTTTTCTAATAATGCAACCATGAAGAAATAATTGATAAATAGAACAAACAATTTGGCAACTAACACCGATACATTTAAGAACCTCAAAATTATGAATTTACAAATTTATTTCCAAAAAACTTAATCAAAAAATCGTTCTAATAGTTCATTTCAACTTTATCGTGCTTGGTTAAGATATAATAATTTTCGTTCCAATTAACCATTTTTCAGAAATTAAATATTATTTTAGAATCTGAATCGGTTAATATTTCATTCCACCTATGCATGCCACTCTGAAATATGACTTTTTGAAATATGCCGTTTTGAAAAATGAAATTTTAAAATATGCAATCATGAACGGATCCCCGCTTCTTTATAGGCTATTTTATGTTGCTCGACACCAAGACGACACTTCTCATTTAACCAATCATTTTTGATATAATTCACGAAGTAATATGGTTCGGCTTAAAGAAATTTATTTTTTCATATTATAGCAACATTAATATAGGTACATGGCAACATTAGTATAGGTAAAAAATTACATACAAATTTATGTTTTTTATTAATTATTATCTATACTACACTTACCCGAAAAAACTAAATTAATACTTTTAATGAAACTATATACTATATCGATAAAAATATACGAAAATATTGATTGATTTATCAATATTTAGTTTAATCGGATTATAAAAATTTAATATAATAGATTCAAGTACTAAAATATTTAAGCATGATCAAAATATTTAATAAAAAAATTATTTTTAGTTATCCGTTGACGTCATTCGTCAAAAATTACGATTTCGTACACTATAAACTACTACATTGTGGAATAGATCAACATGCAAATGTAAATTCAATTTATGTATTTATGTTGGTATTAAAATCCAGAAAATGCGATTGTGATACGTTAGCCCTAAAAACGATCGAAATAACAAACCTTACCTAAATATATATAAGTCAGATAGTTAAGACATCCAAATAAAATAAAATCACACAATCTAATAAAATCCATTTGGGTATAAAAGGTACTGTGCGAATATAAACATAACGAATATTTGTAATTTAACCAAAATAGGACCAACGTGCTTAAAGGCTTTAATATGAAACGTGTCGCTGTTGCATAAAATCAATTTTGCAAAATACAACGCAATTTTTCGAAATCAGAATTATGAATAGTAAAAACTTAATGGCGTTTGTTATGTTGTGTTGCTATACTTTAGTAGGACATACGTCACCTTATAACAACAATCTGCCTCTCGGTGTTCAGTAAATGCTACTAATGCTAGCAAATGCTCTCGGTTTTATTTCAATGTAAATAATAAAATCGTGGAATTCAAAAAAGCATACGTTTTGTTGAAATCTTCAATGTACTATCATCTATAATGTTCGTTGCGAAATGTTTCGTAATTTGTAAAAGAATCGATAGAAAACTGATCGGTGAGGGACGATTCTATTGAATCTTTTCGGTTATTAATATAATATTTTCTGCTAGAAAATTTGTTTGTCTTATAAATAATCAAATACAGATGTCCAGTTGTTCCTTAGTATTTTGACGGCCTTTGTGAATCGCCTTTTTGGAAAATTGTTATAATTGTTTTTTTACACATAATTTTGTAAAGCCCCATCATAACTGCGATATTCCTTCATTTTATATTGAATCCGGTACTTGACAGAAATTGATGGGAACTATTATAGGGTATACATCTATGGGACGTAAACGATGTCGTATGCTTATACGATCAGAATTGGAAAGTTTACACAAGCCCGAAAACTAACTAAACTTAAACTTTGTAAAAGAATAAGGTATATTAAACTTACTTACACCGGGCAGTTGGAGCAGTGCTTCAGTGACTAATATACGTAAAAAATGCAAGCTAGACGCAAAGACTCCGCATATATTTTATCAGCATGGTGGAAACACCTTTTTTGCATAAGATTTACAATTATCTTTTATTGACATGTGGTATGTACCTAAGAAAATATCAATGATTATGATAGATTCAAATGGCGTTACCATTCTTTGAATTTAAAGAATACCCGATGAATTAATGGACGATATTTTAAATGTAAATCGCCTAGTCATTGGAAGGAAGATTGCAACTATAATCGATAAATGGTTGGCAAAACTCAATATGGCGACGCTTTAATGTGTAAGATTAGTGATTAACAAAACAATAGAAAATTGTCGTGGTTAGATGCTGGTGCTACCGTCTCTTCTGATTTTTTTTTTGTAACCAATAGGATGTCCAAAATGACGATTTTTTCTTCGGTATATTTTTCATCAAGTTGATCTATCTTCAGCTTTTTTCTGAAGAAATATGACAAGAAAGAGACAATATGTATAGCAGTAGAAACAGAAATAAAAGCCACATGATAATAATAAACACTATCACTGTTTGAATTATAATAAATATTTTAATTATAATTTTTTTTAAATCAAATAATATTTAAAAATATTGATAAAACGAAACACACAAAATATTTTTAAATTACTAACGAAAGCTATTACAACAATCAATGTCAAAAAGATAATTTTTTTTGAACGATAGGTGGAAATAAAATCGTTCTATATTTTTTTCATCAACAATGAACCATCAAAATAATACTGCAGAATATTTACAGAATGAAGGAACGAAATGAACATAACAATGATCCGCTTTAACAGTAAAGCAGGCGAGGATGACTAGAATGCTATACAAAGTGATTCAAATTGACGAAAACATTGACACAAATATTTCTATGACTAACCAATAGGCTTTAGATTAAAGTTTAGGAAATCAAAATCTAGGTAGTATGTGATAAAATTTCTGTAAAAAAAATAATATCAGTTTTATAGATGAGGAATTTAAAATTGAAACATGCATTCAAGGCAAACAATGCCGTTTAACTTTTGGGAATCGAGATATGTTAAAATATCGTGATGTGTATGTTAAAATATCGTGATGTGTGTATGTTGCCGGTTAAATCATTTTGTGGTGCCAAATATTATGTACAATTCCGAAATAATTTTTCAAAATATCGATATTGGAGGTATGCCATTTAAAAATCCATTAACTATAGAGACAGGCCCTATGGATTATAGGAAGGAGCTTTTATTGCATAATTAGGTAACTTCTAATCCGCCTTGAAAGAAAACCGAATATTTTAAGATCACCTTCAAAAGAAAGAAGAAACAACTCCGTAGTAGATCAAGCTGCTTCTAGTAGCCTAAAAATTGTCAACATGAATTAGAAAAAGAAAATCAAAAACGAAAACAGAAATTACGAGAAATGGAAGCCATACTATCTAAAATTAATAACGAGTTAATAACACTCAAACAGGAGAAAGTATAAATTGATACTTCAGAAGAAGGTCGAGATTTAAAAACGGAAACTAACTGGATCATTATGAGAAATAAGCCAAACAAAAGATATAAAAAAAGGACAGCCAAGTTTTCTCCAGAGCAGGAAGTGACGAAAAAAACATCGCAACAATCGCAAGTAGTAACAAAAGAATTCGAATACGTACAAAAATTGAACAATTAAACTGAATTGTGGGAAAAATTCAATGGTACACATACGAGAATAAAAATGTTCGCCCTATCAAAGTTATGACTAGAGGACTACGCTCAACCGATCCAAGTAGAGACATAACCGATGACTTTCAAAATGCAGGATTCAAAATTTGGATACTGTGAATATTTGAAAAAAGAAAAAGGCAAAGGAGAGGATAGCCTAAATCTGTGACAAAAAGAGAAATTTCCCTCTTTATGCTGACGTTTAATAACTCCGAAAACATTCAAAATATATACAATATAACTGGCATACACAATATGAGAGTTAAAATAGAAGCAATGAAAATTAGTCAGTGTAAATCCCAAGGTTTTAACTATACGCAAAATTACTGTAGACCAGAGACAAGGTGTGTGAAATGTGCTGGAAACACCCAACTGAAATGTGCAAACTGTAATTAGCAGGTATCAGGGATGTGAAGTAGCTAAACATCTACAGAAAAGAAGGAACCAAGCACGCAGGAAATCAGAAAACTGGATGATCCATGCAAACAAAAATAGTACAATAAACGATGCTCCCCAACATATGCAAATGGAGGAAAGAACATTTGCACAAGTACATAACCCAAATCTCAAACTCGGGAAATGATGATTAGGAAATGATATATTCAAGCCATTATAATGCAGAATTTGAAATATTTCTATATATGTACTTAAAAAATAAACTTATGTTTAATATCAGAATCTCACTCTACTGGAACCTCATATGCAAAAATCCGAAGATATACAGGGTGGCTGAGACCCAATTTTACTGACTTTACGGCTGTCATTTGTGTAGTTGTCATTTTCGCGCGTCAATTTTTTGACAGATTGAAGTTTGGTTAGTTGTTTACATGTGGTCAACAAATAATTGTTCTAAATTAATATCTTAATAAAAAAATCGTATTGGAATTCAAACGTAATAGTGTAATTGCACTGCATTTGGGTGGAAATTCACAAACAGCAATAGTTCGTCAGCTCCAGCATTTGAATGCAAATAAAATGTTTGTGTAACGAACCATAACTCGATACAACGAAACTGGTAGCATCGCTAAACGCAACAGAGGCGGTCTTAAAAATACAGCAACATCAAAAGAAATGATACGAAAGGTGAAGAAACGAATCCAACGAAATCCTCGTCAACGTGCCAATCAATATGCCGCACGTCTACATGTTTCACGATACAGCATTCAAACCATATTTAAAAATGAACTACACTTGAAGCCCTACAAGATACAAAAAGTTCAAGATCTTACGGGGGCACAAAAAAAAGTTAGGCTTGAAAGAACACGAGCATTGAAGGCCTTGGCTGAACGTGATGAGATTCCAAAAATTGTCTTTTCTGATGAGAAAATTTTCAACATTCAACTGTTTGTGAATAAACAAAATGATCGTGTTTGGTTAGAGCACAAGTTCAACGATAATTTGGACACAAGAGTTGCCATGCGCAAGCAATCACCAGCTCATGTTATGGTTTGGGCTGAAGTTACTGCAGATGGACTCACTCCTCTGGTTTTCATCGAACATAGAGTCAAAGTAAACCAAGAGGTGTACCACCAAAAGATCCTAAATGATGCTTTGCTACCTTGGGCACGTAAACACTTTGGTACGAACCGTTGGACATTACAACAGGACTCGGCACCGTCACACAAAGCTCGAGCGACACAGCAATTTTTATAAAATTGCGTTCCGCGGCTGATTTCGTCGAAAGAATGGCCACCATATTCACCAGACTTGAATCCCATGGATTTTTCCATATGCTCCATTTTGGAGAGTAAGGTGTCCACTAAAAAATACGAAAGTGTTGATGCATTGAAGTCATCTCTTGTTCGAGAATGGAATAAAATTCCGCAAGCCCACGTTCGGTCAGCATGCAATGCTTTCTATGGAAGACTGAATCAAGTAATCAGAGCCAAAGTAGGTCATATCGAGCAGTAACATGTTTTTCATAAAATGTAATATGTTTTCAACATATTCCACGAAATTTCAATAAAAAATAATCAAAATTTAAAAAATTACAGCGTTTTCATTTGGTAACACTTGGTCTCAGCCACCCTGTATAAGCTATCACGAGCTGAATCCAGCAGAGCGAGCAAGAGGAGGATCAACGTTATTCATTAGAAAAAATATTAAACACCATCAAGATTTAAAGATAGAAGAAGATAGCATGCAAGTAACTAAATAGTAAAATCATCACTGGATTAGCACAAGACTTGTAAAATATCAGCGATATATTGTCCCCCACGATATAAACTAAAGAAAGACGACTACACTCTTTTATTTAAGAAAATATGAGGTAACTTCCTTATAGGGGGCGACCTTAATGCAACAAATAGAGCAATTTTTTTGAACAGGGAAGGGTTGTTTTCTGCAGTCAATGCCAGAATGCTAACATGATCATAGTACATATGTACTTACATGCATGTACAATGAAGGACTGTGTACCTATCTAGGATCGTAGGATGTTTGTTGCTAGTAGTTGTAAAGATGGTCTATCGTCCGGTTATTTTTTTTCTGCTTCCCAAAATGCATTTCGATTACATTTGCGCAGTAATTTTATCACCGACGATGTGTGCTGTTTGGGTTTTACGATGTTCTTTCTGGAAGGGTATTTGGGGGCGTCGATCAGTGTTCGGAGAGAGGGCAACGTGAGGGTGTGTTTTTTGACAATTAAGGTAAAGAGGGTGAAAGGTTTGGATTTTTTTGAGTTTCGCACCGCCTTGTTACGTCGATTTGTTTTGCTTTTAGCGTTTTTCCTACAAATAGATTTCTTTTTGTGCGGTTCGTGTGGGTTGCAAAGGAGCGGGGAGGTGATGGCCGGGTACTGTGTGCATTGTTGTTGGGGATTGCATCAATAATTTTCATAAAATGATTTAGTTTTTTGTGGGAGTTTTTTGCACGTGCGGGATCGCCATCTATAGTTGTCTATGGTTTTGAGTCAAATAGGGTGTGTATGAGTTGGATTTTTGGCGATTATATGACGTATTTGTCTAAAGCGGTTTATTCAATTGATTTGTAATATTTAATCAAATTTATAAAATCTAATTTATATTATTTTATAATTTCATATTTTCGTTAATGTAATAAATTAATTAATTGTAAATTTCAGTCAAAAATTAATCCAATTTATTACAGCCTCCGGCTTGCAGAAATTATATTATTATATTATTATATTATCAATTAATTAATTTGTAATTTCAGATTAAAAATTAATTCATTTTATTACAGCCTACGGATAAGAGCAATTGGGTGATTAATAGATTCTGTTTTCCGGGAACAATTGCAGATAACAGATAAATGGTGACACACTGGAGTTGCTGAGAAGAGAT
This sequence comes from Tipula confusa, assembly GCA_963556175.1. Taxonomy (NCBI): domain Eukaryota; kingdom Metazoa; phylum Arthropoda; class Insecta; order Diptera; family Tipulidae; genus Tipula; species Tipula confusa. The sequence goes on along the minus strand of OY744476.1, from coordinate 107,271,190 downwards.
TCTAGAATGCAGAGCAGTAAAATTGTGATTGATTTATGCTAACAGTAGTTCGAATATTGGTTACCGGGAAACCGGACCAATCCTGTCATTACTGACATACCTATCCCTATTAACTGTTGGCCGCCGTGGTGTCTAACTGGGTCGATCTCAATAATTAAACTAATATCCGGCCTCATCTTTCCAAGTTTATGTAAAACGGGTGTACGGTGAGCCCGGCCAAATATCCTGGAGATCCTAGTTAGTCCTTGGCCATACATTTTAAATCAATCAATAAATCAATCAATTTGCAGCGGTTCAAAAAATCAAATTAGATTTTTACTCAGGTACCAAACCTACTACGTATTGGCCAATTGATACAAATAAAATTCTATATCTAATAGATTTGTTCGTCACCAAAGTGTTATCGGATGGTTACATATATTTAAAAAATGATAGAAGTCTAAAATATTATCATACACCAGTTATTATGACGATTAGTGAAACGGTAATAGAAAGAATAAATCCATCTCAACTCACAAATAGTAAAACAAATTGGTTACTATTTAAGCAAATAGTGGCAGAAAATATTGAACTTTAGGTGCTAATCAAGAGCAAAAATTAAATAGAAGTTGAAGTGGATGAGCCTCTAGATATTATAAAAATGGCAACTTGGGAAACCACTCAAATTATAGTATCAAGGAAAGAAAAATCAGTTTCATACCCGACAAAAATAAGGGATCCAGTGCAGAAAAAAACAAAAGCACGGAAAAAATGGCAAAGAAGTTGTGAAGGAGGTAAAAAACGAAACAATAGAAAAATTCCTTAGTACTCTAACTACAACAAAGGATACGGAATACTCGGAAGGCAGCAAAGGGAATAAAAGGACCAAAAATGTAAATTCCTCAAAACAAACGATGGGAGATGAGCTAGAAAGGAAAAACTGATATATTTATTGCATAATTCTAAGAAACTTTCAGCAGCCTTTAAGTAAACAAATATCTAATGAAAATATGTGCAATATGACTAGAAAAAATTATTTTCTGGATGTAAAGGCTGTAACCCTAAAAACTGAAATCAACTAAAGCTCCAGGGATGGGATGACCTGATAACAGGGCAAGTAATTAAAGAGCTTCGTGTAATCACTGTACGGCATGTTACTACATATCATCTATGGCGCTTTACAAAAATATGTACCCAGACAATGGAAAGCAGCAGAAGTAATAATGGCCCAGAAACCGGATAAGTCACCGAACAATAGAAAACCATACCTTCCAATTTCACTTCTTAGGTTTAGCTCCGGTTTTATTTACTAACATAGCTCCAGTATTTATAGACTGACGTGGAAGCTAGTTAAGCCATTTGGTTCCTTTGCACAACAATATTATTCGAATAATGCGCATGCATTTATAATGAGTTTGTAATACAGACAGTTTTTTCCGTGACCACAGGGAATATGGAAATGCTATAAATATATACGTTTTAATTAAATCTGAACAAATACTCATCATTTTACATACTTAAAGTTCTCATACCGCCTGCTGCAAAAAATTACAGAAATATCAATCATATAAACTTATGGTTTCATGTGTGCAACATTAATTTTTTTTTCTAGATATAATAAATGAGGGCAAATGGGTGGCTGTATGGTTCAACAAGTACATCTAACATGATATGTATTCAAAAAATGTATAAAATAGACAATAATGAAATATTCAGTTGAGAATGCATATATGATACATAATATATTGTATGTTGTTATATGGAAATATATCCAAAATAATAAAATTATGTTGTTATTCATTCCGCTACGTGTTTATGTATTTAAATTTATTATGTAGAAAATAGAAATATGCATAAAGTCATAAATTTTAAATATTTGTTGAAATATGTGTATTGCAATTTTATATGTGTGTTAAACTCACCAAATTAAGATTTTTTTTCATTTTTTACTGTCGTATACGTACTGTGGTCATACATCAACTTTTTTAATAATGTATCAAATATTTTAATGCTCTTATGTGCATTTTTCATATAAAATATGGATGGAACAAATCATATGGTCAGTTTGACTGTCTAATATTTATTAAACATAAAAATATATATATATATATATATATATATATATATATATATATATATTTTAAAATATTTTATAAAATTTTAAAATATTATAACAACCTAATAACTTAAAAAAAAAATAAAGTTGGTTGATAAATAGTCTGATTAATATTTTGCTACACAAAGAGGAAAAAAAATGTAAGCACTTAGTCACCAGTCAAAATCATAAGAATGTAACAAATTTTCACAATTTTTCTTTTACATGCTAACATATGTGGAAAATTCTTAAACGGATTTCATTCTAGTTGAATCATTTTGTTGTAACAGTAGCTAATTTATTCTTCACAATTATTCATTTGACCATGAAATTGTATGCTTAGGGTGTGTTGTTTTGCAAATGTTCACTATTTACATTTCTGGGTTACACAGTTGAGTCAGGTTTATGTAAACATAAAGTTTTATGAGTAATAACCAGATTGCTACACATTTGAAATTATTGGTTTCTATATTTCCAGATAAATATCTGGCAACTACCTATGCTCCTGTATTTGGTGGCAAGACTCTTACGAGATCACTGCATTATCCAAATAGGATCAGCTCGCAGAACATAACTGGTCAGCGTACTTGCTGTCCTTTTACTTTATGAACGTCATCAGGAATTTCCATTAAATTCTTCGTCTTGTGGTTAAAGATATGAGAAGCCGCAGCCTGCTTTACATACCATCTTACCAGCTTGTTAGTGGGTCAATATATCCGCAGAAACTCAAACTTTGGATGGAAATCATACCAAAAGAAAAAATTTCCAATGGAAAATTAAAAAAACTCATAACCAACAGCCCATGTAGACTTCCGTACAACGGTTGGAAAATATGATTAATAAATTAATGGTCAAAATATATACTATCCAAAATCCTTTAATTATCAATCTAAAACGCGAACCTCCATCGAACCCGAAAATCCGAACCTCCATCCAACAGAGAAATTTCAATATTTGAAGGAACTCTTAAGAGGCGAAACAGCTAAACTTCCGAAGCATCTTCCAATTTCAGTTGCCAATTATATTGAAGCATACTGAATAAATTGAGAACACGGTATGACAGGCCAAGGTATTCCGTTCAGTCGTTCATCAAGAGCTTCTTCGAGATACCTACCCACTCAAAGTCCAACTCTGCAGCTAATAAAAAGATTAATGGATACCGCCGACAAAACCATTCGTGGGTTAAAAGCGGTCGGACCGGAATCTCGAAACTCGAGATTCATGGCTAGTGTTTTGCATGGTTCAAATGTTAGATGAAGAGAGCAGATATAAATGGGCTACTGAGACTGCAGATACACAATTCCCTACGTGTCAGGAGTTAATTGAGTTCTTGATGAAACGAGCTGATGCATTGGAGGCAGCGAAAGGATACCCACAGAGAGCTGTTCCTCAAGTAAAAGCTGCGCCGAAAACATTTACCAATGCTATAGCATCTTGTGCAGTTTGTCAGAAGAGTTACCACCCGTTATTTGAGTGCCCCAAATTCGAATAATGGACAGTTGATGAAAGACGAGCTTTTGTGAAAACTGACAACCGCTGTTTCAACTGCCTAAGTAAGTAACACAGAGGATATCACTGCCGGACCAAAGGAAGATGTTATATAAGTCAAAAAAATTATAATTCATTGCTGCACTTATATTTCAATGCTAATTCATCGTCCAGTGCAATGGAGCAATACACAAGCAACCATCAAGAACCCTAAAAGGCTTTACACTCAAATAGCCAAGCTCATGTACCAGACTGTCCAACTCACAATTCAACGTGCATCTATTCCAATCTTCAACCAGCACTATTACCTACCGCGATAGGTAAGGTGCAAGATAAATACGGCTCATTCATTGTAAAAGCATTCATACAAAAGTTCGGACTAGACCGTCGATATGGCAGAACTCCAATTTAAGGCCTTGTAAATCAATATCAAAAATCAACCTACTGCGATTGGTGCCGACAAATTTGTTGAAATCTTCATACCAGAGCAATTAAGAGATTCTCCGAACAAGGTATGTTTGAAATGGATTAATACTGACTGGAAATTTATCACCTACCGATAAACACAGCCAATGCAATATGGTTGCTGATAATAGCAAATTAGAGAAAACCCTGAAAAATTCTGGGGATCTGATAAAGATTTTGACAATCCACCCATTACTATACCTGGCGGTAAGATTTGTGAGGAGCTGTTCCAAACCACTACCAAAAAATCATCTGATAATCCGCCAAACGACTGTCTGCTGTCGAAAAGAAACCTGGAAGAAATCCCAACCTACACAAGCAAACCGTTGAATTCATTGAAGAATATATTATGCTCGGATACATGAGAGAAGTGGAACCAGCAAAATATACGTCTGATGTTGTGTATTTGCCAAACTATTCAGTGTTGAAAGAGACATTCAGCAAAGGACGCGTGAATGTGTGAAGGAATCACAATGACTCAAAAAATTTCCAAGTTAATGTTCCAATCCGGGTTTAACCGAAAATGGTTTTCCAATTCTCCTGAAGTTCTTTCCAATTTGAACACTGTTGAATCCTATCCTTCCTTGTCAAAATCATTGTCCGACGAAATAACTGAAGTAAAGGTGTTGGCAAGCCAACTTCCGACACATTTACGTATCGTGTCACTATCGAAGATGTTGTACCAATTACTAAGAGAGCGATATTATTCGAAGCTAGTCAGATTTTTGATCCACTAGGCCTGCAGCACCGTTCGTCGTCAAAATAAAGTGTTTTCTAAAGGCTGTGGTTGTTAGAATTGGGATATGGGACGACGAGTTTCCAACTTAAATTCGGGACCAACGGCTGAAAATTCGAGATGAAATAACAGATGTATCAAATATCCAAATATCACGATGACTATGTATAACCGATACAGAATATCAATTGCAATATTCGATCAATTAACCAATTCATCGAAAGCCAGAGCCTACAAGCAACCTAGGATGACGGAAGAAACTGCAGGTGATGACCACCATCTTATCAGAAAATTCATTATGAATTGTAAAAATTAAAAAATGTCTAGACTTAAAACCCGGGTTGATTGGCAAGAAGCAGACACAGACATATTGAGGTTTACTCAGCAGCAATATTTTAAAGAAGAAGTTCAAGCCCTTGCAAAGGGCACCACTGTATCACAGAAGAGCATCTATTAAGAACATTAAAAGGTAAATTTATTTATGAAAAGTCATATTGAACTAATCATTGATTCTATTTTGAAAAGTTTTTCTATTACCTGGCATTTCATTCCGCCACAAGCACCCCATTTCGGAGGAATTTGGGAGGCAGGCGTTAAATCGGTGAACACCCATTTAGAAAGAGAGACTGGATATGATACGCAAACACATAAAGGATCTATATATTGCTAGTCCAAATAGAGGGACTGCTTAATTCTCGACAATTATGTGCGCTCTCAGATTAGGAATATGATCAGTTAACCCCAGCGCTTTTTTTATTTGGCTATCCTATAATCACCATACCGCAACCAGACATTACCGATGTAATCGGTTATTCTACTAGTACCGTATAATCGGTTATTCTACTGGAACGTTGTTCAAAGGATGACCCAATTATATTGGACACTCAAAATACTATGACACTCAGAATACCTCATGTCAATGCAGGCCCGCTGCAAATGAAATGTACCAAAGGAAAATCTGCAGGTCAACGATGTAGTTCTAGTTAAGGTACAAAAATCATTAGTCAACCAGTGGAAAATGCGTAAAATTATAGAAGTTTTCCCGGGAAGCAATGGTCGAGTTCGTGTTCCCGAAATACTTACCAGCCAGGATAAAATCCGCAGACCAATCACCAAACTGTGTCGTCTATCTGTACGTTAAACTTTAATGATCTTCAAGGCGGCCGTATAATGTTGGAGACTATAGCTCTAAATAAAAACCGAAACGAAAAACAAAATAATGAATGAATTTTTCTTTTTTTTTTGTGTTTTGCTTATCCATGTGACTGGTTTTGCTTATCCAGTTTATTGGTTTTTTGGATTTTTGAAAATAGTAACGATTACGGCGGATTATTCAACGGTTATAAATAATTTTGGTGAGTTGGCAGTAGTTATTTATTTTTATGTGTTTGAGCCCATCGAACTAACTAATTTAATTGAAAGGCATGGTATAAACTTACTAGAGTTTAGTATTGTATTGACATTGGACCAAGCCATAAGTAACGCAACACATCACAAAATTAAAATTGTTATAAAAATGTAAGAATAAACAAATCGTGTACATTCAAATTGTGTCTTTAAAGTAAATCGAGAAGAGGAATCAAACAGTAATACAGCCCACTCAGATTGCTTGACTGAGACAATTTGTAAAACTACTACTTATATTGCTGGAAAAGAAAGCTGATTCCAGACCATCAGTTTGGTTTTAAGCCAGAGTCCGCAACAATAGAACAAGTACATAGAATAGTTCAAGTAATTCAAGAAGTTCTAGAAAGAAAAACGATATTTTGTCTCAACGATGGTTCGTCTCAAACGATATAATTCACAGAGATCTACAGGTCACAATAATACGGGAAGAGTTTATGGATTCCAGTGACAGGAAAACAAAAAAAAAAGTTGAAGAGAACCACTTAGTGGCTTCATTGCCCCATTTAGAAGTATATATCATGTGCATAACTCTTACATGACAACGGGTCTGATTAATACTTTGTCCAAATTTAGCTGCTTGGCATTTGGAAAGTATGTAGACAGTAGTAATGGACAATGTATATACAAAGCACGATAACCAGCGACAAGACGCACTTTTAGCCCGTCCCACATAATTACTACAAGTGACCAAAAATACACGTTATCGGGAACCCGTCAGATGTGTCTTTATCACTACTAAAATCCGTTTGGCCTCAACCAGTTTTCATATTTTTTATTTCATTATAGACTCATTGATATGTTTCAACAACGATGAATATCGTACAAGTGGATCAAATAGTCCTTTTAGACCGTGAAATATGACTGCTAATTTTTGTAATTTCTAACAAATCTGTATTAATCTCCTAACGCAATATTCGATTACTCGTCATATTTTAACGCAGTATGTTGCTATTAATATCAAATAACTACAACTTGATAGACCAAATGTTTATTTTTCACATCGTCTCACACAAGAAAATGATAGATATGTCCTTCCTTTATCAGCAAGATTAAATTATGTATTTTTGTGACAGCATTCTAATTCGTATGTTTTATTTATATCCTATTTCCGATCATTTTCTCGACAAACTTGGTTTGTATACATAAATAATTCATTTAATGCATGAACCCTACTCTCGAAATTTATTAATTTTTTTTTAAGAAACCATAAGGGAGAGAAAAATTAGCAAGCGATTTAGCTGAGCAGCATCGAGCAAAATGTTTCGATGAGAAGGCATCTTGCGTTCATTGAATTATGAAATAGTTATTGATATTGTAAGACGAAACCATAATTATTTGGTTTTGAAGTTTTTGGTTTTGAACCACATAAAATTTGTTTAACCAAATTTGGCCCAGATGATTTATAAAATGGTAAGTAAATTTTGAATTGGCAATTTTGAAGTATGTTAAACTTGAACAATTAAGTCGGCTAACTATACCTTATTATTATTATTTTTTTGTAAAAATCCAAATACGGCCCGATTGTCTTATATTTAAGTGTGGCAGAAGTTCAACTTGTAGCTTCAGAAAATTAAAAAAAAAATACTATAAAAGCCATCAGATGGTTAAACATTTGGAAATTGTATAAAAATTGGAACAACAGTTTTTGGTTCCTTATATGGCCAAAATGTTTGACAAGTTCGAAAAATCCTGAAAACTTATAAAAATTTAGTTAAACAAGTATTTAAAAAAAAATGTAGCTATAGTTTACACTAGTATTTTAAATTTCTAATAAATTCAAAACGAGTATCATATAAATTCATCCAAAAGTTATATAGAGTTAATATTCGAGGGTAACATATTGCACAAGATATATAACCTCAAACAAAATACTGACAGCACTTACCGAGCCAGTTCGCGCCTCATTCATGGAATTAGCAATTTAATGAACTTGTAAAGTTGTTCACGAAGTAAAAAGACAGGAAGTATGCAGGTTTAGTCTGCTTGCTGATGATACACGTACTGATGATACACGATTTTGACACTTTTCGTTGTCACATAGGTGACATACTGTCTGTGAAGATATTTTCTCGAGAATAACTACTTAGATCCCATTTATTAATCTATATAATTTTTTTTGTAAGATGTCCGTCAGGCTCTTTCAAAAATCGTTTTATTTTTATTTCATAAATTTTTGCGTGGCTTTGCTTGTTTGAAAAAATTTAAATTTTTGTATGTTAATTTCACTGTCAGGCTGGTACAGCAAATTTTCAAGCAGAAGTTTATCAAGGAGTTCAAAGTAACCTTAATGAAAGAGATGGTGATGTTGCAACTATTGGAAATACAATAATTTTGCCTTCCCCTTTCTGCCTCACTATCTGTTTGAAGATGCTATGTCTATCGTTAAGAAATTTGTCAAACTATTTTTCTTCATAACTAAATTCAATAATTTATAGTTGGCCGTTACATAACTCAAGAAGAATATGTCTGCTCAAAATTAGTATTTGAAATACAGAATAATTTTCAGGCCGTTTTTATACAAGCATTACATTATTGATCAGCAGAAACATGTATATATTTCGGAAATGATGCAAACAGTAAGGAAGTTGGCGCATGCAAATTTACATTTTTGTACTTTGTATACGTTCGAAAGAACAAGTGGGAAAAACAATTGTGAGGTTCTTATAATATAATTGCCCGAATAAAGTCAGCCTCTCCAGGAAAAGCGACGTTTTTTACTTGGGCGTTTTACTTTAACATGTATACAGTACTAAAAGTTTTAGTGCACTTAGAAATATGATAATATTGCGCATGAAAGAAGTATGCATCGGATGTGGATTACTTATCATGACTTAGAACGGACAAATTGTTTTAAACTTAAAGCCGGCCGATTTAAAATCCCATTTTGTGTTCATGAACCATCAATATGATTTCTTATTATTCTGCTATTTCAGAATTGATTAGAAAGGCAGAAATAATAATTTATGGAATAAAATATCAATGGCAAATAAATACATTTTCAATGCTGTTGATAGATTATTTAAACATTTGTTAACATGTTATGAGTTCTTGAGGAGTATTTTCGTCGTGTTGGGTAAAGATTTCCGACAAATTTGGCCTGTTTTACTAGATGCGGGATGATTAGACATCGTAAACGTATCGATTAAAAAATCATATAAGGAAAAGAGCTAAACAATTAAAATTATCAACAAATATCAGAGCATTGAGTTTCAGAAATGGCAGTGAATTTTCCGAATATCTATTAAGCATTAGTGAAACCAACTTAATTTTTAGAAAATGCTGTTCTGGCAGTTAAAAATGATTATGTAAATTACGTGATTTTAAGGCCAGTATAATTGAGGCAGAAACAAGCTTCAAACCTGCAACTAATTCAACTCCATGGATAACTAAGAATTGACCAGAATTTTGTTCGTCCTAGAATATCTAAACTTCGGTTTTTCACAAAATACATTTATTATAATTTAATATATTTTTGAAATAAAATAAAGTTACGTAGTTACGAGTAATCTGCTGAAATTGTTGAATAGCAACCAAAAAAACATCGTATACCGAAAAATCTTTCAAAGCCCGTAATAGATTAACATGATTTATTACTTTGTTATTTACCTTACGAACAACTAGAAAGTGCAAAGAAACATATGAAAGGTAACAAAGTAGCCCCGTCTGGCTGCATGGCGCCCAAAGGTTTCCCCTAGTATATATAATATTGTAAATTGACCATTTGGATAAAAACTAGTCGAAATATATTTTAAATTTTAAATTATCAAGCGTAGTAGACAACCGAAAAGAAAAAATCAGCATCAACCCATTTAGTGATTAGATTAAAGTTCGGTCAAGTCGATTGGGCTTAGTGGGTGTACATTACCGCAATAAATTGAGTTGTTTTAATTAATTTAATAAAATGGCTGTGAATGTAGTTACACTGCTAAAGCCCACCAACCAACTAACGATTAATATACTCATGGTCGACCATGGCTGTGAATACGTTAAAGTAGCAACGAACTTATATTCGTTATTATTATACAACGGATTTTTAGATTATCATCACAAACTTTGAACCTACAATCAATTTTGACGTATAAATTAAATATGAATGAATTTTATAAATCAACTTTTGATCATTTATTATATTCAGCGTCTTAAATGAATTATTGTCAAATCATCACCAATTGTTTGTTGTTTTAAATATTTCTAAACTGTTATGAAATTGCAAAGTCATTGTAACATTTCAACTCCTTAAATGAAATTGTATTTCGTTAATTCAGCTTGACGTTTCAAAATTTTTGACTTAATCAAATTGATGTATTCACAAAATTCGTTTAATTTTATTTGCCAGTTATTTTCGTTTATAAATATAAAAAAATGTAATCATATAATTCAGAATACTTACATTTTATCCTTTACAAAAAATAAAAAGTAGTTTTATGTATGGTGTGAAACAAATTAAAAAATAAACAAAAATAACAAACACGATAAACTACTTATAAAAGAAAATACATAAAAAAATTATTATTTCGTCTATTGTGAGTTTTCTTTAGTTTCACTCCTCGTCTTGTTATATAGCTACAGTTTCTCCAGACTAAAAAATGATCCAGACAGACGGATACAATGTCACGATTTTTTATTATTTTTTTGTAAGTTTTTCAAAATAAAAATATAAAAACTTTTTTACTTTAAATCCTATTTGTATTTTATGATATACACTTTACTCGAACTTTTTTATTTCGGATTATAATCAAAACACAAACATTTTTTTTAATTTTCCAAATTCATATAATTCAACACGAGAAACAATTTTGAGTATATTTTTTTTTTTCATTTCTTTAAAATTGATAATAAAAAAACATTTTTTTAAAATCTCATAAATAAAAATTTTCTTTGAATGCAAAAATCAACATCGATAAATCACACTAAAGAAATAAACACACAACACAAACACTGTTTTGAAATTTTCACATTAATGCAGACACAAAACACTAAAATAACGTTTTTTTTTTTTGTATATCGAGTATTCTCTTTAAGAAAATGCAACCAACCGTTTTCTTAAACAGATGAAATACAACTGAAAATATTTAACATTTTGTTTTTCTTTTCTTGTCTGTTTTTATTTTTCCTCTTCAATTATTTTTTGCTAATAATTTTTGTTTTTCTTTTATTTTCAACTTTTCACTTTACGTTTTGGTTTTGTTTTGATAGAAAAATTTGCTTGTTTTGTTGTATTATGGTTTTTCCATGCACGTTTTGAAATAATTTTGCTTTCGTATTGTAGTACTAGATTAAGGGGCAACCTTAAATGAAATAAGTATATACATCAGGAGTGAGATGTTTATATATTTATATTTGTGCTTTTACCCCCACCACAAACATTATGAAACGATAGACTATATTGAACAATAATATGATGGTCTCGTTTGTAACATGGGTAATTTTATTATACATTTATCAAATATGGTAAAGTTTTCTTTATCGTACATGTTCTAATCGTATGGTGAAGTAAGCATTTATAAATTGGTCGAGTGCAATAAAGTTAATTTATGGGTTAAACAAACAACTTTTAAATTATGTTTATCCTTTCCACACATATCCTCTGAAACAGTGGATTTAAAATTTAAATTACATTATGAATTGTTCATCAGGTGCAACGAAAGAAGGTTGTTGCAATTATCTTTTTTCTGTATACCCTTCAGGTGACAAGTTTTTGTTTACAAGAAAAATCGTAATTTGTTTTATCAAGGATTTTTATACATTTATAGATAGATATATATATATATATATATATATATATATATATATATATATATATATATATATATATATATATATATATATATATATATATATATATATATATATGTATATATATATATATATATATATATATATATATATATATATATATATATATATATATATATATTTATATATATATATATATATATTTTTATATATATAAATATAACAGGTAATTGTTCAATTTTCCTTGACATCCTAACGACTTCATTAACTCAATAAGCTGTCAATCAAACTACTCGTATGAAAAAACACTAGCAAAAATATTTATTCCAAGAGAATTTCATTTGATGATTACAAATCGATTAGTGACATTTATATAGATAACTCACTTAAGATGTATAGTAGCTTAAAGTAGGTTTAAAATTACAATATGCAATTAAAAATAAAAATTATAATTTGGCTCTTAAAAAGATTACTAAGGTAAAAATTAATAACTGTAGGAGAAATGTTCCGTAAATACCCATCTGCTTTGAAGAAGCGCGACCAGCCAAAATAAAAATTTGCTTGATTTAAAAAGACATCAAACTATTTCAATTCGATGTGTGTTTGGGAGATACCGGTCTTGGAACTTAAAGAGGGAAAGGGATGTAAAAGAAACCTGATTTTGATCAGGACGATGAACAGAACGATGTTGTAAAATGAGAAGATATTTTATTATTTGCAGTGGTTCTATTGAAATATAGTTCTTTTAAAATTCTATAGCATTTTTGCCTGATGTCATGAACCAATCTTCAATTATACAATTAATTTTCCAGAGTACGGAGCAAAGTCTGACAATAAGCAGAATATTAAGGATCATTTTTTATTTTATTTTACATTTTTATATTTTTTTTGTATTTTATATATTCTACACTAGCATTTTATAATGAAGGCATGGCGATTTTAGCTGTTAAAGAAAGCGACCGACAATGGGGGAAAGAATGATGTAATTTGCATCGCACCTAACCTTATTGTGGCTAGTAGATTCTTTTCTAATAAAAATATTCACTTAGAAACATGAACCCACCATCGTAAGACGTCCCGAAGTCAACTTTACCTTGTGTTCATTTCTAAGGAAAGGTCTCGGGCCATCTAAGATGTGAGATCTTATCAGTTGGCCGCCAAATTTAAAGGCAGTATCATCAATTGGTCGCTGCGAAGCTAATAAGGCAGTTTTCGTACAAGTCAGGAATTACAGGAAAACGTTACCTACGCTTCAATTGTGAAGGTCTGATAAACGAAGATGAGAAAGCACAATATCAAAATCTTGTTACCAATTGCATTATGGAAACCAACCACCTTTTTGATGATGTGAACGCTCTATGTGAGGTATTGAAAACTTCGGTTGTCAGTGCTGACCCGGCGACTCTACGTATGGTATAAATTAAACCCAAAAATGATTAGTTAGAAAACGAGTGTCGTCTTGTTATCGAGCAACAGAATATAGCATAAAGAAGCGTGAGTACGTTTTACAATCGTATGGAAGAACAAAACGGTCCTTGCTAGGAGATCCGACAAGCGAATTTAAAGACAGCAAAAGCGTGAATGGTGGAAGGCTAAAGTCTTAAGAGTACAACAACTCAGCAATGATCACAGTACTCGTAACTTCTTTAAAGGGGTCACCAGACTGAACCATACCTTTAGACTTAGGTCTATCGCCATTCGGGACCAGGATTGAAACCTCCGTGTTAACGGTGCGAGACACTTGAAGGACCATTTTCAGTAACGGATTTACGCAGGTGCACGCAGAAGTAGGTCCTCGAAATCTTGGGGGCACTAAAAATATGTTGCAATGTTTTAAATATTAAATATGTAAACTCACTGCACAGTAAAAATAACTTCTAACAAGCATGCACCAATTCAGTTTAAATTTTAATTTAATTTATATGAAAAAGGATTATAAAACGAGTAGCTATGGTAAATTCACACGGAATTACCATTTAAAACGTACAATTTACAACGAGTTTCTTGTGCTCATGCCGAACAATTTGCGTAAAGGTTTAATTGATGAGATAAAAAACGCTCAATATGATTCAATAATAGTAGATTTAACCCTTGACATAAATTTAACTAACATATCTCCTAGCATTACCCACCTCCAAATTTAGCGGTAAAATATCAGCACTTTAAAACGAGTAAAAAATTACTTACGATCATCAATGACACAAGACCATTTCCGCAGCTTTGCAATTTTGTCTAATTAGTATTTGAATACATACAAAACTGGTGTTGATCAATCACGTTAAAATGTATGGGTGTAAGAGTTGCACCCTGGCGGATGAGTATGAGAGCTGTTTCATTGTATTTGAGAAAAGAATCATGCGCATGATATATGGCCATAAACGCGACCATGTCGACACTTACCGAATTTTATTCAACCATACGAGATCAGGAATTTAATGAAAATTGCTGATCTTGTCCATGCAATAAAAGAACAGCATGTACGCTGGCTTGGTCACGTTCTGCTATCCTAAGCAGGTAATACAGCGATCTCTGAGAGAAGAGCCGTCTTTTGGCAGGCGCAGATGTCGCTGTCGGCTATGATGGCTCCTCGAAGTAGAGAACGACTTGTCTTCTTCGGGTTGTCTAGAACAATTCGAAGAAACAGCTCGGGATCGAATCCAATAGATTACATCAGGTAGTATGTAATTAGTTTTGAATCAAACTTATTAAAACATATGTTATTTATTAATCGTGTCAAAGTTCAGTCTGTAACAATGCAAATTAACTTAATTGCTTATTTTCGAGCTTATTTATCTACCTTTCCGTTATATGAGTATGTATACCTAGAGCCACTATTTTAGTCGTTTAATTTTGTTGACCGGAACATGTAGAAGTCGAATCCCAATTAGAAACATATCACTTGGTTTCGATCGGTAAAGAACATAAAGACTATCTGTGTCAACTGTTAAAGTGCAGAGGTTTTAAACGATAAAAATTGTAAACTTTAAATTTTTAAATTCTAATGTGATTGTGAATGGAAGTCTTCTGGCTTTTAAGTAAACTAACCCTCATATTATTATTAGAGTAAAATGAAAAAAACCAAGAATAATCATTTCCGCGATTTCACTTGTAGCGACCACCACTACACAAACACAAACAATTATTCAGATATTTCGTGCATATCCATATAATTCGCTAACGCTACATGTACACTGTACATAAATATATATAGAGTGTATATATATATACATATATATATATATATATATATATATATATATATATATATATATATATATATATATATATATATATATATATATATATATATATATACATATATATATTTATATATATATATATATATATATATATATATATATATATATATATGTATATATACATATATATATATATATATATATATATATATATATATATATATATATATATATATATATATATATATATATATATATATATCGCCATGGCCGACAATTAACTTTTAACAATTCCTCATCAGATCAAAACTGAGCATGAGATTCCGTTTCTAGACATTTAAGATATCCGATTTTATCGGTTGGTCAACTCAAAGTTTTCGTTCAAGTCAGGGATTACAGGACAACTAACGTTTTAACCGAAAACGTACGGTTAGATATTGTAAAAGGTCAACGACCTTTGGATATAACCAATCCAGGACGTTGAAACTCAATGTAACTCTCTACCAGAATAACTCTTAATAACCAAGCTACTAGAAGTTTACTCTAGTAGATCTCCAAACAAAATAAAAGTTATTATTTTCATAGCCTCCACAAGTGGCAAGCTGATAACGGTTCTCCACACAGTTTACACCAATACCCAAATACAATCAGTTTTAACCACAATTCAAATACAATGAAATCCACAACAAAATAGTTTCATTCCTTTATTTTACCTCATAACATTAATATCAAACCTTTACGCAACAGTACTTGTATTGGGAACAGATCATGCTATCGGTTCGAGACCACTGTTATAAATGGTAAATTCTGTCTGCCACACTCTACAATAGGAAACATTAAAATTTACCATAGTAGTCGACGACACCCTGAGTAAAGCGGAATTTTCAAATTGTAAAACCAACCATTGAATTCCATTATACTATGCATTAGTTTAACAATTTATCTAAATAAAATATATTATAAATACCTTAGTTTAATCGTGTTATATGTGGTTTACTATAAAAAATATAAATTTATAAAATAAGTACATTTTTTTTGCAAAATATCAATTTATGTACTACACTTTTTTTGCGTAATGTATTTGCTTATTTTTAATCCACTCGCTCACATAATCACTAACCAACCTTAATAAAAAAAAAAATGATAAAATAATTTTTAGTAAAACTACACACTGGCACTGCCAAAAAAAATTAATAAACTATGTACTATCAATTATAAATTTATATATTTTAAATATTTATCTACACTATTTTTAACACAGAACTATAATTTATTAACACAGAATTAATCGAACTTTAAATAAATTACACTAACAAAACCGCACTAAATTTGAACAGCACCTTAATTTGTATGCAAAATTTCACTACATATTTTTCACTATAAAATCACATTTTGTTTGCATTTTATTAATTTTTTTATTAATTTATTGATTTATTTAATTTAATTTTAAATTTTAATTAAAAAACAAACAAAAAATATTCAAAAACGCACCACTCCGTTTGACCGACAATTTATTTTACATTATTTGAACCTAATGCACCGTTATTAAGCGTACTCTCTAGTCTCTATGTGAGATCTAAAGAGAACATTTTTGTAATAAAAAATAAAAATAAAACAAAAACAGTTACAAAAAAATAACAAAAAAATTACATAGGAGGATTAGGGAGAAGAAGCATGAATATGATATATAGTTAGTAGCATGCATTATATCACATCACATGACTTTGTTTTACTATTTAGATGTCTGCTACGTTAAAAGTTATTTCATACATCAGACTTTTGTTTTAATGATGTTGTATGTATAACTTTGTTTGTATGCAAGTGGAAATGAAGATTTTATTTAAAAATTTTCTTACATTATTTCGATAATTTAGTTAATTTATATCGGTATAATATGTGTTCGTAAATTTTAAAGTTTTTAATTAGTAGCATATATATATTTATTTTATTTTTAGGTTTAATTTAAATTAAGGTGTCCTCGTGTGTTAGATGATGCATTTTAGTTAGAAAGTGACGTGACACTACTGAAATCATTATGATGGAAATTTTATATTTGTGATATTTTATATGATCTAGTTATGGGTTTGAAACGAGCATTTTACTCACTGATACGCAGTGGCAGTACAATGTTACGATCGAGGGCTACTCGCACTATGAAGAGGTTTAGAAAATTTTACACTATAACACAAGTAGTCTTATGTTCAAGGATCTCCCGTTGCCTTTCAATTCAAATAAAACTATGTATAGTGCAACAATGAGATTTTATTTAAAAGTAATCCGTCATAAATGATTAATTATCATTAATTTCCAGCTGTGTGTTTGTTACATATTATGTCTTGACGTATAAATACGTCGAAATTCGCCAGGTGAATTAACTCACATAAAATATGTCACTGTGCAAAGTCATAAGAACAAGCATAGTACAAATATGTACTAAAAATAATAATTTCGTTTATACTGTGAATGTTAATGGTTCGTTGTCAATAACAAAGAAAATTTCTATTCCAAGAAAAGCAAATACTAAAATATTCTAAAAAATTCTAAATAAATCACAGATTTTAATAGTTAGAATAATTCATCATTCTAACTTTGAAGGTTAGTTCATGCGAATAATTAAAATTAATCGCATGATGTGCGCATGATGTTAACAGTTTTATAACTGTTCGGAGTATGTGGCTGAAGTTGAGATTAATAATTATAAGTGTGTTATTAGCGCTGACATAAGACAAACTGCCACTTATCCCGGATGGTACGTAGTACTGACCAACGAATAGCCGTGTCCCTTGTTGACCAGGAATGTAGTAAATGAGTGTATGAGTTTCTCACATATATGCATGATGTCCGTCTTCAAAATATTAGGAAATTCAGCTTCGTTTAGATATATATCCTCATTTGCATTATTTGCACTTCTCAATCAATTTTTAGTAGATAAATATGCAAAAACCCTCTTGATTTAAAGCACGCTATGCAGCAGAATTTAGATCCAGAAAATCTTAGCAGAAAAAAAATTCTTCGTCCTACGTTTACAGGAAGTGCGCGATATATGTAACATGTAATTTGCAATATGGCCAAACAGATTTATATACCACCAATCCTAAGTGGATTGTAATTACTTGCGAGCTTTTGAAAGGTCAGAAAACACACGACAGACATGATTTAATCTTTTGGATATTTTATTTAAAGTTGAATTCTACAGCGATCACCGTAGGATGGCAAATTATTTTTAATCACCCACATTGGAAGGTTCGATAGTAAATATTAATTTCTTCTAAAATACCGTTCAATTCTATCAATATAAATATTGTAAGCAGGATTCCAAATAATCGAGGCATATTCCAAATTAGACCGAACGACAGAACAATACAAAGTTTTAATTGATTGAGTATTAAGAAAATCTTTTGTAATACGACTAATGAAGCTAAGTAGAGAACTAGACTTAGCCACGATTAAATCAATATGGTCTCGGAAATTCAATTGATGGTCCAAGACAACACCCAAATCTTTGAATGTTATAACAAGTCGTCTAGTTTCAAGTCGTCTAAGCATATAATTCACAGTCACAGTACTGGAAGAAAGAAGCAATTTCATTAAAGAAAATATTAAACAACACAGGACTTAGGTGGGAGCCCTGAAGGACACTTGAATGAACTTTAATCATCTTAGAAGTAAATCCGTTAATTTTAACTATCTGCTTCCGATCAAGCAGATACCATCCAATCCAATCCAAAAATAATTTACTCACTCCAAATGTATCAAGTTTGGCAAGAAGTAGCTCAAACTGCATTTTTGCAAAAGAAGCGGTCACATCAAAAGGAATTGCTGAAAAAACAAAGCCTGGCTGAACAAAAAGGAAGGAAGTAATCAGAAGGCGAATCTAGCGAAAGATGAAACGGAAAACCTGTTTGTGATACATTCAGGTGCCACGTGTCACATTGCTAGTTCTAATGATATTTTTGCCAATATTGACATGAATTGTAGAGATAAAATAAGCGTTGCAAGTGGTCAACAATTAACAGCTGCGGGTAAAGGCTCAATTAAGGTCCATTTCCTGAACAAGGAAAATCAAAGTGTTCCAGTAAGAATCACAGACGTGTTGCTAATGCCAGATATCAAGGAAAATTTGTTTTCAGGCAAAAAACTAACGGAAAAAGGTTTTCAAGTAAATTTCAAGCGCACCAAGTGTGAAATAAGGGAGAGCAGTCGGCAAATTGCAATTACAAAAATTACTCGAATTAAGTTTCCGGTCAAGTCGAGTTATAAAGCAGTTGCAGTTATGGATCTAATTCATTCGGATGTTTGTGGTCCGATGCAAATGACCACACCATCAGGTAATCGTTACATTGTGACATTTATAGACGATTACTCAAAATTTACAGTCAGCTACCTAATCGCAAATAAATCATCAGTTTACAGCAAGTTCAAGGAATTTATTGCGATGGTAAAGGTACAATTCGGAAAGAAACCTAAGTGCATCCGTACAGATCGAGGAGGAGAGTATCTCAGTTCGTGAATTATTTAAAGTCAAGCGGAATTCAAATCCAGAGAACTACTGCGTATACACCTCAACAAAACGGAACAGCGGAACGCAAAAACAGAACGTTGGCAGAAATGACTCACTTTATGCTAATTGATGCAGGCCTAGAGAAAAAGTTTTGGGCGAAGCTGTAATGATGGCTAACTATGTCCAGAATCGTTTGCCAACAAAGGATACAGAAACAAGGCCATATGAAGGCTAGTTCCAGAAAAGTCCGAATGTGCAATACTACAGAAAATTTGGATCAGGATGTTATATGCAAGTACCAAAGCAAACAAGGCGCAAATTCGACTCAAAGGGTGTGAAAGCAGTGCTGTTCGGTTATGATTACGAATCAAACGCATATCGTTGTTACATTCCGGAAACCGATCGAGTCACAGTTAAACGAGATATTCAGTTCATCGAAAGGGGCCATTTGTTACCGATCAAGTCCAGCAAAAATGTCCAACAGGAACAAATTATCAACAATTCAGGGTTGAACAACTTTGAAAATGCAGAGAACGATCAGGTGCAAGAGGAATTAGTCGATGAGGAAGTTAAGGACAGGATCAATACAGAATCCAATACAGGATCATGTTCAGAATGAAGATTATGAGCAAACTGATAGACGATCACAACGCGTTAACAAAGGAATTTCACCAAAGAGACTTATTGAAGAAATTAACGTGGTGAATTCAGTCGTAGAAGCTATCAAGGGTGATCAAAACAGGCTGTGGATTCAAGAAATGACAGATGAGATGAAGTCATTGATGGAGAATCAAACATGGGAGTTTGTGAAAATTCTAGAAGTTGCAAATCTAATTGGCTGCAAGTGGTTTTACAAGCTAAAGTGTAATTCAAATGGAGAATAAGTCAGACACAAGGCAAGGCTTTTTGCTCAAGGTTTTTCGCAGAAATACGGTACTGATTATGATCAGGTGTTTGCTCCAGTTGTTCGTCAAACTACGTTTAGAACATTGCTTACAGCGGCAGCAAACAAGGACATGAAGGTTTTTAGATGCAAAAACGGCTTTTTTTAAAAGTGAATTGGCTGAATTAATTTACATCAGGCAACCTCAAGGATTCAAAGTTGAAGGCGGGGAAGTATTAGTGTATCTACTCAAAAGGAGTATTAATGGTCTAAGCAATCAGCGCGCAATTGGAACAAAACAATTCATCAAATTTTCACCGATTTCGGGTTTGTTCAAAGCAAGAATGATACATGCTTGTCCACCTACAAACATGATGGAAAAATATGCTACGAATTAATCTACGTTGATGATGTGGTCATTGCTGGTGAAAACAACGAGATAATCTCCAAGCGTGAAACATTTTCGAAATTCTAGATTAAGAACTTGGGAGAGATTAAGGATTTCTTGAGTGTTTAAGTCAAGAAGGAAGCAGATGGCCATTACACGTTGAATCAGACTGCTTACATTGGAAAAGTACTAAAGGATTTCGAAATGTCTGCTGCAAAGGAGCCCTCAGTTCCATTATGAGTTGGATATGGTAAAGAAAGAGATACGGAGTTTTGTTTGGTTGCTTATTATACATATCAGTCAACAAGAGACATGACATATCGGCAGCGGTTTCAATTCTCACACAAAAGGTGTCCAGTCCAAACCAGGAGGATGGAAACGAATTGAAATGAGTATTATAGTATCTCAAGGGTACTGCCTGATTGCGAATGTCTTTTAGGAAGAGGGATGGTTTGGATCAGTTAATCGGATATGCAGATGCAAGTAGGGCTGATGATAGTGCAAGTAGAAAGTCACAATCTGTTTACATATTCAAGTATTGTAATATCAACAATGGAAGCAGCATTTATTGCATTTTCTGAAGCATGTCAAGAGGCCACTTGGATTCATCGTCTCGACGATTTTGATCAACGCATTGGGAAACCGATGACAATTTTCGAAGACAATCAAAATTGTTTGAAATTCATTAAGGAGGAGAAATTGTCGTCACGTACCAAATATATTGATGTTCGAGAGGCATTTGTCAATGATTACATCGACAAATGTATTATTACATGTTGGTATTGTCGTACGGAAACTATGGTGGCAGATTTATTGAAAAAACCATTGGTGGGACCTCGTGTCAATGTTCTTCGGGATGCATGTGGAGTTAACTGCTGATCCAAATGAGGATCATCAGTTAACTCCACATGCATTATCCAAATGAGGAGGAGTTCAAGAAATATGAGGTATTCCAATTAAATTTTGATGATGCGTAGTACGATGTCCTAAGAAAACATCAATAACCTTATCATTGTATTTCTTATAGACTGATTGAAAATATTCAACAAGTAAATCACATATGTTCTCGACATTACATGCAGTAACATCATTTAACGACATAGTTTTGGGATAAATTAAATACTTGTTAAACCATATATGATGGTTATCCCTACGCTTAAAGCATTTAAGTAGATGTGTAGTGACTAATAATTGTTAATACAAATTTTTGGTCACACATAAAATAACGACCATCATGCAATGCCATCTGCAAACGGTCACATGCAAAAGTTGTGTCTAGACTTCTATACAGTCTCGCGATGGTACTGCCGATGTTAACGACGGTCAACATCACGACGATTACGAAATAATAAAGAATTTAAACAACCGACCGACAATGAGACGACTACGAACGAAGCTAGATAAAAGAAAAGGTGGAATAGATGAAAAAAACAAAACCCGTTTTTTAGTCAGTCATTGATTTTTCGTTTTGGATGTCAAGAAGCGGAGCAAAATTTATTAGAGCTTTAAAGTATACAATTATAAATCATTAATTATAATAAATTATTCAAAAACCAAATTAAATAAGTATTTTTATTAATTGGATAAATAATTAAAATATCCAAGGAGATATTTATATTGGTGACCCAGGTGAGGCGAACACCACCTTAAAAACAAATTTAGTGCATTTATTTGTTAGACGCTTGGTACGGGGCTACCGTACTGCCACATGTTTTTTTGTTTCGTTTTTTTTCATTATCATCTCAAAAAAAAAAAAAAAAAAAAAAAAAAAAAAACAACGAAACATCATCAGCTGTTACAATTACCAACTGTATTTATTTGCATTTAACACCGGCGTACAAGAACAATACAATATAATAATTGGACTGCTGGTAGTAGCTCGAAAAAAATATACAACATCGGATTAAACAACACCATTATACCATCGGACTGCCCTTACAACGGAGTTACATACAACGGAGTTAATTACGATGGAGTACATACAACAACAACACCAGAAAAAACGTTAATTATTATTTTTTTTAATCAAAATTATATACAGACATTTTTGTTCTTTTGCAATATTGAAATTTTTAACGTAGAATTTACTGTGTAAAATTTTCGTCATCCTTAACCTTGACAATTTCCAAATATCCATTTATTCAACTATCGTAAATCATTTACCACTTTCGATCTATACCACTACGTTCTTTTGGTTCAACAATCATATAATAATTCACCGAATTCGAAAAGTCCATATTCACCATAACAACAACATAAGGCTAATTAATCGTGATTGCTCCATAAAAGAATAATATTGTGTAAGAAGTTTTTATCAAAACTAGAATTGGGGCAAGAACGATCTTTTGCCAACATACGTGCAAAATTAAACTTGTTGTTCGATTTAGTGAATCTTGTCTTGATATATAATTATAAATTAACACATAAAATAAAGGTGATATGGATGGACAAGGAAACCCGATAAAAACGGACACAAAACCTAAAAATACTGGTACCGAAACAGAACATGACACAAATACAATTCACGAACAAAACGACACGTACATGCAGACCGATGAACACACCATATCGAGCGAGGTTGCGTCTGCGCAATTGGGATTCCGATTACAACCATTCTGGATGGCAAATGCTCACGACTGCTTTAGGGTAGCGGAGACATACTTTCAAACCAAACCACGGATGACCGAACAGCAGAAATATATAATATCTCTGTCAGCACTGACAACAGAGGCGGTCGCAAAAATATCGGACATTCTTGATGATCCACCTACGAATAAAGAATACACAATCATCGCAGATCCTCATGAAGCAGGGGGATGCGAAGCCTTCCGAAGCATTACGCAGAATTAGAACGTATCCAACCACGTAGCGCGATCATTGTGGGTACGGTGTTTACCTCCCATAATAAAAATGGCTATTGTAGGACAACCAACGACCACGCCACTCGAGGATCTAGCTAAAACAGCCGATAAAATGTTCGATCATTTGACTCCCGAACAGCAAATAAACGAATATTCTAAATCGAACACGCGCAAGACTAATACAAACACGGAACGACATGAAAATCGACCCACTACGTCTACACACAACTCGCTTGAAACCAGAATAATACAACTTGAGAAAGAGTTAAAAGTACTGCGTGACCGTAGTGTATCTCGGGGACGACGAAACTCGCCACATTTCCGGGCTCGCAGTAAAACTCCAGAACGAAGACGAAACAGTGGATCCAAAACCCAAACGCGACGACTATTTATTTACGACAAACATAATTTACTAACTTTCCTTATAGATACAGGAACCGACCTTTCGGTGCTCCCTGTCAAACATTCTATTAATTTTTTCCATAACTATCAACAATCTGATCTAGTTTTATCGGCCGCGAACGGTACAACAATAAATACCTATAGAACTCGATTACTCCAGGTAGACATCGGACTTAAACGTCGATTCACGCATGCGTTTATTCTCGCAGCAGTGAACCATCCGATAATTGGTGCCAACTTTTTGAGTAAAATCGGTCTGCTTGTTGATCTCAAGCGTAAAAGGCTGGTTGATTCAGCTACACAGCTCTCAATCAATGCCACTACCATCCGAATTGACACGCCAATTCCTATCCATTACATGATCAACAACAGCTATGGCACGCTACTAAAGAAGTATCCTTCCCTAACAGCGCAGCCAAATTACAATTTACCCGTCCAACATAACGTGGCCCATCATATTGTGACAACTGGTCATTTGCCAGTATCAAGAACACGGCGACTAGATCCAGCACGACATAAAGCTGCATTTACCGAATTTCATCATATGGTGGAATTAGGAATTTGCCGGCCCTCGGCATCACCCGTTTCTTGTCCACTACACATGGTCAAGAAAAAGATCTAGATTGGAGGCCGTGTGGGGATTACCGTCGATTAAACACAGTTACAATACCTGACAGGTATCCAATTCCTCACATACAAAATTTTTCTATGCCCTTGCAAGAATGTACAATTTTCTCCAAGATAGATCTAGTCAGAGCATACCATTTAATTCCCGTTGCACCCGAAGATGTATATTAAACAGCAATTACAACGCCATTTGGCCTCTTTGAATTCACGCGAATGCCATTTGGACTTCGAAATGCCGCACAAACATTTCAAATATTTATAAATCAAGTCGTTTAAGGCTTAGATTTTGTTTTTGTCTAAATCGACGACATTCTAGTGGCATCAAAAAATGAGGTACAGCACAAACTACAGATCGATCAACTTTTTGCCAGGTTGGCAAAGTTTAATGTATTAATCAAAAGCTTCAAATGCGTATTTCGTGTAAACAATCTTGACTTCCTCAGCCATAAGGTAACTCCGAATGGCATTTTGGCCTCATCAGAGAGAATTAATGCTATTACAGAATTTCCAGCTGCAACATCAATTAAGCGCATTCAGCAGTTTATCGGGATGCTAAACTATTACCACCGATTTATTCCTAAACTTGCCGAAATTTTAGCCCCGATTCATTCACACTTGGCCACTTTACTCAAGAAGTAAAAAACTGTCAAGAACTTCGATTGGCCCGAAGAATGCAATGACGCATTCATTAAAGCAAAAACAGAATTGGCTAACGTACCGTTTTTGGCACATCCACAGAATAATGCGAAATTCAGTTTAACTACGGATGCATCCAACACTGCCGTCAGTGCAGTGTGGCAACAATTTTAATAATGATTGTTGGGAGCCGGGGGGATTCTTTTCGAAGAAATTGTCGGATGCTGAAAAGAAATATTCAGCATTCGACCGGGAATTACTAGCGATTTATCTATCCATTAAACATTTCAGATATTTTGTCGAAGGTCGGGACTTTACAATTTATACCGATCATAAGCCTCTGACAAGAGAAATTCAGTCGAAACTGAAAGAAATCCGAGGAAATCTCGTCACTTAGATTTCATTAGTCAATTTAACACGGACCTCCAGCATGTTCAAGGAAAACATAATGTGGTCGCAGACGAATTATCTCGCACCAACGACATCGAAACAGCGACGGTCGATACGAATTTCGACATTAATAAAATCATCGTAGCCCAAAAAGCAGACTTAGAACTTCAGAATTTACTTTCTGGTTTCGAACGTCACGCTAGTTCCAACGTGAAACTAGAGCTTTTCAAGCTATCCGGATTAGAAATCTACTGCGAAACGTCGATGGGTACGAATCGCCCATACATCGCAGAAACGTTACGAAAAAATATATTCGACACCATACATAATCTGTCGCATCCTGGTGTCCGTGCCACTAGAAAATTGATAACCGCTCGCTATTTTTGGCCAAATATAAACCAAGATATATCGCATTGGGCAAAGACCTGTATATATTGTCAAGGCTCGAAAGTGCAAAGGCACACAAAAACACCTTTTCGACAGTTCGAAATTCCGACGGGTCGATTTAAGCGTACTCATATACACATCGTTGGTCCGCTTCCTCATTCTAATGGATATACTTACCTTTTAACCTGCGTCGATCGGTTCACTCGATGGTCAGAAGCGTATTGTATGAACGATATCACTGCAGCCACTATTGCCACGACTTTCGTAAATAATTACGTATCGCGATTTGGTGTTCCAAGTAACATTACCACCTATCAAGGATCACAATTTGAGTCAAAACTTTTCGCCGAGTTAATGGAACTCATTGGCTCAAATAGAATCCGTACAACGGCTTACCATCCACAAGCCAACGGCATGGTGGAACGTTTTCAGCAATACAATCCATTGGAGCTCAGAAATACCGATAATCTTACTAGGCATCCGAGCCATAGTGAAAGAAGATCTGAAATGCTCACCAGCAGAACTAGTTTATGGACAAACCATTAAATAACCTGGGGAGTTCTTCATCGAAAATCCTCTTACACCTTTGCCTACTCACTACACGATTATCGACAAACTACGCACCAGAATGCAAAATCTTATTCCAACAGCACCTCATCAAACGAAACAAGATGATATATTCTTACCGAAATCACTGGAAAATTGCGATTTTGTTTTCGTCCGTGTAGATAAAATTCGAACTGGATTACAACCGCCATATTAAGGTCCATACAGAGTAATTCGCAAACTATTAAAAACTTTTATAGTCGAAATCAAAGGCAAGCAGCAAACCATCTCCGTAGATAGATTAAAGCCAGCATTCGGAATAACATGTTCTGCTGAACGACAGCCGAACAATAGATCACAAAAGAAAGTCAAATTTACAACCTGAATCTCGTGCAATTTAGGGTTCATTTACTCGCATGATAAAACTCGAGGATCGAACTTGGATTTCCCTTCAATTGGATTCTCCCTCAACGTTTACATTTAAACGTTCAGTAAGAAGGATAAAAAACTCTATCTCTCTAATAGTTGGCTGTCGCCATTTAGCAATAAAATATCCAATGAGATATTTATAGATGTTTATCAATAGCCTCAAATAAAACCACATAAAATGAGTAAGCTAAAGCATTAACATCACTAGATACAGAATTAAAAGTTTCATCCCAGTTCACATTTTCAAGAAACATTTGCAGTTCGGTAATATTAGCCTTCTTAAAATTGTAATTTAGCTTTGGTTTTGTATTGTTGATGAATTTACAAAGTAGCTACTGGCAGTAAAAGATGATTTAGGAAAAAGAGAAGAAGTATCTTTATCGTCAGTACACCAACATAAACCCGGAAGATTGAAATCACCCAATAGACATATGAAAACGTACCAAAATAAAATACTACGATCCATTGTAAATGCACCGTTTTTTGAAGACAGAGTGTCAGCAACTCAATAAACCTACTGAGAAATGATTGTTAACTGAGCTAATCCGATAAGCTTAGTCCCAATAAATGTATAATAAGTCAGAATAAAATAATAATGAAATATAAAAATAAAATATAACTTGAAGCAGCAACTAAATATTAGCCGTACAAGTCACTGGCTTTCAATAGTACATTTTTACGGGTGGACAAATTAATCGTGTAAAGTTATGACATCGCTCCTCTGCTTGAAACTCAGAGCACTGTGAAGCTGAAGTTTATTTTGCTAAAAAATGTCTTTTTGTATTTAAATCTCGGCGGCTGTGTTAGCAATAAAAACTGTAGTTTGGAAAAACCTCATTCTTTTAAATTCCATATTTAAGTTGAGCTAATTCGTTTTCAATAAGTGAATGCTTGGTTTAATTTTTGAAATGATAGCGTTATTGACTCTTCCATATAGAGGGCGATACAAAGTATAAAAATCTTTAAACAAATTTATGAATTGAAATTGAATGAGCTGTGTTTCGACGATTGCACTTCACTTTATGATAGAGACAAAGGATGTTGGCCGGGCAAAAATTATTTAGAATCCTGGAACATTCATAAATCTTGAAAGCGTACAAGTTCTAACTCCAGCGTATATTATTTGGTTTTTATACGTGCAATTTTCGTTATGGAACATCTTTGTTTCCATAAATGCACTTGCGACTGGAAAACGACAAACTTTTTATAAAGTTAACGGAAAATTCAATATAAAATAATTGTTTTCTTTTGTCTCAAGTTTCTTATATTAAAATTGTAACTTTTATTGAATTCATTATGCGCTGTTGTGCATGCACCGTTGAAAAGAATCAGACGAACGTGGAAAACTCTATGTACACGTATACACATACATTTTATTATGCAAATTTTTAATTTATTTTTTTTACATTCGTTTAATTGAGCACATAAGTATCATGTTAAACAAATTACATATTATTAATGGCCGGTCGGTCCCAATTAAAATTCAATTTTCCGCATAAACTAGGGGATCAAATTAATAATTTATTTTTAAATCTATGTAAATTAATAATCTGAATGCATTTTATGTATATAATATACATATATTGTTGTTAATTCATGCATATGATGGCAATATGCTCGCACAATTATATGCATGATGTATAAATGAACCAATGTGAAATTAAATATCATTAATCTTATTTTTTTACTAATTAATTATTTATGTACAGATAAATAATTTTTTTTATCTAAAACTAGAATATATATTTGGATCCCTCTAATAAACGGGTTGACTGATTTATGGGTAACCTTTTTAATCCAGATTAAGTTTTTGATTTTTATAAATTATAGGTTTAGTAACATCCCTAATTATACTGCAGTGATGTACCAATTTTTGAAAACTATATATTAATTAATTTAGTGAATATATATATATATATATATATATATATATATATATATATATATATAAAGGGTGGTTTAATTTTAAGGGCCGATGTTGAATGTGAACCACACCTAAACGTCAAGTTTTTTTTGCATTTCATTTGACATTTCTCAATTTCAGATTAACTCAATTTGAACCATGAAAAGATACACAATCGAGCCACGCGTTAAAGTTATTCAGGCTTATTATGAAAATGGGCGTCCAAACTAAAATGCATATCGTGCACTTCGTTATTTTTTCGGTCAATTTAATCGTCCAAATGTGCGTACAATCGGAAAAATCGTGCAAAAATTTGAGCAAACCGGATCTGTAGGAGATTTTAAAACACCAGTGCTGCTGTTCACGATAGTGTGGCTGAAGAGCCGTCCACGTCAACTCGTCGTCGTGCCCAACAATTGCACCTCTCACGCTCGTCGTTGATGAACATTATGCATAAAGACTTGCATTTACACGCTTATAAGGTGCAATTGACTCAAGAACTAAAGCCTCTTGACCATACCAAACGTCGTCAATGGTCAGAAAGGTGGCAAGAAATGGCAACAGTGGATGATCAATTTTCGAAGAAAATCATCTTCAGTGATGAGGCACATTTTCACCTCAGTGGATTCGTCAATAAGCAGAATTGCCGCATTTGGGCGAATCATAATCCAAGAGTGATTGTCGAAAAACAAATGCACCCACAAAGAGTGACTGTTTGGTGCGGTTTATGGGCTGGCGGCTTCATCGGGCCGTATTTTTTCCAAAATGAGGCCGGTCAGGCAGTTACTGTGAATGGTGTTCGCTATCGTGAGATGATAACGAGCTTTTTATGGCCCGAATTGGAAGATTTGGATGTGGGCGATATGTGGTTTCAACAGGACGGTGCCACTTGCTACACAGCTAACGAAACTATGGCTCTTTTGCGCAACAAATTCAATGGTCGTGTTATCTCACGTGGTGGCGATGTCAGTTGGCCGCCAAGATCATGTGATTTGACACCGTTGGACTTCTTTCTTTGGGGTTAGTTGAAAGAAAAGGTATACGTCGATAAGCCAGCAACAATTGAAGAGCTAAAGGATGAGATAATTCGGCACATTAACGGCATAGAACCTCAATTATGCCTAAGCGTCATCGAAAATTTGGACCATCGGATGGAGGTGTGCCGCCGAAGACGCGGCGGGTATTTGGCCGATATTTTGTTCCATACATAATTGAACCATACCATATTGTCATAATAAAAAGAATTGACTATAATTTCCTAAATAATCTGTGTTTTAATCAAAATCAACATCGGCCTTTGAAATTTAACCACCCTTTATATATATATATATATATATATATATATATATATATATATATATATATATATATATATATATATATATATATATATATATCCCTGGCAAATGTTTTCATTTCTTTCTCGAAGATACTCAGATTGTTGCTTAGCAGTAAAACTGTGTAACTTCAGTTTAACTAGAACTACTCTTAGAATTTCAAGAAATTCTTCCGTTGACTTTATGATTTCTTCGAAGCTGTTGTGTCCACATATGGCATCTATTTTCCTCCGTACCCTGTTCGCACAAATTTTGTTGGATCTCTGCTATGAAATCATCAAGCTTTGTATTGCAAACGGAACATATATTTGAGCAGCAATCTTAATTTTCAACATTGCACATTAAACATTTTAAAACTTCTTTAGTATCGCTTGGTTGCATTAAATTGGAGACTGCTGAGTACATTAATTTGATGTGTAATGCAAACACACACTGAATGTGTCCCTGAAGCACCTGGCGAAACGCATTTTCTTAGTCGTTTCATTGCAAATTTTGAAAATCCGACATGATCATTTTCATTTGGTTGTTTATATTTATTTGCGCTCACTGTATCTTTCATTTCACTGTATCATTCTGTAATATTCGGCTTACTTCGTTGTCGTAATAATATTCCAAAATTTTACCATTTACATCGTCTAATAATGGATTACACTTAATAGCACCTGGGTAACTATAAAGTCCTTTAGTAGCAACTAGCTGTGTTACTTGCCTGCTTATGTATCTGCTTACTCCAAATTCTTCTTCTATACGATTTTGCCTCCAACTAGCTGGCAATGTGGTTGGCAAGTACATTATTTGATTTTGTTTTGTTTCCTTTTTGAATGCTTCTCTTAAATTGGAAATCTAGGAATCCAATTCGTTTTTAATAAAACTGATACCAAATAACCTTGAAATACTTGGATTTGGAATTTGAATTGCATTAGTCAAAATTGAAGACACCTTCTGAATTTTTTCCTCTCCATTTGTTTTGCTCATTAATTTTCTTTTATTCAATGGACTTAATCCACATTATATTTTCCCCATTATATTTCCCGCAGTATATTTTCATTTTCCTCAATTTGAATCAGGTTAGCTGATTCCATATCTCTTTCTTCTGATGTGGTGTGACTGCTATAGTTGTATCTAAAACTTCTTTGGTTGAATATCATGCGACATGCACCACAAATATAATTTTCTATGTTCAGTTGTTGCAGGTTTCTGATTTTCATAGCGGAGTAAGATTAGGCCTTCTGTGTCTGACATATGGCTTAATTACTCCTTTATATATTAATCACCGAACAACCCCGCCCAGAAGACTGAATTGCTAAATTTTATTATTTACTTATCTTACTTTATTACAGTGTCACTAATACCTTGTACAACTTCAGCTTGTCGGCATTTGCATATTTTGACTTTAGCAGTGGGCGTAAGGCATACAAAGCACGGTTGCCAGTGACAAGGCGTGCTTTAATATCACCCCTCACACAATTATCATGAGTGACAATTATATATTTTATTTTGTTCTCATTGATTTTGAGACCAACGGAAGTTGAGAATCCTACAATGATTCAGTCAGTGACATTCAGCCTAAACAGATATCATCTGCATATGCCAAAATCTGTTTGGACTGATGGTACAAGATGTTGTTGTTAGGTGTTTAATTTTTACGAAATATGAATTCTAACATGAGATTAAAGAGTATCGAGGACAGAGCATCTCCTTGCCGTACCCCAGAGTAAATTCCAAAAATTCCTGATCGCTTGTTCTCAAATTACACAATATTATGACTACATTACTGTCATTTTACATAAACGCATTTGTAGGGTATTCCCAGACATCACAAAGCAAATCATAAGCTATAACGATGGATTGAGTCAATGTCTTGTTGGAAGTTCAAGAACATCTGATGTACGTCACGATGTGTCTCGTAATATTTAGAAAGAATTATCATCAGTGAAAAAAATTGATCAGTGACTGATCGATTTGGACGAAATCCTCCTTGATAGTCACCTACAATAATCTCCGCCAAAGGCTTGATTATCTACAATATTATGTAGGACGCAGTAATTTGTATGCTGTGCAAAGGAGAGCTATGCCCGATAGTTTTCACATTTACAGCGATCTTCTTTAAGCTTCTTTACATTTTACATGTAATGAAGCTTATATCTCCGTTGTTTGGCCGTGCGTCCGTCTGTTCGTCCGTGTCTTTTTTCAACGCGAAAACTACAAAAGCTAGCTACTTGAGCTAGTGGTATGTTTATAGATGCTGTTGAGAATAGCCCAAAGTCGCAAAGATTATGTCGAAAGCTTCTTGGGTTCGCGAATTATAGCAATTCAAAGTATAAATGTGATTGTACAATACATAACATTTTTTATGCTACAGTAATACTGTAGCATATATGAATGTGCGAACTTCCCTGGTGCTGAAACTCGACCCTGTAATAATAATGCGCTAGTTTCCGATTTCCGAAAGGACTTAGAGGGCAATTGAATGTCTTCATCAAAGCGTTAAATCTGTTGTTAAAATAACTCGAACATGTTATCGGGTCACGTTGAATTAGAACAGCATGATCATTGCTTTGCGGACACCTTGCAATATTCGGTAGGCATTATTTACACTGGTCATGTAAAGAATAAAAAAAAATCTCCTAGGATTGTTTGTATTAATTCCGGCCTCTTGATATTCGAAGGGGATACCCCCAGTGGCTATCATATAAGCTTCTATACATTTTCATCACATTAGGCTGCGAAGCCTAATTACTGACGAGATTATCTACAAATCCACTGAGTGCGATTTTCTGAGCCGTGATTGCGGACTGATCATTATTGCATCGTTTTCTCAAACATATTGATCGGTTGCTAACGATTCTCGTTGAATTTCCAAAATCTTAGCCATAAAAAGCACAAAGTCAGCATTTTCAGCAGCTCGTCTATCGTAGCGGCGACGAGCAATCGATTTTACCAGATCCGATCGGCTTAGTTCTTTTCCATTGTGAACTGGTTTTAGTCGCAATCCACCAAATATTTATGGAAAAGCTAGATAAGGCGAGTCCTTATCGAAGAGAATCGACACCGGTTGATTTCCCTGAGCTGAAACGAGGCCAATTCCTTCTTCCTCCATAATTAGTGTTTCTGTCACACCAGGATTAAAATAAATAGTGCTATCTTCATGGTTTGCATCTCCTTCTTCCATTTGTAAGTCACCTTCCCTGTTATTTTCGAGCTGACCTAACATTTCCTCTACCTGTGTAACCCATTGTGGCGTAATTTGTATACCGAACTCTTGATAAAGAGGAGTCTCTGACAGGATTTTTGATGCGGCCAGAACTTTATTAGGTCGAATAGTCCCTGCTGTATAGTTATGTGCGACATGCATCTGACGAGCAAGTCGAATATGTACAACGTCGTCTTGATGGGGCATTTGAGGTAAAGCGGTGACCGTGTTATCTACTAATATAGGAACGGTAACAATACTCCCTTTAGTCCGAAACTGCTCGTGAACGCTATAAACAGGCCAAATCTTTTGGAAAATATAGCGTGCTGCAACGAGTCGTGCAAGTTAATTCTGCAACTTCAGCAGGCACTGGTGGAAAATCCAATCTGTGGATAAGACATAAACGTGGGATTCTTAATTAAATTGTTACAAATCGAAGAGAGCTTGTACTCTAAATCAGCGGAAAATAGGGCCATAACTTGGTCTACAAACTCATTTGAATTATTATTGGCTAGAAGTTGTGCTTGACTTACTTTATGGATAGAGCGCGTGAACCACAAATTTCCGCAACAATTTCACACTTCCGTTGGTCCTTCTCGGCACGTTTCGAGAAACGAAGCTTCGATATTACTCCAAGGTACAAACTATCAATATTTTTATATACAATAATTTATGTTAAAAAGAAGGCTGCGAATCAGCCTAATGTGATGAAAATGTATAGAAGCTTATATGATAGCCACTGGGGTATCCCCTCCGAATATAAAGAGGCCGGAATTAATACAAACAATCCTAGGAGATTTTTTTTTATTCTTTGCATGACCAGTGTAAATTCCTCGTAGGATGGGTCTTCTATTCACATCTCCGCAGTCGGTATTTGAAAACTTTCAAATACAGTATTTGGCACTTCTTGTTGAACATTCAGTAAAATTGGTGGCATCTTTAAAGAAGTTACATAATAAGATTATGATATTGTACTTTCTCATCTACGTTTATCAGGCAATTACAGTTGAAACATAAGGTTCGTTTTCTTGTGATCCCTGACTTATACGAAGAATACCATTTTAACTCTGCGATGACCAATTTATGATCACTGTATACAAATTTGGCAGTCGACCGATGAGATCTCACATATTGGATGACCTGAGACCTTGGTTTAGAAATTAACACAAGGTCAATTTGGACATTTTACCAGATAAAATTTTACTCTAACATAAGTCACCAATCACTATTCTGACGTAGTGCTCCGTTATAAATCCCATTAGATCATCTAAATTGTTGTAAAATGATTCTTTATCTTTGGGTTGGTTCATATCAGTGGATGCATGAAAACAAATGATTAACAATTTAGCTATAGTCATGCGTAATCGTAGCTTACACATACGATTATCAACTGATTTCAAATCTAAAACAGCGTTTTTCACCTGGAACCCAAGGAGGAAACCAACACCAAGATTATCTCCACTGTGAAGTTATTCATAGCTTTAGGACACATGGTCTCCACTTTTTGGCCATCTAATTTCCTGGAGAGCAACGTGTTCCAAGCGATACTCTTTCAAGGCTGAAACAGTGCCATGAAATGTGCCTGGTTTTCTAAGCGAAATAACATTCCACGTACCAATCATTGACTGCGTGTCCTTTATCATAAGCGTGGGTCTGGTATAATTTTGGCGGTATCCATATTTCTTTTTTTGAAAAAATTTTGACAATTGGACTTTTACGGATGCGGGTCAGCCACGCGATGTTTTACGAAGCATGCAAGGGTGCCCCAACCACAGGTGTCCAGTATAAAAGTACGGAAATATATCTCTTTAAAATTTAAACAAAAACACTGAACAACAAACGTGATACTATTATTTATAGTATTTAGAGTTGACTTAAATTCCGTCAACCGAATAAATTTAACAAATCATTAGATATCTTAAATCAT
This sequence comes from Tipula confusa, assembly GCA_963556175.1. Classification (NCBI taxonomy): domain Eukaryota; kingdom Metazoa; phylum Arthropoda; class Insecta; order Diptera; family Tipulidae; genus Tipula; species Tipula confusa. Next base: position 107,235,674 of record OY744476.1, on the reverse strand, counting down.
TGTCGTCTTTATCTACATAAATCCCCGTCATTCATCCTCGCTATATTGAGTAATTTATATAATAAACAAAACTAAACCGAAAAACATAATCAATTAGAAAACAAAAACAAAAACACTTTTCCATTTTCAATTTCATTTCGTCAAATAATAAAAATTTTTTTTATCATTATTTATCCAAATTTTTGTGCTTTTGATTATCCAAAAAGCTTTTATACTTACTTTAAAAATTCATAGTGTACGCGACAATGTCTAATTCGTGTTTAGAATAGATAAATTATTTTATTAGTGTACGATATTATACGATATGAAAATGTTATAGAAAATTTTTATGGGAAAAATACAAATTTCCTGTGAAATAATCAAACTGTGGTCATTAATCTTTAATGGCGGTGGTATACATAATAATACCTTTGTTGTCGGTAGAGCGGGATAACTTCGACTTTTAGTTGAAATTCAATTAACTTTGTAATTCGATATATAGTGTTGACGTTAGGTATTTAATTTTTATAGTAAATATAAAACCGATTATCGGTCATCGTCTTCGATTAACATGAACGACAATTTTAATATTTTCCACTAATTTGTCATGCACCCAACATATTATTCCTAGAGGACATTCCGGTGAAATAATCACTATAGAACAAAATAAAAACTTTGCAATGTAATTATTGTTGTTCTAGTTACAGTTCTTGTGCATTGGTATAAAAAAAAAAAAAAAAATTTAAGTAAATTATAGAATAATAATGAAAGTACATAGAACTGTGGGAAAATGTTGAGAATTTTTTTTTTTTTTATGTTCTTTCGTGTTTTAGCAAAAGTTTTGTAACAAACTTTGTTGTTTGTCGAGTTTCCGTAATAAATTCGAATTTTAATTAAGGTAATGGGTTGGTTTTGTAACATTTTATTAAAATTGAAAATTTCATATTTCTTTCATTGAAATAAAGGAAATATGAACAAAGTTAAATGAATGTATTGTAATCGGGGAAATTGTTTTATTCTGGAAAGTAACTCAACTTTTATCTTCTTGCACTATTTCAAGTATAATCATGGTGTGTACGTTTGCGTTAACCGGGGTTAGCCGATTATGTAGATCTAATAATATGAGTAACACTTTTTTGATTTTACTGCAATAGCAAACTCTTTTGGCGTTGTTTTTAATAAAAGAACTATTAGTGTACTATACCAAAGGTTTGGTTCTTAACTTCAAAACTTGGTATAAGTAATACTGATAAGATTGTTGGTATTCATTTTCTAACTTTGGTATCGTAATGATGGTGATGAATTGATGAATATTTGTAATACAAAAATGCACTTGATTGATTATTATGATGTGAACACTTTGATGGTTGGTTTGAGAAGAGATAATTATACATATTTTAGAATAAAGTTTACAATAAGTATTAATTGGTAAGTTTCACAATAGATGGCAATATTCTAAATATTAACAATATTAAACGCACTCATCGTGCAACTAAGTTAATCGCTTAAATATTTGTAAGGTTTTAGAGATTTTGTGAGTTAAACATACCGGCATCAGTTGATTCAATTGATTGATAGTTGCAATAACTTATGTATTGGGCGCTTTATGATTCCTGTTGTGGTCTTTAATGTAACCACTCTTACGTGATTATCGGATCCCGGATGCAGTTCGACTACCTTTCCCATCAACCACTTTGATGGGGGTAAATTATTGTCTTTAATGACTACAATATCGTCAATTTGGACGTTATTTTCCCTTTTGTAACCATTTACTTCTTTGTTGCAGATTAGTCAAGTATTCCAAGGACCATCGTTTCCAAATGTGTTGGTTTATTTGTTGTAATAACTTCCATCTGAATAGTGTGGATATTTTTGTTTCGGAGTGATCTTCAGCTGGAAGTTGTGTCGTGGCACGCTCAATCAAGAAATGTGCTGGTGTTAAATAATCGATATCATCCGCTGCTAGTACACATATAGGTCGAGAGTTTAGCATCGCTTCAATTTCAACTAGCAGTGTGGTCATTTCTTCAATTGTAAGTATATGACTATCGGTCACTCTGCGCAGGTGATATTTGGCACTTTTGACAGCGGTTTCCCACAGTCCCCCAAAATATGGTGAGCTCGGTGGGATACATTTCAAGGTTATTTGATCTGATAATAAATAATTGGAAATAATATTAGTGTTATTTTTTAAAAATTTAAATAATTCATGTAAATGATTGGGAGCGCCGACAAAATTTGTCCCGTTATCGCTGATTAACTCCATCAGTAGTCCTCTGCGTACTATAAAACGTCGTAAGGAACCAATATAGGCATCCGATGTTAGATCGGAGACTAACTCTATATGTACGGCCTTTATGGATAAACATATAAATATACAGATGTACATCTTGTAAATCTTCTGACCTCTTCCTCGGACCAGGGAATGGCCCTGCATAATCTACTCCTACTTTATTAAATGGCCTAACGAGCTCTACACGAGTGCTTGGTAAGTCACTCATGATTTGGTTGAGTGTCTGGGCGTTATGTTTTACACACATTACTCGAATGGTTTTCCTAATTAGATTACGGCCTCCTAGAATCCACTACCTTGTGTGCAATGTTGCCATCATCAACGTTGGTCCGGCATGTAGGTAACGTACATGATGGTCTCTGACAATTAGTTCGGTTAACTCATCTTTGGCTTGTAAAATCGATGTGTGCTTAATGTTATAGGTTATTGATGCGTTCGTGATTCTACCTCCAAATCGAAGCAAGTCAGAGTCGTCAATGAATGGTTTGAGGTAGATAAGTTTGCTTGACAATGGAAGCTCCTTTTTAGATGCGAGTAACTTCAGTTCCCAATCAAAATGTTTAGATTGAGTATGTTTGATTAGCAGAATCCGCGACCTTTGTAATTCTGGACTTGTAAGGTACGGTAAAACTGGTTCTTCAGGAGACATTTTTGATGGTTTATTGTGAACTCGGAATACGTAAGCTAGGATTTGGCTAATTTTAGAGATTCTTTTTATTAATAGTTCTATAACGTTGGGTTCATGGATTTGATTATTCATTGTTTGAGAACGCATTTCTTTCGTTGTGCTTGTATTTCCTTTATTTTGTGGCCAATTGTCTAGATCCTCAAGCCATTCCACCATAAGCTGAAACAATGTAGTTGTGCTGGTTCTAATCCTCTAGATGCACAGTCAGCAGGGTTGTGTTTAGAGTCTGCATGTGCATCTATTCATGGTAGTAAGTATTTCACTCGTTCGGTTACCTACAAAAGTATTCCACTTGGTAGGATGCGTAGACAGCCAATCTAGCACAATTGTAGACTCCGTCCATGCGGTAACTTTTGAAATATTTATTTTTGATCCTTCTTTGATGTTGATTAGTAATCGTGATAGAAGTACTGCGCCGCATAACTGTAACCTGGGAATAGAGATTTGTTTTCCTGGAGCTACCTTAGTTTTTGCTGATAATAAATATATTTCAGAATTTCCATTTTCCTTTTTAATTTCAGCATACACGACCGCCGAATAAGCATGTTTAGAGGCATCCGAGAAACCATATGCATCTATATTGCCCCTTTTCGTTGTCTGAATGTATCTGCCTATCTCTATTTCTTTCACTTTTGGTCATTTATTGCGTATATTGAGCCACTCTGCCACTAAACCAGGCGGGAGCTGATCATCCCACTTTAGATTTTCTACCCACAGTTGTTGGAAAAATATCTTCATGGTTATGGTTATTGGGGAAGCCAACCCAGTGGATCGAATAGTCTACTAGGCTCAGACAGGATCCCTCGTTTTGTTATGATTGGGGTGTTACTAAAGTTAACTTGAAATTGAAAACAATCTCTTTGGGGATTCCAGAATTACCCGAGAACTTTGACAAATGTGGCTGGTTCTATTTCAAGTGTACTGGTTAAGTCGATTGGTTGCTGATTGGTTAGCATATCGTTTCCATTAGTTACCCGTTTTCTCAAATTAAACCCTGAAGTAGACAAAATGGTAGTGATTTCATATTTTAGTTTACTTGCTTCTGCCACTGAGTCAGCTCCTGTCAATAAATCATCCACGTACATACTATTTTTTATTTGGTCTGCTGCGGTTGCCGAATGTTTTTGCATATTGCACTGTGGCTTCGTTCAGTGCACGAGTGGCAAGGTAAGGGCCACTAGCCGTGCCATAAGTGACAGTTTCCATTCGTAGGTTGTAAATGGTAGGTCTGGTGAATCTCTCCATAATATTCTCTGATATTTGGTATTCTTTTTATTGACTAGGACTTGCCGGAACATTTTCTCTACATCTGTCGTGAATGCTACTTTAAATATTCTAAATCGTAGTATTATCTCATACAATGTTGATTTTACTCTTGGACCGACGGCTAGGCAATCATTTAAGGACTTGCCTGTGTTGGTTTTGGCGGAGCCATCAAATACTACTCTCAACTTGGTCGTATTGCTCGAACTTTTGATTACCGTGATGAGGTAGGTAATTGGTGATCTAAATTTTCATCAGGATGGTTTAGTGTAACCGTCATGGATTGCATTACTGGTGTAATGTTTGGTTTTCCAGCTACGACCCACCCCAATACAGTTCTTTGCAATACTAATTGATTTGATGTAGTAATTTTTCCCTCTGCTAATAGATCGAAGAACTTGTCAGCTCCAGTAATAATATCAATTTGCAACCCCTTATCGAAATGTGGGTCAGCTAGTTGAAACCCTTTGAGATCTTCAAGGTTGATTGATATACTCGAAGGTTTTGTGGTTAATTTAGGAAATACAAATGCTTCAATCTTTATTTTGGGTTCGGGTTTGTTTGATGGTGAAACTGTTATAGAAACTGATCCTCTTGTAAACCCAATCATAGTCCCACCCATTCCAGTGATAGCACGTTTGGTGCGGGTTCATTTTAGCTGTAGTCTCTGCGCACAGCGTTCGGTAATGAACGAGCATTGTGATCCGGAGTCGAGGAGGACACGACATGTTTGGATCTGGTTTAGTCCACCCAGTACGTGTACTAATGCAGTGGGTAAGACTGAACTACCGATTTGGTTACTGGTTGTGTTGCTGCTAATGCTGCCATCGATTTCTTGGGAGTTGCCTATTACATTTTTTTGTGGATGAAGTTCCATCGATAAATCATTATGTAATAAAGTATGGTGTTTTTTATTACACTGTTTGCACCTGAATCTAGATTTACAGAAAAACAGGTTATGGTTATTGTCGAGGCAATTAAAACATCTCTTTTCATTGGTTAAGAGACCTCTGTGTTCGTCTAGTGATATGGCCTTGAACTTCTCACATTCGAATAGTTTGTGATGCTGTGCTGGACATTGTGAATAAAGTTGAATATTAGTAGCAGCTGAGATACCATAACTTTTAATCATTTGTTTGTGTTGTCTTGTTGGTTGATTAGCACACTTGTTTTGATCCTTAATTGATTCAAGTGCATCACTTCTCTTCGTAAGGAATTTAAAGAACTGTTCTAGTGATGGTAACTCGTAATCTGATTACTCATGAACCTATAAGCTGCCGGTCTCGTGATCTAATTTGTTTACCATTATGCATATTAGCCAATGATCTCGTGATTCAGCGTCATTTCCTAACGCCGTGAGTCCTCGTAATATTTCATCTGTAGTGTCTAATAGAAGTTCCACATGTGCGCTGTTTCCCGTGGTAGCTGATGGCTGAGACTTGAATTTTTAAATAAATGTATATATGGTGTGCTTACGTTTATCATACCGCTCACGTAACTTTTTAAATGCCTCTATATAGTTGGCGTCTGTTATACTAAAATGCTTTAGTAAACCAGACGCTTCTCCTTTAAATGATCCTTTCAGATACTGTAACTTCTGGGGCGGTGATAATTTGTGATTGTTATGGATAGTTGCGCAGAAAAGATCGTGAAAAGATGACCACTCTAGGTAATCTCCTGAGAATGATGGTATTGAAATCTTTGGTAGCTTTACACCAATGTGACCTCCCAACATAGAATTATCGGCTATGGTATCATTCATTGACATTACTGGTTCTATTTTTGACCGAAATGCGCAATTAAGCCCTGACACAATATTATAGGAAATGTCTTCAAAATCCATGTCCAGACTTTCAGTCGAATCGAGTATAACGATTTTATCTTCTAATTCTTGAAAATTGGACTTTGATGTCTTCCGGATTAGTATTGATGTCTATTCCAGTAATATGGGTTTTTAGCTTGGTCATGCAACCTTTGATGTATGCACGCCTTTTCTTTAATGCAATCATTTCTGCCATAGCACGTACCCACACAATATTTTTACACTTGTAATATTACACTTGTGATATACTTATTAGCACTGAACTCGAATGTTATTGGTTTAATTTACCACGTAAATAACGTTTTAATAAAATGACACAAAAGATTTTGATTTTAATTTTATTTTTATTTTTATTGAACTGGTAATATTGTTTTTAAAGTGCTAGGTAAATTGTTTGATACTTGCGGTTTTCATGCGATTTGGTTTCCATGCGGTTTTATAGCAGTATATGTTTGGTTATATATTGCTCTATTAATCGGCTGGGTTATTGTGATCGACAACCTTGGTAATGAATTTGTGAATATTTATAATACAAAAATGCACTTGATTGATTATTATTTATTATGATAAATAATAATCAATCAAGTTGGTTTGAGAAAAGATAATTATATATATTTTAGAATAAAGTTTACAATAAGTATTAATTGGTAAGTTTCACAATAGATGGCAATATTCTAAGTATTAACAATATTAAACGCACTCATCGTGCAACTAAGTTAATCGCTTAAACATTTGTTAGGTTTTAGATATTTTGTGTGTTAAACAATTAGTTTAGACAAAAGCTTTTCAATATAACACTAAGTTAAAAAATCTTTCTTAACAGTTAAGAAGGAAAATTCTAATTGTAAAAGATTAGTCAAACAGTAACTGTCTAAGAAAACAAACTAATGATATCAGTACTGATTATTTTCTTTCTAAAAAAATTAAAAGGCCAACAATGTTGAATACTCTAATAAGGTTAGAACCAGCTCGAAATACCGAAAATTTAGTTGAAAGTTTTGCGGAATGGCTCGAAAAAATATTCCAACTACGTGATTATCAAGCTTTGAAATACCAAATAATAGCGGACGACTCTGAAAAATAATGTGAGGAAATCCTATTCGTTTCATCAAAAGAAGTCATATATGCGAAATAATTCTCAATATGAGTTCAAAATTGGCTTCTGATTACGATCTTAGCACTGCAGAAAATAAAAATATCAAAAAAGATCACAAACCATATGAAAATCGATCACCAGAGAGCAAAACTATTTTCAATAACCTAAAAAACTAGCTGCAGAAGGTAATTCAACAAACCAAAGCGGTAACCTTCAACAAATATTTAATAAGTCTTTCTGCCCACAGAGAAAGTGATTACTCTTTATGGAAAGCTACAGAAGTCCTGAAAAGACCAAAAGAGCAGATGCCACTAATCAAAAAAACAAATGGTACTTGGGCCAAAAGTCCTAAAGTTCAAGTTGATCTTTTTGCTTAAGATCTGAAAGAAACATTTAAATCTTTGACTAGAAAAAATAGCAGATAAAAATAAATTTCTAATGCAAAAAGAAGATGAGTTAGACCAGTACGACCAATTGCAATGAAAGAACTAATAAACTAAATCAAACATAACCTAAACGCTTCTGCATACGATCTTATTACAGGAAATGTTATTAAAAAGTTGTCAGAAAAATGTCTTAAGTTGCTATACATAGTTAATGGAGCATTTAGAATGAAATATGCTCCTAAGCAGTGGAAAATAGAAGAAGTCATTAAAAAAAAATTACCCAAGCCAAAAAATAATTACATATCTAGGCCAAAAAAAAAAATTGATCAAAAATTACAAAACAATTGAATTAGCCGTTTTATGACAAATACGTCATATAATCGCCGAAAATCTAATTTATATACACTTTATTTGATACAAAACTTTAAAATTAATACAAGTTAGATTTATTAAAAAATTGATTGATTGATTGATTAGAGTGTACAGCCAAGGATGACCCAGGAACTCTTGGAATGCCGGGCACCACCGTACACCCGTATTACATAAAACAAAATCGGATGAGTGGATGAAGAAATGTTAGTGATATCAGACTCGACCCGGTTGCAGACACCTAAGCGATAGCAAGTAAGTATTTTTTGAGGCAAAGGGAAAGGAAAGGTAAATCAGTAATGACAGAATTGGTCTGGTTTCTCGGTAGTCAATATTCAAACTACTGTTAGTTAGCACAAGACTATCACAATTATAATGAACTGCTCTGCAATTTGTCATATATTATCAGGAACTCCAATCTGCAACCATTTTTCTGTAATCTTGCAGTGTTTCTCTCAAAAATATATCTATTAATGGGCTAATTTCTGCAAGCCGTAGGCTGTATTTTTTGAAAAATAATTATACATTTTAACATTTACATCCCCCCTCCCGCGGAAACATACCAAAGCCATTCCAATCCACAAACCCAACAAATCATCCCTACTGTGTCCAGTCATAGATAATCTAAATAGGGATCTAAAGATAGTAACCGTCAACGAAGAAATAAAAAAATTAAAAAATATATCCAGCGTTACAACTCCATGAAAACGCGGATAGAAGATTAAAACTCATAGAACTTTAGGAGATTAGTTTCTTAAAGTGGAACAATTGCAATGCAATTGGGACTCAAAATTATATCTCCGAGAGGGAGACAATTTTGGAAATGTATGCTAAATTGATAACTGGATCATATATCTGTTAGTAGTCTAATATATTGACCAGCAGTTATGTTCAGGATCATATTAAACTAAAAGATGAAGATCAAATTAATCTCAATAACAATATTATTTATATTTTATTATCAGTTACACTTATCTTATAAATTAATATAGAATTACAAACAATAACAATAACAAATTAGACTAATAAGAGACATACTAATTGACAGATGATCTCTGGTTTAAAACCTTGTTATTCTTTCTTTTGAATACCATTGCCATCTATGTTCGGGCATGGATAACTAATATTATTATACCACACTGTTAGTTTATAGCAATTAGTATTACTAGTTTTACCGCTTTTTTTTTCTGTCTGTGAAAATAATTATAATTTCTCGATCACTTCAATTTTACCAAGCAATTAGAGAACATTTATTAGCGATTAAAATAAAGCATTTGTAATAAAAATTCAATAAATTAATTTGGAAGAAGAACGATATTAGTCCTGAGATCTACATCCGCAACAGTTATGCTAAAGATTCAATATTTAATGTTCTGAGCTTAATGGATGAAACATGCTTCGATCTATCTTCTGATATCCTCTATCTTCTTTGGCATGTTCTAAAACTATATATTTACCCAGATTTTAGACAAACGAACCTACTAATTGGACTCGATTTAGGGCCTTTAAATGTTCCACTACGCAAAAACAATGAAAATGATGATAATTGGCATCAAATTGGGCAAGAATTGATGCCAAAGCGAGCATATTTTGCTGAACACCTGTAAGCAAAGTTTTAACACTCATTTAACAAATTCTAAGTGATTGAGCAGCTACTTAAGAAATCCCGCAACCAAATTTAAATAGCAAAAAGGTAAAAAAATGATTACGGAATGCATTGGCTCAAAAAAAGCACTGGACATGATCCGATAAGCGGGAAAATACTTGAACCACTTCTCGATAAATGAATCAAATCAATAACTACATTTTGGAAGACGAGATACTTTCCTATAACCTGGAATTTCAACGGGAAATTCATTTACGAAATAGGTCGTTTTATGCCTGAACAAAATGGCGACTGGTAAGTCTTCTAGCCAAACTGTAAGAAATTGCCGTTGCTTCATCAGAATGTGCTTCATCAACATCAACTTGCTTAGTTGCTTGCCATCATCGTGCTCAAGAATTGTATAGCAGTTCTGTACAACTATCTTCAATATACAAGTTTCCTGATATATTTGAAGTGAATACTCTTCCTACATGAGGAAAGAGATTTAACCATTTTCTATATGGTAGGCTTCGCCGTTTATTTATTTTATGATTTACTGGGCTAGTAATGGTTATGCGCTTTATGTAATCTATAGTGAGAATTTGGCATAAAGATATCGGTATGTCGAAGGCGTACAAAGTTAAATTAGTGCAGGAGCTGAAGCAAAATTACCATTCGCAACGTTTTCTGTTCGCAAATTGGGCTGTGGAACGCTTAAGCCAAGTGTCCACTATAGAGTTTTTTCGGTAGAGCGTAGAGCGTAGAGTGTAGAGTCTCTACAGGTAGTGTGTACACTATAGAGCTTCTTTACGACTCTACCGTTTTCCATAGAGTAGCCGTAGAGAAATTTTAAGTAGAGCTCTACCATGCGCTCTACAGACTGTATACACTGTAGACCTATTTTTCTCTACGGTAGAGCGCTCGGCTACTACTATATTATATTTTCGATTATTACAATTTTATTTTCAGACATTTTATTTTCAGTCGCTCGTTTGTGCGTACACAGCATACAAGTTACATAAAAAAAAATTAAAAGTAAAATGAGTTTTCGCCAAAAACAAGCTGCTAGTGCCGTTATTTTTTTAAAAACAACAAAAAAATAAGAAAACAAGAAAAAAAGAAAGTGTTGGGAGCGTGAGTGTGTTGCGAAAAGGAAGCAAAACGCCGGATTTTAGCGTGGAGCAATGAATGAAATTAAGAAAAACGTTACAATCGCCTATGATAATTTTCTACGTATTTCATATAGTAATTTCTATGTTACTGTAACTGGTTATTCCGATCATTCAAAAGAAAGAACGCAGTTAAGAAAATCTTCAGACAACATATTGCTTTACCAAACTAATCGAATGAGGTCGAAAAGAAAATTGTACAAAGTATCCTCTTCGAATGTCAAGTGCTCAAGTGAAATTAGTGTTGCAAAAATATTCAGGAATTTTGAATTGAATTACTAACAGTACCTTGACCTGCAAGTATACAAGATCCATATGCAAAAAAGAAATTTCGATTCGTAGGCGATTCGTAGGCGATTCCTTACCTCAATTAGAGATGACCAGCTTAAACCTAATTTAAGAGAACTGGTAAAAACCATTGTTTGACAACATATAAAAACAAAAGCCTGTGCCTTTTATCAGTAGTTGAAAGGAGCCCTAAGACAGAAATTTGCTCTTGAAAGTAATATTTTTGAGCGGAACCCAGCTTTTAAAGCCTGAAATCCAACTAGGATATGGTGTATCCTAATCAGACTAGAATTTCGTGATCGGAGTCTTTTTCGATAAAAAAAGTATAGCCTAAATTTCACCGTAATTTACCATAATTTCAAGAGTAAAATTTTTAGTGAATCCCTTTTTAAATTCTTCTTTCTTTAAAATCTATTTCAGACGGAGAAGAATAGGTATAGGTAAAGTTATAAGGTATAGGTATGTTTCGAAAAAATTCAATTGGTGCCCAACCACAATTTTTTAAACCTATCAGCAATATTGAAAGCGAATGACCATCGAAATGCAAATAGAAATGTCATTAAATATTTAATTGCCAATGCATACATGCGTTCGAAAGAAATAACCAATCCAATTTTAAATAACGTGTACCTATACATTTACTTACTCTACTGTAGAGTAAAAAACTTTATCAAGCATGCTAGATAGAGTGTAGAGCTAAGGTAGAGCTCTACAAAACCTAAAACAATAGCGTATACACTGTAGAGTTTTTTACGCAATAGAACTCTCACGTAAAGTGCGTGTAGAGCTCTACTGTAGAGCTCTACAGGGTGTATACACTACTCTACGCGAGAGCTTTCTCTACCTCTACGTAAAAAACTCTATAGTGGATACGCGGCTTTAGAAGAAAATGAGCATTTTTACCGAAAAATCATCTTTTCCGACGAAGCTCATTTTCACCTCAGAGGCTATGTCAGCAAGCAAAATTGTCGCATTTGGGTCTCTTAAAATCAACACGTATTCATGCAGAAGCTGATGCACTCACAACGAGTCACGATTTGGTGTGGATTTTGCACCGGCGGCATCATTGGTTCATGTTTTTTTTTTGAAAATGTCAGCAAACGAAATAATCTGGCTTCTGCTAAAACAAATTCAACGTTGTCGAGGCAATCATTGCCATCAACAAGCAATTTTCAAAATGCAATAACACCTATAGATAATGTTCCGACGACGGTGGAGCAGGTTAGAAATAAACAGCCTCAAGATCGGTAAATGTCTTTTATTAAAAAACGAAAGGGTACAAATGAAAATGGCTCAAATAAAAGATTTACCTTACGAGGGGTATTCCTGTTATTTAAGAGCTCAGGCGCAGTTTAAAATACATTTTGGATTAAACCAATTTGGTGCAATATGTAACATTTGTGATCGACTATGTTTCGAATTTGATCTTAAATATCCTCCACATGGTTCGATACCTATTCTCTCAGCTAAATTTGCAGAACTCAACTGTTCCGAAGTTCTGGTTTGGAATAATTGTTATGCATCGCTGAAAAATTAAGAATTCCATTACGGTCAATATCTAATGGTTTTGTATAAAACCACGACTTCCATTTCTCACCACGACTTCCATTTATGACAATAAGGAGACTTCGACATGGTAACGGATAGAACGGGTTTCTTGACTAGTTTATGCTGGGCTTGCGAATAAATGTACATTCAAAACTTGGTTAACTTTTTTAATTCAAACACCGCTATATATAAGCAATATAACATCCAAGTAAATGAACCGTTTTCTTCAGATTTACGGGTGTTTCGCTCCCACAATAGCGAAGCAATTGACATCGAAAAAAGCTTGACAGCGACAACAGACTATTTTTTGGAATGAACTTTCTTTCCTATCTATCTTTCTCGCAGTCAATTTCGAACATTTAAAGAAAATGACCGGGTGCCGCCATTCATGATGACTACGAACAAATAGGAATCTCTTTGATTCCGGTTACATAAGCCCTCTGTAGCTATGTGGCGCACAACGGTTATTTGATGCACTGGCAATCGCATACCATTAAACGTTTGGCAGTATATTTGCCAAAGGATCAATCTGTTGTGTTTTTGGAATGTCAAAAACTGCAAGCGGCAGGGAAAGTTAAAGCTACTATACTCTTTTAGCTTAGTTTAAATTAAATCAAAAAACTCCAAAACTTGCAACCATTGGGGTTAAAACAAAACAATCATCAGGAAGGTGTTAATAGTGGTGATGCTTTTGATAATATGGAAAATATTATGCTTCCTGAACAAGAAAGGTAAAATCTTAACGAAGATAAAAACGACAACCAAGATGTTGTTAATAGTGATGTAGAGGAGAGTGATGCACATTACACTATTAAAGAACAAAACCTATTATTTACAGAAATTCCTAAAAATTATTGCAAAGGCAATTGGATCCTCAGGCAGCAGCGAGGAGAAAAATATATTAGTAGAATGCATATTAGTAGAAGCATTACTTTACATTGAAAGTATTGTTCGACCAAACTTTGCAGACTATAATAAATTTGGATTGCCGCAAACATCACCAATTAATGATATCCTATCTGCAAATACGATTTGAACTTTGAACGAGAAAAATAGGAACTATTTGTGCCTCAGCTAAAAATTTGAATTATCGGTGCGCCAGTCACAAGCTCATCAAGAATTCGAATGTGATCTGCAGAGACAGATATGATAAGAGCTGCCAAACTCATAGTTTGGGATGAGGTAATGACACCTGCACTTGAGATACCCGAGCTACCATAATGAAATAAACTATAAAAACTGTTCTCTCTGAGAACCCCAATGAAGTAGATTACAAATATGAAAACTAATGCCAATTGGTTAAATGCTTTGAGGGATGGTAAATAAATTCACATGACCTTGGATAAGATATTTTTTAAATACCCGAAGAGTTGATAGATTGATAGATGAAACTTATGAAAAACATTTAGTGCTGTGGAATCTATTTACCAAAAGAGCAATATTGTGTCTTTTAAACGAGCACACACTTAAAATGAAGGACGACGTATTAAGTCGATTAGAAGGAGAAAAAAATACATTACAGTGTGGATTCTGTAGTTACTGATAATGAAGAGGAAAGAACAAATTCCCCAACGGAATTTATAAATACAATAACTCCATCAGGCGTATTAACTAAAATTTTGACAGAAAGATCAAAAAGAGATGAGATTGTAATTCAAGAATTGAACAATCTCCTTTTGACGACATTTCATTGCGACGGGGATAGTTTCCAATACAAGTCGCCTTTGCGATGACTATACAAAGATCTCAAAGGCAAACCTTTTATCAAAGTTGAACTGTATACGTCACAACAAATTTTCTCTCATGGACAACTATATATTGATTTTTCCAAAGTGACATCCAAATCAAATATAAAAGTGTGTCCACGCATTTACTAAATTTTTAAGCTGTTTTCATAATATGTCGACTGGGGATAGTACCCTAACTAAAAATACCAACACACTACCTCAGCTAGTACTAATCCAAAGGGAACCATAACAGCACTAGAATCTAGTGAGCTCCTCAAAAATGATATTTCAACAGTCTTTGCAAAAATCCAAATGTCACGCCTGAGCACTAACGATATATAGAGTTGGTTTTTGGCGCTGGATCTATGGTTCCCTATCTCTGGCATTTCGTTCGATTAGCAACGATTTAGTACGGTGTTGGCAGCCGTTGATCCGACAGTGCTTCCACAATTATGCGAGATTATTAATGCAGCCCCGGATATTCGAAAATACAGATCTATCAAAGAAAAATTAATTGGAATTTTTTTCGAAAGCTAGCAGCGACGAATCAACCGGTGATTATCCCACATGCCAATAGGCGAACTGAAGTATAGCCAGCTTTTTCAAGAAATGTGCCGAGGTGCTGGTAATTCTATAAATGATGCAGCCCTTAAAGGTCTGTGGGCTCAAAGTTTGGCCTATCATGCACGTGCAGCCGTAGCTGTGTCAGGCGGTTCTGTGGATGAATTTACTAAGATTACAGACGCAATCAACCAAGTTGAGCTTGCAAACGAAACAAACAAATGAATCATCGCTCCATCAACTTATCATCAAAAACTATAAGTCGAAATAGCTGAATTATTTAGACCAGTTCAGAAATTGTGGTCACGGTGATGGAATTTCGAAAGAGAATTTTTCATTGCGGACGTCAAACCATTTATTGGGGGCGATTTTATTCGTAACTTCGATTTACTCAACGATTTGAAGGAAGCTAATCCACTAACCATCGAGAATTTGAATATCGAACCAACAGGTTAACCGACTGTCACTCGACCACAAAGATTAGATCCTGAGAAGCTGGCCTCCGCAAAACAAAATACTTGATGAAGATGAGTATTTGCAGTCCATCTACTTGTAACAGGGCCAGTATCTTGCACATGGTCCGCAAATCAGCCGACACGTGGTGACCCTATGCAGATTACAGAACCTTAGATGCACAGACAGTGTCTGATCGGTATCCGATACGTTATATTTACGATTGCACGTCTATTTTAAGCGGAAAAATAGTATTTAGTAAAATAGACCTCCAAAATTCATTTCATCAAGTGCCAATCCCTCTAGATGACATTTCAAAAATGGCCATTACGACCCCATTTAGTCTTTATAAATTCGCATTCATGAGGTTTGGGTTACGTAATGCACCCCACATATTTAACGACTGATGGCATAAGACATTGAAGAGGTTGCGCTTTGTTTTCCCGTACTTGAACGATATTTTGATTGCATCCAAAGACATCAAGGAGCATAAAACACTTACGATTGGTATTCGAACGCCTTCATAAATATCGACTTGCTATCAATCTAGCTCAAACATTTCCGGTATTTGCTTGAGAGAAGAATTAGCTAAATCTCCACGGTTCATGAACCATTTGTCTTCGCATTTCAACAGAAATTGGACTAGGCTTCCCCTCGGCAAATTCACCATTTAGACCTTATGGGTCAATTTACCACCGATATTTGGTATATCAGTGGCCGAGAAAATCTAAAAGCTGAGCTACTATCTAGAATTCAGCTGACTAAAACATTCGTCTACGAGTAATTATCCAAAGATCAAAAAATGGACGACGAATTTATTCAAATTTGTCAAAGTAATATAATTTGGTTAATTTTCAAGCAGTTTTCTATTCCAGGAAGCAGCCAGATGCACTGGGGCGATACGAAAAAAATTTACGTACATAACACGTAAATTTCGGCACCACATCATGACATTAACTTATAAAATGTCACATCTAGGTACTAAAACAAGCATCAAACTGGTAACCGATCGATATGTATGGCGAAATGTGCAAAAAGACGCCACAAAGTGCTGCGTACAGTGCCAAAAATCAAAAAATCGTCATAATAAATCATCTGATAGTAAATATAAACCGCCGAATCGACGTTCTAGCCACATAAATATGAATTTCATAGGTCCCTTACGATTGCAACAAGAATTCCGATATTGTTTGACGATTATCGATCGATTATCGACTCGCTGGCTGGAGGCAATTCGAATAAGTCGCACGAGGGTTTTGAGTTGTTGGGTCGTTGGTTCGGATGCGTTTGCGTTGGTTCGGATGCCCAGAATATATCACAATCGACCAAAATCCGCAATTCCATTTTTGATAAGAGAAATTTTTAAAATCATTGGAGCGGATCGAATTTGAACCACGTTATATCATCCACAATAGAACGGATTAATAGAAAGGGGGCATAGAACGCTGAAATTATCCACCCTTGCATTGGAACAAGATGTTTAGGTCGACCATTTAACAGTCATCTTGTTAAGTCTACGAATTTCGTTTAAGAAGGACCTGCTAACCATGCCAGCTGAATTAGTCTATGGCACCACATTACGCATACCAGGAGAATTCTGAGACATAAATAAATCTACCGATAGTCAGAACGAGGTAGTATAAAATCTGCGTGAATCAATGATGACCATAAATCTCAGCAACACGTCATTCCATACTAGGCCACTTCTTACAACAACAAGGTGCTGAATTCAAGTACTCATGTTCTCGTTCGCACCTACGCATTCAGACCAACCATATCGCCACTCTATGAAAGGTCTTTCAAAGTATTAAAACGAGATAAATTTTACACCATAAAATGAAAAATCGCGTCATTAACACACCCATTGATCGACTCAAGCCGGCGTTTATTTGGATAGAAGAACCTTACACGGATGATAATCCACCGAAAGAAACAAGCATTTTCTTGTGTACACGGGCACTTTACTATTAAATAAACTGGTAAATAATACTAGTTCACTGTTTACGCGTGAGCTCTGAAACACATAGAAAAGAAAGAAATGTAAATTAAATATCTTACAATTTTACATCAATCAGAAGAATGTATACTTACATATCATAAATAATACATTTTGTATTGTCTAATGTCAAATTTGATGACTGTCAATTGTTGCGCTGTATTATCGACTACAGAGTAAAACATTATTCATGATAATACATTTCTATGTTATTGTTTTATTCACCACAAACTTAAGTTACGCGCTTTATAAAACATCGTTTTAGCTTAAACATTTTTACCGACATATGTATGACAGTCAGAAAATTAGTTTGACTCTTTCACTTTTTGCGTGACCGGCCATCGAATAGGAGCAAATTTGGTAATATTTTTCATATATACTTAATTCTTTTTATATCAAATAAATAAAATAAAAACTTTGAATTACTATAACATTGTATAAATAAAACTATTTTGTATTTATCAAATTAAATTGTGTAAATTTTGACATTACTGCAAGTCGTTCATCAGACACTTGCATCTCTTTTTATTTTTATAAGTGTTGTTTAATCTGGGGAATAAAATTCAACCCCAACTCGATTATCGCTGCAACATAAATTGGTGCCGTAACCCGGGAATCGCGCGATTATTTTGTTTCATCATTGCAAAAACGCGCGATTTAATTTTTAAATATTAACCTCGTGCAACGTGTCCCGTAATATCGTCATATCATTGCCTATGACAATCAGGACGTTATCAAACTCAGTGATATCATTTTTAATTAAGTGCCTTTATTTCTCACACTTTAACGTAAGATTTCATTGTGTTTTTAAATCATATTCAAAATGTCCGAAGAATTCGAAGAGAAATACTTCGATACCAAATCAACTCTCAGGCGAATTTTCAAAGTCAGAAATCCAAGCGTTATACCTGATCAAGCAAATTAATATCGTGCAGCAAGGACATAACTGGATTCATTGATCGGTCATCCTACCAAACCAACGAGATACGCTTGCCACGTATTTCAATAGAATCATTCAATGGGGATTACGCAAAATGGCCATCATTCTTCGATCAATTTGTATCAGCTGTTCACGAAAATGAATCGTTATCTAAGATTCATAAATTTCAATATCTGAAAGGATTGTTGAGAGGGGATGCTGCCAATCTAATTCGTCATTTATCAATGACCGATGCTAATTATGAACACGCATGGGAAAAATTGCAGAAACGTTACAATAAGAAAAAGGCCATTGCAAAGGAGTTAATCGAATTGTTTTTAGGACAATCAAAAATAAAACAGTGTTCACATAAACAACTACGACTATTATGTGATACTTCCGATGAAGCACTTAGAGGTTTATCCGTCGTAGGAATCGAATGGGAAGGCCTTGATCCGTGGTTGGTCCACATCATCGTAAAGAAGCTAGATTCAGAGACTCAGCAATTATGGGCACAGCACTTAAATGATATCGACAGTCCAACCATCGACCAATTATTAGAATTTCTGACCAATAGATGTAACGCGCTGGAATCCTGCACCTCACTAAACCAAAATACGCTTTTTCGCCAAAACACCAATTCAAAGTCACACAGTGCTACTGTTGATCAAAATGGATGCTTGATGTGCAAGAGCAATCATTTTCTTTTCCAATGTTTCAAATTTAAACGATTGAAACCTTCAGAACGAATTCAATTTGCGGATGACAACAAGTTGTGCCTCAATTGCCTTCGGTCAGATCACCACACTAAAACATGTGAAAGTAACAAAAGATGTTTTATCTGTTATAAGATGCCTCACACACTTATCCACGTCAAAGGTACCGTTTCAAATGACGTATCCAAAAAATCTGAGAGTATCACAAATGCACTTAGCACACACACTTCACATTTATCTACGACAAAAAATTCGTCTATCAATAATTGTGATACTACTTCAATCAACAGTACCAACAATTCTTCAATCAACAGTACCAACAATTCTTCAACCAACAGTACTAACAATTCTTCAATCAACAGTAACAACAATTCAACTATCAACAACGCTAACTTCAATCAACCCAGTTCTTCAATCAAAACTGAAATCAGTCCAACTAAAAAAGAGTTTTCTACATTCAACACAGACACCAAATCAGATTCAACGGTGTCTTTATTGCAAAATGCTAAATCACACCCACATCTGCGAACGCGTTCGTTAAACCAACATAAGACGCTATTATCTACAGTTTTAGTCAACATTCCGGATCTTATTGGTAAATTTCCCACTGTTAGAGCCTTACTCGACTCTGAGTCACAGTGTACCTTCATCACTGAAAGATGCATTCAAAGAATAGGGATACCTAGAAAACACGCCCGTTTTTCCATCAACGGTCTTGCATCTAAGAAAGCTGGGTTTACTAGAGGCGCAGTCGATATTAAGCTACATTCAAAGTACGATGAAGGTATATGTATAGCCGTAAATGCTTTCATACTCGCTAAACTAACGTCACAACTACCATCACATACCATCGACATTTCACATTGGAATAAGTTAAAGGGCTTGCAGTTAGCAGAACCAATATTCAACACACCAGGTGAAATAGACTTGATATTGGGGAACGACATATTCTTCGAAATAATCCTGTCAAAACAAATTAAAGTCGAAGAAGAACTATTTGCGCATCAGACCTCATTTGGATGGATCCTTGGAGGCAAATGCAATCAGCCACTAAAAAATTCTTCTATATCAGGATACTAGTATGACAAGCAATAATGTCGAACTCAAGGCACTTCAACAATTCTGGGAGATTGAGGAATTGAAATCCGACAGTAAATCCTCTACAGAGGAAGACTATTGTGAGACACACTATACCAACGCACCACAACACGGGACAAAAATGGGCGATACGTCGTTCGTTTGCCCTTCAAGGAGGACATTAGAACAAGCACACTCGGCCACTCAGTTATAATGGCAACAAAACGACAACTTCAAATGGAGAAAAGATTTGCCAAAATTGAGTATCTACGAGAAAACTACGTCAATTTCATGAACGACTACATATCTCTGAACCACATGACTGCGATTGATGAAAGGAAAGCGACGTCATCTCAAAGCAATTTTTATCTGCCACATCACGCAGTATTAAAAGATTCTAGTTCCACCACAAAACTCAGAGTCGTATTTGATGGTTCCTGTGAAAGCACGACGGGAGTATCGCTCAACGATATCCTTTTGGTAGGACCACAATTCAAAAAGATTTACTAGCAATTCTTTTTTGTTTCCGAATCCGAGCAGTCGCAGTGTGTGCTGATATAGAACAAATGTATCGTCAGGTCACACTTCATCCTGACGACCGCGATTTTCAACGAATCATATGGAGAAATAATGCCACCAAAAATATGCAACATTATCAGCTTAACACCGTGACATACGGAACGTCAAGTGCAGCTTTTCTGGCAGTTCGAACACTACACCAGCTAGCCATGGATTACAAATCTAAATATCCGCAAGCTGCATCGATTATTCTGGAAAACTTTTATGTAGATGATATGCTTACTGGCTGTGAAACGACACAACAAGCAACTGAAATCTACGAAAACACGTCTGCGCTCTTGGCTGAAGGCGGATTCAAAATAAGAAAATGGATGTCAAACGATCAAAATTTCTTAAACGGTATCCCACTAGACGATCGTGAATCATCGAATTTGGATCTTCATGCAAATTTGACTATCAAAACCCTTGGGTGCCACTGGAATCCACTTCGTGATACGTTTTGCTTTCGAGTAAATTTACCTACAACCGAAAAAACCTCCAAGCGAATGCTGTTGTCACAGGCTTCAACCATTTTCGACCCCCTAGGATGGCTTGTAGCGGGTGAGTATATATAAAATACTCATCCGTACATATGATTACAACACAATCACAACACATATTATTTGTAAATATATAATCAACTTGATTATATATATTTACATAATAATAAAACAAAAACACGACTGTCAAAATTGGTCGTCTATTTACATAATGTTGACAGTCAAGCAATTTCGGAGTTGGATTGCAATTGCTGAGTACACCAGTTCATGGTGTGCACCGATAGATGGTGCGATGGCGAAAAATAAATAGTGAAGACAACTAAGAACGCTAGATGGTGCGATATACTATTTATATTAAACAAGTAAAATAAATAATTGAGACTCGGCCATTCCAATTTGAACCAGCGAGGAAATTACATCGTTCGACCATCATCATCAACAACATCATCATCATAAACAACAACAACAACAATATAATTAAAATTCTTAATTATAATTGTTACATCGCATATTGTAAGTTAATAAATACAGTGCGTACAAATAAAATAAATTAAGTTATTATAATTGTTGTATTGCATACAACAATTATATTTATAAATAGTGAATTTTATTTTCCTATCCCAACTTGGGATAACCTACGGAAAAATAGATTGCTATATTTGGTGACCCCGACGTCCGTTTTTACGGCCAATAATTAAACCACGTGGTTTAAATTATCACGCAACGCGCAGCCTTAATTTATTTTATTTTTTTTTTGTACATTTGTTTTGTTTTGTTCGACGAAATAGACAACATGTCTATTCATGGTGATGATGACACCAAACTAGAAGTGACCAAGATCTCAGCCACTGGCATTCGTCTCCCAGAATTCTGGATTACTAATCCGGAATCCTGGTTCAAGACGATCGAGATACTGTTCGACGCGAACAAGGTCACGAGCGACAAACAAAAGTTCGCTCAGGCGATCAGTTGTTTGTCTCCTACGCAGGCGGTGATGATCGATGATGTTCTGCAGGAACCTCCTGCAGAAAATAGATACGCACACCTTAAAGCTGTTCTGATCGAGCGAACAACGCTCTCAGACAGAAAGAAATTAGAAGCGCTGCTTGAGAAGACTGAAATGGGCGACCAACGTCCATCGAAAGTCTTACGGCGCATTAAATCACTAGCCACTGGCCGATTTAATGCGACACTTATAACACAACTGTGGATCAGGAAACTACCTGAATTTATTCAGATAGCACTGATCCCACAGCAGGATAAGGAGGCAGACGCATTGTCTATCATAGCCGACCGGCTACACGAGGCAATGCCAACTACACATGTGGTGGGCGCTGTTCACCACGTGTCACGGTCCCGCGAAAGGATGGAGCCTGACCACGTGCCTACTAGACACGATGGGAATACTACAACCTGTAGTACGAGCACCAACGAGCAACTGGCTCGCACGCTCGACAGACTCAATTCCAGACTAGACAGACTAGAACTTCGAGCGACCAACTGGCGAACACGATCACGTACTCCTTCCACTGGAAGGAGGTCGAATTCAAAAATAAGACTAGTCCGCCCGCTACCAGCACGGTGTTATTATCATACAAAATTCGGACACAAAGCCGAATATTGTAAGTTACCATGTGATTTTCCCAAATCACAGGTAAACACAACTGTGAACCACAGGTTCACAAAACAAAAGGCTGTAGTGATGGATAACAATTCCCCAAACTAATAGGTCTATTGGCTGGCGCGGCTGACCATAGACCGAATTACACTAGCCGCCTATTTATAAGGGACAATCAGAACAAACTCACGTTTCTGATTGACACTGGCGCTGATTTATCCGTCATGCCCTATACAACTTGTATTAACCACAAATCCCAAGTCAACACCGACTTAGTTTTGTCAGCCGCCAATGGTACGACTATCAATACCTACGGAAGCAAATTGCTGCAAGTAGATATTGGTCTAAGACGGAACTTTCCGCACGTATTCACGATAGCAAACGTGAATCGTCCTATCATTGGTGCCGACTTTCTTGAGAAATACGGCTTACTAGTCGATCTTAAGAACAGGAAGCTAATTGATCCAGTCACACAACTGTCGATCAATGTGTCACAGACACTAGCGAACACACCTTCGCCCAGGAACTTCCTGATTGACAACGGGTACGGCAAGCTATTAAAGAAGTTTCCTTCTTTAACAGCTCCGCCGAATTACAATTCTCCCGTTAAGCATAATGTAGTACACCACATAGTGACTACAGGACATCTACCGGTGTCCAGACCAAGAAGATTGGATCCGATCCGACACAAAGCGGCTACAACGGAATTCCAACATATGATACAACTAGGTATATGTCGGCCATCGGCATCGCCAGTATCATGTCCACTACACTTGGTTAAAAAGAAGAATCAAGACTGGAGACCATGTGGAGACTACCGCAGGTTGAATATGGTAACGGTACCTGACCGTTATCCTATTCCCCACATCCAGAACTTCTCCATGCACCTACAAGGTTGCAAGATATTCTCGAAGATCGACTTGGTCCGAGCTTATCATCTTATCCCAGTTGCACCTGAGGATATTCACAAGACGGCAATCACTACTCCATTTGGTTTATTCGAGTTTACTCGAATGCCATTTGGACTTCGCAACGCCGCACAGTCGTTCCAACGATTCATCAACGAAATCGTCAAGGATCTCGACTTTGTGTTCGTCTACATTGACGACATACTTGTAGCTTCAACTTCGGAAGAACAACACATGTTTCACCTGGAAACATTGTTTCAGAAACTTTCTGAATACGAGGTGAGCATCAACAGTGCGAAATGCGTTTTCGGCACTAGCTCTCTCGACTTCCTTAGTCACAAAATTACTCCGAATGGTATTCTGCCGTCCACTGAACGAATTAACGCCATTCGGGAATTCCCAGCTCCACAAACAATCCGGCATATACAGCAATTTATCGGCATGATAAATTACTACCACAGGTTTATGCCTAGGATAGCGGAAACCTTAGGTCCTATCCACACTCACTTGGCTACTTTACTAAAGAAGCCCAAGACGCCGAAAAACTTCTTCTGGCCAGACGAATGTCAACAGGCATTCGACAAGCTAAAAACCATTTTAGCAAACATTGTACTATTGGCACATCCAATACATGACGCTAAACTTAGTGTCACAACCGACGCCTCAAGCACTGCTGTAGGCGCCGTGTTGCAACAATGTAACAATGGGGATTGGGAGCCGCTTGGTTTCTTTTCGAAGAAACTTTCGAATGCTGAGACAAAATATTCCGCATTCGATAGAGAGCTACTAGCTATCTACCAAGCAATTAAACATTTTCGATACTATGTCGAAGGTCGAGATTTTACAGTCTACACCGACCACAAACCGCTCACTCGAGCGATTCAATCCAAGGCTGAGCGCAACCCGCGACAAACTCGCCACTTGGATTTTGTGTCTCAGTTTACGACTGACATACAACACATCCAAGGCAAGGATAACGTGGTAGCCGATACACTGTCTCGAGCATCAAACCACGAAACTTCATCTGTCGAGACTCACTTCGACATGAAGCAAATTGCAACATCGCAAGAAACCGACACGGAACTTCAGGATATACTTTCTGGTTCCGCAAAACGATCTAATCCCACTTGGAAATTAGAACGCATTAAATTAGCTGACTTAGCTATTTACTGCGAAATCTCAACGGGCAACAACCGCCCGTATATCGCAGAACCACTGCGACGAAACATATTTAATGCACTGCATAATATATCGCATCCAAGCATCCGAGCCACTCGGAAGTTAATATCTACTAGATATTTCTGGCCCAGTATGAATAAGGACGTGGCCCACTGGGCGCAATCCTGTTTGTCCTGCCAAAGATGCAAAGTCACAAGACATACTAAATCCCAACATGGGCATTTCAGCGTTCCACCGGGACGTTTTGAACATATCCATTTAGATATAGTGGGACCACTTCCACCTTCTAATGGATACACATATCTACTCACCTGTGTCGATCGTTTCACACGATGGCCAGAAGCGTACTGCATACGAGACATCACTGCAGTTACGATTGCCCGAACATTTGTTGAGAACTACATCTCCAGATTCGGAGTACCGGTTAACATCACGACCGATCAAGGTGCACAGTTTGAATCCAAACTGTTTGGTGAGCTAACTAAGCTACTTGGTTCCAACCGGATCCGAACCACCTCGTACCATCCTCAATCAAACGGTATGGTTGAGCGTTTTCATCGCCAGCTGAAAACATCACTAAAATCCCGATGTAACACTGTTCATTGGAGCTCCGAGATACCCATAGTACTACTAGGTATCCGAGCTACTGTAAAAGAGGATCTCAAATGTTCCCCAGCTGAGCTTGTCTACGGACAAACACTGAAGCTGCCTGGCGAATTTTTTGTAGATAACCCTATTTTACCTCTCAGTACAACTGACACTATGATCGAACAACTACGATCATGTATGAGCAACCTAGTGCCCAAAAACACTCGTGTAGCCAAGCAAACGGACATACATGTCCCGAAATCACTAGACACTAGTGATTTTGTGTTTGTTAGAGTAGACAAAGTGCGCACAGGTTTGACACCGCCATACGATGGCCCATACAAGGTTATTCGACGTTTACGGAAACATTTCGTACTTGACGTCAAAAACAAACATCAATCTATCAGCATTGATAGATTAAAACTGGCATTCGGAATTCTTTCTTTCGCTGAGAAACTTTCTCCAACAAGAAAACTCCGAACAGTCCGCATACAAGTGTGAAACTTTCACATGTAAACAACTTCCTAAAAATAAGACACTGTCAGTAATAGGAAATGAAGCAAACAATTGCTAGAACAATACAAACCTCGGTTGTAACTATCTCTAGTTCCCGTGTGCAACCACGGTCGAGATAAGCTTTATCTCCCGTGGGCCGCTAAACCATAGCCTGAGTAACATGCATAATTACACAGCATATATTATGTCGAAAACTGCAGCAATAGCGACTATGGATATCGACAAAGATGATTTGCTAACGCTGACCGAAATAAGGCAAAAGACGCTACTAGCTAGCATTAATGCAGCTACTTCGGCAGCACCAGAACAACCACCACAGGTGGCAAAGGTGACAAAAATTCCAGCACCGCGTAGTTTGCCGAAGGGTATGATATTTAAAAAACGAGCTCACGTTTCATCAGAAACGCAAACTGAGCATACACCGTCAACACATCCAACTAGGACGGTAGCAACCCAAACATTGGGATCAAAAACATCAAAAAGTAGCTTCCACCACAGGGGGGATGCTTACTCGGGGCGAAGTCATGTAGCGGGTGAGTATATATAAAATACTCATCCGTACATATGATTACAACACAATCACAACACATATTATTTGTAAATATATAATCAACTTGATTATATATATTTACATAATAATAAAACAAAAACACGACTGTCAAAATTGGTCGTCTATTTACATAATGTTGACAGTCAAGCAATTTCGGAGTTGGATTGCAATTGCTGAGTACACCAGTTCATGGTGTGCACCGATAGATGGTGCGATGGCGAAAAATAAATAGTGAAGACAACTAAGAACGCTAGATGGTGCGATATACTATTTATATTAAACAAGTAAAATAAATAATTGAGACTCGGCCATTCCAATTTGAACCAGCGAGGAAATTACATCGTTCGACCATCATCATCAACAACATCATCATCATAAACAACAACAACAACAATATAATTAAAATTCTTAATTATAATTGTTACATCGCATATTGTAAGTTAATAAATACAGTGCGTACAAATAAAATAAATTAAGTTATTATAATTGTTGTATTGCATACAACAATTATATTTATAAATAGTGAATTTTATTTTCCTATCCCAACTTGGGATAACCTACGGAAAAATAGATTGCTATAGGCTCTCTCCACTCACCATCTCTATAAAAATATTGTTCCAAAGTTTATGGCTACAAGGACTAACGTGGGATGATGAAGTTCCACTAAATATTGCAGAAAAATGGAACAAAACAAAAAATGGTATGAAAAAAATCGAAACAATCGAAATTCCGCGATACCTGATGACATCTGCATCAACAACCGATTTACAGCTCCACGGATTTTCCGATGCTTCAGAACTAGCTTATGGAGCAGTGGTTTATTCTAGAATCAAAGACCAAAATGGAAAGTTACAAGTACGCCTAATAGCCGCAAAAACGAGACCAAAATGGAAAGTTACAAGTACGCCTAATAGCCGCAAAAACGAGAGTCGCTCTCATCAAGAAAGTATCTCTGCCGAGATTGGAATTATGTGCAGCTTTACTTCTATGTCGTCTAATAAAGTACATCGTAAATCATATAGGGATCGAAGTCGCTTCAATACACGCATATACCGATTCGACAATAGTCCTGGCTTGGCTGGATGATCATCCCAGGAGGTGGAAAAATTTCATTGCCAATCGCACCTCTGAAATCTTGCAGTATATTCCACGAAAAAAATGGTCACATATCAAATCGAAGCAAAATCCGGCCGACCTGGCATCTCGTGGGCTAAGTCCCACAGAATTGGCGAGAAATCATTTGTGGTGGAACGGTCCCGATGTTCTAACAAATATGCAGAACGACGATCCAGTTAGTTCATCTACACTGAAAATACATAACCAAATCGACTTTGAAGAGAGAAATTCATATAAAAATCTTCACATCAACTTATGTAAATTAGACACAATTTCCATGTTATTCAATCGTATCTCTTCACTCAATACAATCTACCGAGTCATTGCATATATTTACAGATTCATAAGTAATGCTAGAATAAAGGGTAGAAAAAGGCCAGAAATCAAGATAAATTGCCAAGACATACACCCGATAACTGTTGATGAATTCGGTCATGCTGAATTGATGGCTATTAGATGGGCTCAATCACAAACACTTGCAAGCGATTTCAAAACAAATGGAGAAATATCAAAGCGTAGCAAACTTCTGCCACTTACACCATTCATTGATGCTGCCGGTATACTACGAGAAGGAGGGAGAATCGATAATTCATCATGCTCATTCGACATGAAACATCCCATCATACTCCCAAAAGATCATCTATTAACCAACTTAATTATTGATGACCTACATAAGCAAAATTTACATCCAGGACCCACATTACTAACAAATTTACTGCGCCAACGTTTTTGGATTATTGGTTGCAGAAATATGGTTCGATACTACGTTGCCAAATGCATAATTTGCTTTAAACGTAAAAAACTAGCTAATGAGCAGCTAATGGGTAATCTCCCTAAAGTTAGAGTAAACTCCGGGCGCCCATTTCTACACACGGGTGTTGATTATGCTGGGCCATTGTATTTACGAGAACGATCTGGACGGGGTCGATGCAAAGTTATTAAAGGTTACATTGCCTTATTCATATGAATGGCCGTAAAAGCAATTCATATCGAACTGGTTAGCGATATGACCACTCAAAGTTTTATTGCTGCGCTCAAACGATTCATATCTCGCCGAGGCATACCCATACAAATCCATTCAGATAACGGAGGCAACTTTATTGGCAGTCGCAGGGAATTAATTGAACTACGCGAATTATTCAAAAACTAAAATCACTTCAAAGCAATATCTAATTTTCTAACTCCTCAGA
The DNA here is from genome assembly GCA_963556175.1 of Tipula confusa. Lineage (NCBI taxonomy): Eukaryota > Metazoa > Arthropoda > Insecta > Diptera > Tipulidae > Tipula > Tipula confusa. Next base: position 107,207,016 of record OY744476.1, on the reverse strand, counting down.
GAATCAATTTCAAGTTCAACCCAGCACAAGCTCCCCACTTTGGCGGCCTGTGGGAGGCCAATATTAAATCGATCAAGCATCACCTGAAGTGGGCCGCTGGAAGTTCACCACTAACATTTGAGGAAATGACAACCTTACTGGTACAAATTGAGGCAGTACTAAACTCCAGGCCGCTATGTAGCCTTTCCGAAGATGTAACATCATATAATATTTTAACACCAGCACATTTCTTGATTGGAGAATCTATGAGGGCTATTCCGGAACCTGATTTAAGCAATATAAATTCATCGCGCCTCTCAAAGTGGCAAAATGTGCAAAATAGAGTCCAAGGTTTCTGGAAAGTATGGCATCGGGATTACCTCACTACACTCAATCAGCGAACCAAGTGGAGAACCAGATCGAAAAACTTAGAATTGAATCAACTAGTGCTGATTCAAGAAATAAATACTCCGCAAGCACACTGGACGAGTTAAACAGTTACACCATGGCAATGATGGTTTAATTCGAGTTGCCACAATACACACTGCATACGGTGAGCTCAAACGACCAATTACCAAGCTCATTTCGTTGCCTATCGATGACAACAATCACAAGGCATTCAACCAAAGTAATTAAAAATCACCTATACACCTACTTTCACAAATCACAATTCTAAAACGAAACAAAAGTAACCATTATAAATTCATGTAAACAAAATTGCTCTTATTAGATCAATCAGCATTCCAGAAAATTTGGTTCACATTCCTTTCTTTTGGGGAGCAGTATGTTTACGCGTGAGCTCTGAAACACATAGAAAAGAAAGAAATGTAAATTAAATATCTTACAATTTTACATCAATCAGAAGAATGCATACTTACATATCATAAATAATACATTTTGTATTGTTTAATGTCAAATTTGATGACTGTCAATTGTTGCGCTGTATTATCTACAGCGCAACACTACAGAGTAAAACATTATTCATGATAATACATTTCTATGTTATTGTTTTATTCACCACAAACTTAAGTTACGCGCTTTATAAAACATCGTTTTAGCTTAAACATTTTTACCGACATATGTATGACAGTCAGAAAATTAGTTTGACTCTTTCACTTTTTGCGTGACCGGCCATCGAATAGGAGCAAATTTGATAATATTTTTCATATATACTTAATTCTTTTTATATCAAATAAATAAAATAAAAACTTTGAATTACTATAACATTGTATAAATAAAACTATTTTGTATTTATCAAATTAAATTGTGTAAATTTTGACATTACTGCAAGTCGTTCATCAGACACTAGCATCTCTTTTTATTTTTATAAGTGTTGTTTAATCTGGGGATTAAAATTCAACCCCAACTCGATTATCGCTGCAACATTCACACTATCGCTAATATACATTCAATGCAAAGACCCTGCCTGTTAGAAGAGCAATTTTTCAAAAACATCCCGAAAATGTTCAGCTGTTTTATTTCTGTCATATCATTATATTTCTTAATTATGTTTACTATATTTGTAAAGTATATTTAATTATGTTTTATATTTCTTTAGAACTTAACTACTTATCATGTAATTATTTTGAAAAATTTACTTTGAATTTGTTTATTATTTCCACTTACAATTTTCGTCGAAAATTATTATAATTACCACCGTTATTTACCCAGCCATCCATGTCAACTGTCAATAGTATAATGGAAAGAGTCAGAATTAAAACGACATAATTATTCAATCAATTGTAAGTAAAATATTGTCCTTCAATGTTGAAATCAATAAATGCTTAAGGATATATTTTTGGGTGTAAGGACTATAAAGTTTGTGGAATGGTTGAGAAAGCATTGATTTGATTTTAATTAGTTCCAGTCGACTGGAACATTGAATAATATAGATTTGATTGGCAGTTAAAATTTGATCCAATATTTTATTGAATTCAGACTAATAAAATCACATATATGCAGATACTAAAAAGAAACCATCCTCCTCTCCTTATTCGATCTATTCGACCTTATTCGATCTATCTATATAAAAGGAGATTGCACTAACCAAAGCTTCAAAATTATGAACATAGCCTTCCATTACAGAATAGCTAAAAACATAGTTGGTTATTCTTGTTTCTAGACTATCATAGTTGGGAAGGTTGACGTGTTCATGCATTGGATATTTCCATAATATATTTGCCAAATTTGTAAAGATAATTTTTCATCGCACTTCCACGCCTATATATGACAATCCTACAAATAGACGATAAATCACATTTGATTCCGATTATTTATAGTTTTACTATCCCACTGATCATCGATCCATTCCCATATACGGCTATAAATTTTGATAAAATTTTCCATGGTTCATGGTTGCGTCATCGCACGCAAATATTTTTTCCGATATCGTACGCACTATCGCCAAACATGTCAAATCAAATTCTTATCAGTCGAATAATTAAATTAAATCATAATTTATGAATTTTGTTATGTTTTTGTTTTTTTATCATTGAAAATTAATATTATCATGAAAATTCTGGAAAAATATGTGTACAGCAATGTAATTAAAAAATTTAATTGTTTTTATCGATAAATAAATAAAATTATTGTAACATAAAAATTAGATTATAGATTAGAGTTGGGTGCAAATGTACCGTGTGCTTTGTGGGTGGTTTGCATTCGCTCATGGGTGGTATTCGCACGTCTTCTATGTGATTGATAAAGGTGAATGGAAAATTCTATTAGTTGATGGCTGAAGCCTGGTAAGAGCTACAATTGAAAATTTAAGCAAATATTTGTTTTATGAGTTTTTATTAGAATTTTTTAAATTTCCAAAATTTTTTAAATTAATTAATTTTTCGATTAGTTTGGATTTAGTTTAATTATAGGCATAGATACAAACATATCTCTATACCCATATAAGCAAAAAAGATAACCTGATATCAATCAAATCACGTTGGAGTGGAAATGGTGTGCCTAAGAATAAATTAGGCATTTTTTTATTTTTTTATTATTACCATTGTAAAATTATAACCACTGAGTAGTTTATTCATTTAGTAATTTACATTGCATATTATTATACATTTATTGGAATTAAACCTTATAGGATAGTCCCAGTTTACAATGATTCTTTACTAGGTTTCTTGCACTGCCGTTATTCCGTCATCCAGATCACGTTAGATCCAATGGTTCGGTTCTTTGTAACCTTCTTGTCATAGTGATGTTGGTCATCATACGACGTATATCCTGATTTGCATGCTCATGCGGGCGTTGAAAGTGTTTTATTGCATGATGATTGATCTCGTCCGCGACAAACTCCATTTTTAAATCTCTATGAAGGTTGTCGTTTCTAATGTACCACGGTGCATTAACAATGGATCATAGTATTTTAATTTGGAACTTTTGGATTATTTTCGTTTAATTCAGTTGAATAGGCCATTTTTTGTCCAATTGCATACCTTGTTTGTGGCTTTCTGCAGTTTGTTGGTAGAGTCAGTTATGTTTTGTGATATAGCAGTATCATCAGCAAATGTTGCTTTAGTTGCATCAGTATTGAGCATGTCTCTTATATAAAGGAGCTAAATGATGGGCCCAAGGACACTACCTTGGGGTACTCCTGCTGTTATTCTTTTTAGTTCAGAGAATTCATTCTCTTACTTTACTCGAAAGTGTCTGTCGAAAATATACGATTTCAATAGCTAATAAATTTGTTTCGGCAGGTCCCGCTGCAGTTTGAATGCAAGCCCTTGATGCCATACCTTATCAAATGCTTGGGCCACATCCAAGAAAATCCCGGAGCATATTTGTTTGGATTCAAATGATTTTTCGATTACATCGGTAATTCTATGAACTTGTTTTATAGTCGAGTGTTTTCCCCTGAAACCAAATTGATGTAAAGGAATAAGGTTTCTTTGTTCTATTATTAGTTTCAGTCTTTTCAGAAGTAACATTTCGAATAATTTCGGTAGCGTTGGAAGCAGAAAAATAGGTCTGTATGAAGATTTTCCATTCGGCGATTTGTTTGGTTTTAGAATCACAATTACTTCTGCAATCTTTCATTGCCTTGGTACGTATTGCAATAATTTCTTCCTTCCTTTTTTCTGGCAAGCTTTCAATTACTTGACCCGTTATTAAGTCATACCTCGGAGCCTTTTTAACGTTTAGGTTGTTTTTTATTTCCCAATTTAGTTCATGCATTGTTATAGGTCTTATTCCATGCTCATCAATTTTGTCAGCTGGGGTAATATCTTCCTCTGCAAATTGTCTTGAATATGGTTGAAATGTCTGCTCTAGATGATAACCAAACAGATTTGCATTTTGTTTGGGATATCTAGCTTAGGTATCGTTGTTTTTAATTGGAGGAACCTGTAGGTTGGGTCTTCTTAGGACCTTCTTCGGGATATGTAACTATAGGATAAAAACTTCTTAGATTTAAGGAATAAAAACTGACTTTTGTTTTTATATTTTTATTTTTTAAACACGAACTTATTTGCAATTGATAACTTTACTTACATTAAAAATAATTTATGAAATTAATTAATTATTGTTGTTGTTGTTGGATAATGACGATGATGACGGTGATGATCTTCTTTTTTTGAGATGTTGCTCGTTCGACGTCTAAAATGGAATGAACGAGTTTACGTTTTTCATTTGTCACCTCGTCTTTTTTGTGATGTGGCGCTCCATCTCGTGGAGAACACTGGAACGTTTTGATTTGTTTCCCTTATATGACTAGAAGTACTATTCCAAGCAGCACTTTGTATATTTTCTATGAGTTTGTCTAGTTCATCTTCTGATTGCTCTGGATTATTGGGACTTGAATATTAGTTTTCTCCTGTATAAGTGTTTGAATGTAATTCCAATTAGTTTTGTTATTTGTGAACTTGGGTTTAAGCTCTTTTCTTATTATTGTTTGGCTAATCGTCATTATAACTGGCGAATGATCCGATGAAAGACTCGTGTCATTTTCTACATGAATATAATTCTCTGATATACATCTTGTTACAAAAAAGTCTATACGATCTGGGAGCTTATTGATATCTGTCGGCCAGTAGGTTGGTGTACTGCCTAAGTGTAATTCGTATTTTAGCTTTTTACCGGCTGCTAAAAGTTCCTTCCTTTAAGTTGTTGTTAATCGTGATCCCTAGTAGAACATTTTTTGTGTTAAAGTCACCTTGTTGGGGTAAAAGGCTAACAATCCCCTGATTTTTCTCCATCGGCTATAACTTCGGTGGCGGAGTATACAATACTGTCAAGATGCCTTCCACGTGTATTTTCCAATGTAATTTCGCTGGTGTGTTTTTAATACAAACAAACGATGTTGATTTTTTCTTTACTAATGATCAATCTTTAACAACTTTGTTTATTTTACTTTCACAATTTTAATTTCTACAATTTTGTTTCGATAAGTTTGGAACTGTAACAATTGATATCTTTTACTACATGTCCAAATTAATATGTTCGTGGCGAATTTATACAATATGTTGCCATAAAACTACCTGTAAGACATCTGCATCAAATTTCAATCTATAATAATGATTTCTTCTAACTATGCCATCTGTGATTAAGTAGTATGTTATTGATCTACAATAGTGTTATAATTCTAGTACAATTGGAATTATAAATAATTATACCAATATAATTTGACCATAATAATATGATAATGAAGGTTAGTAATGGTAAGTAAACAAACAATAACAACATGAAATAATACGATGAATTGTGATGATTATGTAGGTATGTTTTTCTTTTTAGATGATTTGACATTGACCTTTAAACATAACGCTAAGCTTGAATCATTGGATTCAATTGGAAGAATACAAATTTTGTTGATGGGCCGCTTCAATACACCGGATTTCGTTTTCAATGTAACCACCCGCACTATATTGTCGTTTCCTGGATATAGTTGAATTATTTTGCCCAACTTCCAATGGGTTGAAGACCTGTCATCTTCCTTGATGATAACAATATCCCCTTCCTTGACGTTAGCCTTTATTTTGTGCCATTTTACTCTCTGCTGCAATGAAGTCAGATAATCTAAATGCCATCGTTTATTGAGCTGTTGTGCTATGCGTTGAACGTGGTGTCATCTTTTGATATGGTTCCACTGTATTTCAGGAATTGTTGCTTCTGGAATTTTCACATTTGACTGACCAATTAAAAAATGCGAAGGTGTTAGTACGTCTAAATCATCGGAAGATAATATACACAGTGGTCTTGAATTCAGTAGTGATTCGATTTCAGCTAATAGAGTTGTCATCTCTTCCATGGTAAGTATATTATCTCCAATCGTTCTCTTCAGATGAAGTTTCATGGACTTGATGCACTTGGAGGGTTAAAATACCAATTGATGAACTTTCTTGAAAGAAAATGAGAACAATCATTAGAATTTTGAACTACATTATTAAAACCTTCTGACAAAAGTCTATCGGCGCCTATAAAATTTGTGCCATTATCTGAGTATATGTCAGTGCATAAGCCTCTTCTAGAGACAAAACGTTTTAATGCAGCAACAAATGACTCGCTAGTCATATCACCTACTAGTTCGATATGAACCACCTTTGTACTTAGACAAATGAACAGACATATATACGATTTATATGTTTTCTGTCCGCGGCCCTTAATTAGATGTGTTGCAAATGGACCAGCAAAATCAACGCCAACCTTGAGAAAAGGTCTGATGAATTCAGTCCTTACTGTTGGTAAATCTCCCATGATTTGCACTTCGGTTTTTGCCTTAACTTTGGTGCATGTTACACAGTTAAAAACGACTTTGCGAATTATTCATTTTGCTCCTAATATCCAATAGGTTTGCCGTAAGTTTGCTAATAACAATGCCGCTCCAGCATGCTTATAATCTTGATGTGCTTCTTCTATTATTCTTTTTGAGACCACCGACTCGAATGGCAATATCATTGGATGCTTGACATCATAGGTATCATTTGAGTTCACTAATCTTCCCCCAGTGCATAATAATCCATCTTTATCAATAAAAGGATTTAATGATTTCAGCTTGCTCGATGTTGAAACACCATTAGTCTTACTTAGACTGTGAAACTCATCGTTGAAATATTGCTTTTGGATGGCTTTTATTATTGAATTGTTAGCTTCAAACAGTTCTTGTCGATCAAATAAGCTGCCGGTGTTTCGAGTCTGCTTTGGTGTTCTGCAATTCTTCAAGAATCTGTGAATGTACGCAATAATTCGGATTAGCTTGTGTAACAATGAAAGCGTTTCAGCCATTTCTTCTATCAAATTCTCCTTTATGGTTAAATTGAATGCTTGATAACGTATTTCTTCTGATGTTACGTTTGTGTTGCACTTTGATGATGGCCACATATCCTTTACACAACTTAACCAATGTGGGGGGTTTCCACCAAAGTCCGAAATCCTTTAAAACCGTTGGGCATAAACCACGAGATGCACAATCCGCCGGATTATCCACTGATCTTATGTATTTCCATTTATGTCGAGGTAATACTTGTAAAACTTCCGATGTTCGATTTCTGACGAACGTTTTCCAGCGTTATGGTGGTGAGGACAGCCAGTCAAGCACAATTTTTGAATCTGTCCAAGTCACCATTTGGTTAACGTGTAGTGTGGAGCTTTGCTCTACAAATTGAATTAGCTTTGTCAATAATAGTGCTTCGCATAATTCAAGCCGAGGAATTGTTAATTGTTTAATTGGGAAACTTTAGTTTTGCTGGTCATTAAGCTTACATGAACTGTTCCGTCATACAGAGTCATTCGGAGGTAGACGACTGCTGCAAATGCACGCTCGCTGGCATCACAAAATCCATGTAGTTCTATATTGGAAAAGTTTATGCTTTCTATAAATCGCGGCATTTTCAGTTCTTGAACAGCTGGTAAATTTTGGTAAATTGTTCTCCATCTTCTTAGTAATTCACCATTCAATGGCTCATCCCACTCTAAACTAGCGACCCAAAGATGTTGCATGAATATTTTTAATTGAACTACAACTAGTGCCAACCACCCCAATGGATCAAATATCCTACTGACATTCGATAAGATTTTTCTCTTAGTGACTATATTTGAGTCTTCAATATTGCAGTGGAAGCTGAACTGATCTTTTCTTGGATTCCAGTGAAGCCCTAATACCTTCAACACCTCTATTTTATCCGTAATTTGGAGGACATCGTCCTCGTTTTCCATTGGTTCAATCAGTTTCTTTAAATTCGAAACCCATTTTCGTAGATGAAACCCCCTTAGTCTTAAGCTGGCATTAATTCCTTCCTTTAACTCCATTGCTTGATTCACGGAATCAGCTCCCGACAACAAGTCATCAACATATAAGTCATGAAGAATTGCGTTTGCTACTTTTGGATTTGTGGTAAGGTTTTGTAAACCAATTTCTCTAAGAACTCTTGTGGCCAAAAGTTATCCATACTTGGCGGTACATTTTCTCGACGTCAGCGGCAAATACTACGGCGTGTTCTCTAAATCGTAATAGGATTTCAGTCAATGAAGATTGCATCGTTGGACCAACAGCCAGACAGTCGTTTAATGAAACACCGATACTCGTTTTCGATGAAGCATCGAAGACGACACGAAGCTTGGTAGTTGTACTGGATTGTTTCATTACTCCATGATGTGGTAGGTACACTCCAAAACTGCTTAATTCTGATAGTGGTATTTCCTTCAGTGGTCTTAGTTTTCATTTTCTTGCATAAACGTTTTGTAAGCTTCGCAGAGTCCTTCATCATTTTTGAACCGTCGTTCCATTGTTTGCATTCGACGAACCGCCATCATTAGTGACTCTCCTAGCTTCAATTTCTCCTCTTTAATTGACAATTTGACAACGGAACGTCCATCTTCTGCAGACACAGTGTTGTCTTGAAAATGTTTTTCGCAAAATTCTTCTTCACTTGTCAATGACGCCTTTGTTTCGATTTCCTCAACCTCCCAAAATCGTCGTAAAGCCTTGTCTATATTTTCCAATGTTTCACCATGTAACCTGGAACAGTATGTTTGAATATCTTCTCCTTCCATTTGCTTGGAAATTCGTCCAGCTACAACCCATCCAAATATTGTTTTCTGAAGAATAATATTATTTGCTTTATTTTTTATTTGTTGGTTTTGTATAATCTGGAAAAAGTCGGCGCCAATGATAATGTCTATTCTGCCCGGTTGATAATATTTCGGATCGGCTAACATCATGTCGCGATGATTGAGATGTTCAACGGCACTTCTATCTATGGGATATGTTGGCAAGTTTGATGTTATTTTTGGTAAAACTAAAGCCTCAATCTCAATATGAGGTTGCTCCTTACACTTGGTATGTAGCTTTAAACTCCTCTGGTAACTTCAACTGTGCAATTGCCCAATTCTGATACTGATTTTCTCGCATTTCTACGTTTAATGCCTAACATTTGTAGACAGGATTCTGATATAAATGAGGCTTGAGATCCTGAATCAAAGAGCGCTCGACATGGAATGAATTTGCCGCAACCGGAAACTACATTGACTACTGCAGTAGGTAGTACAGTATGCATTGGCTGATTTGATGCATGAGCGCAATTTATATTTTGTGAATGCTCAGATGTGATTGCGTCTTTCGTCATCAAGTGACCGTTGGCATTGGCAGTTGTTGACTGTTCAGCGTGTAATAATGTATGATGTTTTCGACTACATATGGTACACCGTCGTTTTGCTCTGCATTTAAATACTCCGTGGTCACTACCTAAGCAATTAAAACATCGATTTGAATCCTTTGCCCATTTTCGTCTATCACCTAATTCCATGGCATTTAATTTTGGGCATTGCGGTGTAACATGCTCTGGTTGTTCACAAATACCACAATTCAAGACATTTGACACAACATGCCCCTTTATTTGTGGTTGTTTGGTGACTGATGGTCGTCTTGATGCACCTCTGAACGATTCTAAGGCATCTCCTCTGCGCAACAAAAACTTGAACAAATCTTGCACGGTTGGAAACTCCTGTTCGGACGTTTCTTGTGCCCACAGTCCTTTTGACTCATCGTTCAATTTATTGACTAGTAAGTACACAAGCCACGGATCTCGTTCTTCGCCATGAGGGCACATGGCCCTTAATCCCCGCAAGACTTCATCAGAAGTATCAAGTAGTTTTTTAATATTGCTATGGTTGGCTAAGCTAATTGATGGTTGTTCGATGAATGTTCGTATGAATGCGTTAATGGTATAGTATAGTCTCCTGAGAATGCACTCAGTATAGTCTCCTGAGAATGCAGGTATGTTCAATTTCGGTAATCGTATGTCTGCGCACGCTTGTGTCGTATTCAAAGGGCCCTCGAAACTTATATTAGCGATCCCATTGGTCATTCCCAATTTTCGTATTAGCTTGTTAAGTTCTGTAACCACCTTATAGTAATTCTCCTCATACTCCAGGTCAGGATCTTGTAACGGATCAATGTCGAAAATGTGATTTTCAATTATGGAAAACTCCTCCATCAATTTTTCAACACGAGTTAACTTGACCTTGCATTCTTCAATCGACATTTCGGTGCATTTTTTTAAATTGTTGAGTATGAAAGTGACTTTGCCTTTGTTTACCGATCTTTGTTTTTTTAACGAATTGATATCTGCCATTTTGATTGTCACTAAACACTTTGCTTTGTAATTGCAGTCTAACACTTGAAATAAAAAGTTTTTATTCGCACTACACTTTATTGTCTCTCTTGATTTTCAATCGTTAATATTGCGACTTTTCACCTTACAATATACTTTCAGGCTAATTAACTTATTAGTAAAGCCGTAATTGTTCACAAAATTTAATTTAAAGTTCGCAACAAAACCTTTTATAAGTATTTTAATAACCGTGTTTAATTTAATCGCTCACAAATTAATAATAATTCTAGTCATATAGAATTATTATTAATTTGGCGGAGTATACAATACTGTCAAGGTGCCTTCCACGTATATTCCCCAATGTAATTTCGCTGGTGTGTTTTTAATAAAAACAAACGATGTTGATTGTTTCTTTACTAATGATCAATCTTTAACAACTTTGTTTATTTTACTTTCACAATTTTAATTTCTGCAATTTTGTTTCGATAAGTTTGGAACTGTAACAATTGATATCTTTTACTATATGTCCAAATTAATATTAATAAATTTTCAGTTCTTCAATGTGTTGGATATTATCTTTAACAAAGATAGCTGACCGTCCTTTAGTTTTATTCTCAGGATGTAATGGTTCAAAAACCATATAATTTTTTTTCAAGGTTGATGATTTGCGCACGTATAAGAGCAGCTGTTTACTCCCCATATGTTATTAAAAGAACAAATTAGCCATTATACATAGTAATGATGATATCACAAGGCACTATATTTATCTTAATAAAATATTGCGGTATCCTTATGACGCCAAGAGGTTGTTGACAGTGAGTACGGATAGAGAGAGGGCGATTCAACCTTGAATCCAAATAAGCGCCGAAATAACTTATTGTGTCTACAGTAGCGAAGGATATTTTAGCCAAAATAATATTAGGTGGAAGGCAAGATAAAGAGGACCCCTTATAAGTGTAGTACACTTAAATAAATCATTTTTAACCCTATGATTTACAACTCTGTAAATCACCTTTGAAAATTAATCAGCCATAGCTACTAACACTTCATTTAAATATAGTCAGAAATCCCTATATAGAGAAATGGGACATCATTGCTTAACCCCTTTGTTTTCCTGAACTCTGGCTGTACATATATTTTACTACTTATTAGTGGTACGGTCTCAAAAACAGTCCTTCATAATACGATTAATCATTTAGAGGAGTTTACTGCTGTAAGAACTCAATTACAACTTCGAATCTGATGGTATAAAAAACCCTAAGTCAATAGAGAAAACGAAAATTATATGTCCAAACGATTACTCTTCTTCAAGTACCCGAAGGATGGCAAATATATAGGTAGAGTGATTGGTTAATAATGTGACTTAATCGTTAGGTGGCAGATCGAAACTATCATTTAATCTATCCCAAATGAGCTTAGCATAGATTTTATATCTCAAATTACATAATTTTACATGCCGGAAGTCATTGGTATGTGTTGGATGTTTTACTTTTTAACCCACTAGGACGGAGGCTCATTTTTTATTTAGGCTATCTCAACATCTTTATAAAGCTCGTCAAGTAGGTTGTCAGAAGCATTCTTGAATAGTTCAATGGGTACTAAGACTACTAATGACTACTAAGTCATAATAAAAAGTAATCTTTTTTTTTAAATATTACCGACCAGTGACCTCCAGATTTGCAGAGTTTACTAGCTAAGCAGAAATGGGGATGTAGTGTTCTGCTTTTTAAATGATAGCCTGCTGAAACTACTTAATAAAATAATAAGTTTTGCGCAGTGGTTCGGATAGTGGACAGCTAGCTAACTCACTAAAAAGCTGTTTGCACTCCAATAATGTATCAGTGGAATATCCATCATACAATCTCCTTCTTCCATTTTTACGCTAGTATATTAGCATTTAGGTTATGAGGACTTGATTTTTTACAGTACTAAGAATGATTTACTTTCCTGAGCACATAAGTACTTATTATTGGTAGCCTTTTTACCTGTTAGCATGAGTAACAAGAAACCCGAGGTATCGGAGACTCGTTACTCATTCAAATGTGTAGTCACCATTACAAAAACTCATTGCATCTCTAAGCCTTCGTCTTTTTAGACCAATGGAAGCCGAGAATTGTACAAGTGGATCTAGCAGTTCTTTTACATAATTACCATTCAGTTGAGTTACAGAGGTATGACCTGCATATGCCCCCATAGCTAATTGAAAAAAATTCAGACAGCTTGTTCTCAACTTTGACACAACAGTGTGACTGCATTACCATCATTGTACTTACATAAATGCACATATTTCCAATATTCCCAGACAATCATAGGGCTTGCTACGTATAATCTGCACATCACATTGACTAATACTATTGAGAACAAAAGTGGGAATAGTACACATTGCTGCCTAACTCCTCATGTGTTAAGGTACTTTTCACATTGATTGTCTTTATATTGAACTCTATTTCCAGCACTCCAGTATATTGTTTTGATGAGGTCTACTATTTTCCTCGGAATGCCAATTTTGCTACGTGCATCCTAAATTTCGCTTTTATATTAATTGACCCGAACGCTCGTTCAAAGTCCACAAATACTAGGTACAGCGGTGGGATCTATTCGTTAAATCGTTTAATTATGATCCTACTTGTATTGATGTGATTCATGTAGGTCCTTCCAGGTCTAAAGCGTAGCCTGCTCATTTAGTATGTGATTGTTGGTTACAGGTGAGATACGTTTCAGAATGATCATGGCCAATAATTTTATTATGCTGTTGATGAGGGATTTTCGTCTTTAATTTATGCATTCTTTTAAGTTTCCTTTCTTTGGGATTGTCTTAGTTTTTTTCTTTTCATCTTTTTGGTATTTCATCTGTACCCTAAACTTCCGCTAATAGTGGTGTTAGAACTGCTGCTTCTGAAGATATATCACCATTTAGTAGATCCACTGGAATGTTGTCCGATCCAACATCTTTGGTGTTCTTTAACTTCCTTATGTCACTTGTAATTTCCCCCTCCGTTGGTAAATTTCCCCTCAATTTTCTTTAGTCAGTTTTGTTATTGGTAATGTTTAGATGTTATATTTCTTCTTGTTGTCCCTTGAGTATTTTACCAGCGGCATGTTTTTCTCTGACATCTTGTAGGGGTGATAGAAATTCCTTTGTTACCAGCACGGTAGACATTGTCTACCGGTAGACTGGTAGATATTGTCGCTTGCAAGTGATCTTACAAGTCATCTTTTATTGTATCATCAGTATCTTCCGTAGGTGCGTATCACTGAATAATTGTAGTATTTCTTGTAGTAACTGGAATTTAGTTAGTATTCCTTCGCCTTGATCGTGTGTGTCGTGTCTGCCAGAGTACATTAAACAGTTACTTGTATTCGTAGTATAGCTTCCGTTTCTTAAGTTTGACTAGTAAGCCTATTTTTTAAGAAAGTCTGCTTCAATGGTAGGATGATTTGCGTGTACATTAGTGAATGCGTGTGAATAATGTGGTTCTGAGAACAATAAGTCTGTGTGAGGTCTTTTGCTTAGAGAAACGGTTGTTCTGAGTTGTGATTGGAAAAACATATAGGGTACCTGAAAATAATCGGCTTGGTGTCCAATCTGTCATGGTAGTATCACCAAATTGGATCCTGACGAATTGGGCATCATCGTAATCCTGCTCTTCTTATAATAGAAGGAGTATGGAACCGTGTTTGCCTATTAATCGCTTACCTAGATGTTTGAAGTTTGAGTCTGCCTAGTCTAGAATTTGCTAGTCGGCATACGGCATGCAGGACACGTGGCCGTGACTCATGGTGAACGAATTATGTGCATTGGTACAAAATATCTGAATGATATATTTATAGCTACAGTATGGTTGCTACACACTCTATACCTGGGATCTCTTTAGGAACAAAAAAGTACAATCCCTCGTAATTTTTGTTTTTAGGGTCTCTTAAATTTTCTTTAATTTCTATAACATCGGGACTGTTGAATTTTTTTAATTCGCACTTAATCTAATGTCACTGGCCTTAAACCATTGAAATACGAGGAAAAATGTCGTTTTTAGAAAAGGCTGTCTGCAGAGACCCAAATTCGGTCACAAAGGGGAAGTGTTTCCCTAATATAAAACATCGAAACGTTCAAAAGGCTCTACCACGGTCAAATCTTCCTATTCGAAGCTATGAAACGTTTTTTCAATTTCCGTTGTTTGAAGGCTATTATATCTACGAGGATGGAGGTTTCTGGCATCGATGGTAATGTCGTGAATTGTTTCGAAATCAATACGAACTTAAACGTCTCGTTGACATAGCTTATCCTTTTTTTTAAACGTGCACTGCTGCTTTTAATCCAAACAAAGCAACGAAAAATGAGGCACAAGTTTTCTGAAATGTAAAGCCAGCCCAATAAACTGTCTTATCTGGTAAGAATTTGAGGGTTCCGGAAATATTTTCACGCAGTCAATTTTATTTTTACCGGGCCTCAACTTTTTTTGACAAAAATCTCCATTTGCTAATTTTAATCGTTAAACCGATTTTTTTTAAGTTTACCAATAACGGTTATTCCATTTGGTTTTGTTGTTAAATTTGTTTGGAACTGTAATTTATATACATTATAGAATTTTTTGTGTATTAAAGTGTTGTGACGTGTTTGAGAGTGTTAGTGAGTCATTTTACAAACAAATCATGCGTTCAATCGTTAAATAACGGATTAAAAAGACGTTACGTCTTTAAAGCTGGCTCTAAAGGTGCATGAATAGTTGATACATCAGCTATGTGTAGAAAACTTTCGCATCACTGCACACGACTAGTAAAAGCATAAAAATGGAACCTGGCCAACAATTAGGCACAGTCAATACGTTCATATTTAAATATTTTTATTTTCGATATTTTAAATACGCGTATTGACTGTGTCTATAGTTAATGACCGATTTAATTTTACGGCGGTGGTCAAACCACTGCAATCCAAGCAGATAACAATGGTCCTGGTACGACGGAAGAATAAAAGCATCAGAACGATTGTGGGGTTAATGTTGAAGTGCATATAGGACCAACAGCCTCTGGGTGCTTCTAATACGATTAGAGTGGCTCTTTTAAAATGAGGACCAGGCAGAGAAAGCTTATTCCAGAATTGATAGTACAAAAGCCACATACAATGCCTTAAGGGTAAGCGGATCACAAAAGATAGCAAAATTATGTTTCATAGAGCCTAGTACAGAGAGAGTTCTTTACTAGTGCAACATATATAAACCCTAAATAATTCACTCTGTAGCAGCAGGCAGTCTGATAAGTTTGTGGTTGGGACACATATTTGAATGTCCTCTGCAGAAAGAAAGCATCTCGCAAACTTTAAGCACTCGACAACATTGTTGATACATATTATAAATATGGGAGTGCCATGAGCCCCTCCATATGGAGCATGACAATACCGGGAAGAACAATCGGACAACTTCTTGAGTTGCCAAGAATCTGAAAGATAAGACGTCAACCATCTAACGAGGAGATGCTGATAATCGATGATAATCGATTTTGTCGAAGGCTTTGGTAAACTCAGTATAGATAACGCCAAGCTGAAGTTTTGAGTCATAAATACTCCATGAAGCCTACATAAGTTAGTTAGTTAGTTTTAGGTGGCCGCCCAACAAAAGGACGAGGCATAGACACATATGGTCCGTTGCCTTACCACAGAAAGTGCTTCTCCGCACTACTCTATTGTAACCAATTTGAGCTTCTGACGAAGCAGTAGATATCACTAACGCTCAATTTACTGAGATCCGTTAGATCGCACAGGAGGTGAGCTCCCAAAAACTTGAGTCTGTTTTGAAACAGACTAGGACAGGTGCATAACAAATGAAGTATTGTTTCCTTCTCTTCTTCGTCGTTAAAGCTTCGACAGTAAACATGAAAGAAAACACCAAGTCTACTGGCATGCTTTTCAATTAGATAGTGTCCAGTAATGACACCCACAACTGTGCTAATATTATGCCGTTGCATAGATATTAGCTGATTAGACCATTTTAAGTCCAAATTAGGCCAAATCTGCCTAGTGATTACACATGCGGTGCAATTTGCCCATCTGTTGTTTGTAATTTTTGAGCTTCTTATTTGAGGAGTAATTTGCATGTAGCAGGTGGTATTTCAATGTCATCCTTGCACGGTAAGATGAGGCAAGTAATACTTTGTCACGCGCGAGTTCATCGGCTTTCATATTCCCCATAATATTGAAATGCCCTGGCACCTATATAAGATGGATATTGAACTGTTCAGCCATCTCGTTAAGAGATTAAAGACAACTCCGGGCTACTTTCGACGTGATAAAGGCTGATTGTAGAACTTTAATAGCAGCCTGACTGTCCGTAAAAATGCCAATATATTATATTCAGTCTATGGCTTCCTTGATTGCAATGAGCTCTGCAATGAGCTCTGCAATGAGTATCCGTTAGACACTTAAAAATTGATTTAAGTCTTATGTTAGCCATAAGTTACTTTAAAACTTTCTACTTTACATTTTTACCAATCAAAATGAGCACGCGTGTATAAAGGTGACTTTCTTATTCTTAAGTTCGCTGTACGATCACTTAAACAGGTTTTTTTTTTGCTGATAATATATTAAGAATGATCCTAATTAAGTTTAATATTCTGGATAGTTATAATTCCAAATTAGAAAACATAATAAACCACCGTAATCGCATCATGAGTAATTAGTACAAATAAAAGAAAATCAATTCCTAGCATGTGATTTTGTCATTAGTTCAACAGCATTGGACGTTGTATATAATAGACTTTTTGTTAACACGCGCCAAAACTCAGACCAACAAATTATACAAAAGAAGCCAACATGATAATGGTTTAAGTATCTAATTTTGTCTAGTCGGAAACAATTCAATATAAAATCATATCGAATTATTGTCCATTGTACTGTATCCGTATATCGAAAATGACTAGACTCAATAATATATCGCTAAATAAATTCCCCAACGATACATAATATTCCCACCTCAGGTCATACATTTTAATACATTTAGAAAAATTATGGCTTTTGATGACTCACCAGTCAAACTACTATACACAAAGTCTAATTTACAAAAAATTTTCATTTTAAGTTTTATTCAATTATAGACACAATAAACCCAAATATCGATTCGACCATCAACATGACATAGCTTCACTATATACATATATGTATAAGACTATAAAAAAAAATCTCAACACCAAGTCGTAGCAATTCTATTTCACATATATATATAGATAGATTAGCCAATAAATATAAAAGATAAACTACTCGCCATTTCCAAAATGAAATAAGATAAAATTCTATTCTCTTTTCATGCCATCTTTTACATTTAAACACATATAATATACGAATGAAACCCTCCTACACCCAAACCCATGGTAGAAAACTTTTACAAACATTTCCTTTTGTAAGATTCAATTAATAATTTTTTGTTTCCCTCCCAAAACGAACATTTCGACCAAATATACGAGTAAATCGAAAGATGAAGTCAGTAACAGCAGCAAACGATATGAATGAAAGATTTTGCACAAGAATTTTTATTTATGGATGATTTTCTCATCGATATAATATTATGAAGAAAATGGCCAACAAAAATAAAAAAATTTTTTTTTTTCACTAAATTACAGCCATTAAAATGTCTGGAATACCCAAACAGTTCAAGTCTGTTTGTATGTTTTTATCGTGTCCAAATGAAATTATCAATTTTTTTTTCAGTTCATTTATATCTATATATACATAGTTTTTCATTATACTGTAATTTTCCATAATTTTCTCATGATACCAAAAAAAAAAAAAAAACAAAAAAATTTTTGTCGATGCCATCAAATTAGAATTGTGGATATGGAAAGCTAATTACAAATATTTGAAAAACTAGCGTTGAAAACATTTTTTTTTCATTTTTCCAATTTCCATCGGAATACATATGCCAAATTAAAATTTATGACTGACAATATATAGCAAACAAAAACAAAAAGATGACTTTAGTTTGAGATCATAAAATTACCATCAGTTTTACACTCCATATGGGGTGATTTAAAGTGGCATCATTCTCAACTGAATTGTGTAATTTACTGGTAACTCATAATAAAAGTTTAAACACAAAATTAACCCCAATCGATGGAGAGAGAGAAAGATAAACCGTGCGCGGGTATAAAAGGGGTATAAATTGAAAAACCGTAAAGAAACTCAGGAAAAATAAATTAACGAAAAGTGCGTGATAATGCAGATTTATTTTCGTTATATTCCCCTTACACGTTTCCTTGCTACTATTAAACTGTTATACTCGTTACTATAATATCTTTGACACGTTTCCATACTTCAATTTTCGCTCTACAGGTGAATAGCGAAATTTTTTTGTTCGAGTAAAATATTAGCAAAAGTACTTTCGTATTAAAGAATCAAAATTAACTCAGTTAATAATTTTCATAAAGTGTTACAGATAAAATCGAATTTAAATGTAAATCATTTTAGAAACTAACCCTAAAAATGAATCCTCGAATTCTTCGAATTCCATTTGGAAGAAGAAGTTGCTCTTGAATTCAATTGTGTGACAATTGAATTAAAAACAAAAATTGCAATAAATTTGGTTTTTATTTGTGTGGGTGACCATAACATAATATATTAAAACAATTTTATAGTTTTTGCTACAAAAAGATAAAACTATTAATCCTTTAAAAATCAAGTTCATCTTTTTTATAACAGTTTTTGGGTTTGGATCTCGGGTTTCATCTTTTTATTTTTACAAGAAGAAATTTTTTCTCGGTTTGGCTTGCACAATTTTTCAATCTAGTGTCTCAGTTTTTTTCAAGATGTAAAATTTGTGAATGTAAATCGGCTTTAAATCAACATACTATTTTTGTCTAGTCCCTACCCAAGGTAAGCGGAAAGAAGCTTTAAACAAAAAAGGTCTAAGTACTGTGAGGCAACATATAGTATATCATCGCTGAACCAGCGGAGAAACATTAATAAGTGGAAGCCAAGAAAGAATCGTGACGTTGGAGAAATAGGGCAATAAGTTCTCTACACATAACAAACACCATAAAATTGATACCGTGAAAGCACTTTGCGAGCAGACAACCACGGAAAAGCTCATTAATTAAATAAACTTGAACTTTAAGAAGGATGGAAGAGAAAGACAATAAAATATTGCGCAGAACGTCTCACTCAAAAACCTCTAACTACTTTTTCGATAAATTCTTCACCAAAGATGTAGAATTAATCCACACTTTATCTTACGATCATCACTACATAGATTACACAGTTATTACGATTATAGGTAAAGGGAATATACAAAAAAACTAGGATATTACTACTTAAATCATTTTGGTGCTTAAAAATCCAAAAACTCAGAATTGGCATTACAATACCAACAGTTTACTAATGCATATGAAATGTTGGCCCATATGTAACAGATCAAGGGGAAAATTGGAAAACTGAACATTTTTATCTACCGCACTGTAATCAAAGAAGGAAGCTCCACCACCAAATCAGAGTCGTCTTTGCTGCATCGGCGAAAATGTTCACAGGGATATCACTAAATGATGGATGAATAGTCCTACACTCCAACAAGATTTTTAGAGCATTCTACTGCGTTGATGACCAAAATTACCAATTTTGTGGAGAAAAAACACCAAACAACCTGTGAAGAAGTACAAACTCACGACCGTAACCAACGAAACAATGTCGTGTAATATTAGTGATGCCGCAGTTGCCCAACAAGAGCTTGTAGCATTACTCAAAGCTGGTGAATTAATCTGGTGTAAATGGGCCGCCAACTACCACTACCAATTTTTAACAACAAGAATTCGTCCTAACACAACTTGCTGTGTGACATTGGGCAATTCTTCGGTCCCCTAGAATATAATGGGTCCACTTTGAAACATCATCTTCAATTAGTATTCATGGGTTTTGCTATGTCTCTGAAAATGCGTATGCGCAAAATGTCATCGTTTTCGGTCTACCACCAAGGAAAACTTACAAAAAGAAAGGATAACTCAAAATGGCTATATTTTGACTTTGTCAAAATATCTGCTCAAACAATGGAACAAACTTTGTCGGAGCTTGATCCGTATTAAAAACAGAAAAAATATGAAGCCATTAAACAAGCAATTCAATATCTTCAAGAAATCCTAGCTACAAGCGGAATAACACGACATTTCATACTGCCCTCAGCAACACATTTTGGAGGAATTTGGGAAGCAGCAAGTAAATTTATGAAGCACCATCTCAAACAAGTAGTTGGTGAAAGTAAACTTACATACGAGGATTTCACCCCAGTGACATATCAATTCGGCCATGCCTCATGCGTCAAATATACTGAAAGAAAATAAGCCACAGAAGATAACTTGAACAACTTATACCTGCACTTCTGCACAACTTCCATTTGCAAACAGTTAAAATTGTTTTTGCTATGTCTTGTAACAATGGCAAATCTCACCGAAGAAACAGAAACAAATGACGTTCCGTACATTTTAAATTCCTTTAGTCATGAACCCGGGATTTTTGATTAATCAAGATAAAGCGATAAGCCTTAAAGGGATAAGTAAAACCCTGAACACATTACTGCAAATGTGCGTACTCTGACAAATCTCGAGTCAGCCTTAAAACCCGAAAGAAAAATGGAGAAAGAAGCGGTAGAAGAAAAATCAGAGTGGTAAAAGGTTGCATCAAAAAGACGAAAAAGAAATCGAGAACGACCAACTCGATCAGAGCCACTTTTGATTAAAACACAAGGAGCTTTATCTTATGCTGAACTTCAAAGGAAATTGGGGGCGAACTCAGAACTTACAAAGTACTAAGGGACATTGATGGAGTTACTACTCAGGACGACGTACTTCAGGTTCTTGACGTGCTGTTGGGAGAAACTAAAGACATTGCTTATTTTAAAACTCTGAAAGGTTTTTATCGGGGGGACACAAATGGCAGTGTTTAGCCTTCAAAGCCAAATAGCAATAAATGACTTATCCAAAAGGAAAGTAAGGATTTACATATGTGGGAGATTTACAGAATTCGAAAAATTAACGAGCCTTTAAAATATTTTAAATACCTCGAATGTGGTCACCAAGCTCAGTAATGCAGGAATTTGAAGGATAGCTATAGGAGGAAACAGAAATTCCAGTGGTAGTTTTAAGTATCCGATCTTATATACAAACAGTTCGTGATCTGAATGCAACTCAACGCAGACGTATTTATTGTATGCGAACAATACAAAAAGTTGGATTGACTTGAGCAACAGATCTCTTAAATCGCGCTACTGTTTAGGTTTATGGGAAGTTATTCTTTAAAAAAAATGCTAGCATTTATGAATCTTGTTTTGTTAGATGTAAGTTCGAGAGTATTAATATCTATATCTTTAGTTCAAAGTCTCTCTGGATTGTCTAATTAGTGACGCACGCAATCATAGTCCTTTGTTGACTGCGGGCTACTTTAATGCATGGGTAAATATAGATAAAGCCCTACTGAAAGCATTTTCGTTACTACTAGTGGTAATGCTGCATGTTGGAAACACCTCCACATTTCGTAGTATTAAGTTGGAGCGTAAGTGATCTACACACACACACAGTGATCACCAAGCCCTTGTGTACGTCTTGCATGATGGTAAACAACTAAGGAATGTTTCGAAAAAAAACCGAAATTTAATGCCTGGAAACATAAAATGTCTGAGGAAAAGATTTGTAGCAAAACATAGATGGAAGGTGGAAGAGATATTTACCTAGAGTTATTTTGGATTGGTTATCGTTTGTGGGTTTGCAGTTGGTGGAACACAAGATGGAAATAGTTCGGACCTCAAGTAGGAAAAGGATGAAAAGCATAATGGTTAAAGGGATAAACAGCAGATTGTTTCTTTTATAAAGTACCTGGAAGTAATAATCGATGTTAGACTATCATTCAAAGGCCCATTTGGACACTATGTGTAAGAAAGCTGGGAGAGTAAATGGAACTTTATTGCGAATAATGCCGAATGTAGCAAGTACTCGCCAAAATCACAGATTATAACTTCGTAGCGTGGATACATCTATTCTGATGTATGGCGCACCTACTTGCACGAGTGCTATGGAATTATGGTACCTATATAAGCAGCAAATAGCTTTTGATTATGGATGAAGCGCCTTATACGAGTGGTTTGTGCATCTAGAACGCATTTAGAAGAGTTATTACCCAATAAGCATCTAACTAAAGATTCCCGCCATGGGGATAGGAATAAGAAGGAAAATCATAAAATGATCCATGAGTGGCAGGTGTGATAAGCGCCGAAAGGAAGTTGGACCAATTGATAAGCACAATTATCCATACTGCCATGAGTGCGAGGGTAAACCTGAGAATGTAAAGTACTGGTTTTTTGTATGATCGAATGATCTGACCTAGTTAGGTCTGTGGGAGTCTACCTAGCACAAATATGACACTTAGAGAGGAGTAATTTGGCAGGAACACTAATAAACAGAAATGATAGCAGCTTGAGCAGAACCGGCTTTGTGAATTAATACTTAGAGTTTAGTTCTTGCAAGATTTCCTTCTCAACAGAAAAAAACCTAAAAAAATAAAGCTAAGTTCTCTTTTATAAGACTCGAAGGATACCATATTCAGAAATAGGAAATTAATTACAATAACATACCAGAAGGCACCGAAAAATTGCGATACGCGGGATCATGAGGAAAATAAGTTAATTTTTAATCTAAGGATTAACTTCGACCTGCAAACCGACAGTTTTTCCTTCAAGGTCGCTCTGCCAGATGCATCAAAATATAACAAAAAGAATGCTTTTCGAAGAATCTCGAATATTACACATTCTGAATTGGGTATCCACCATTAATACCAAATGGCATTTTGAATCAAAAAACATCACCCCACTCTGATGGAAACTGCAGTCAAGTCCATAAAATATTACTTGCGACGCGTCATCTGATAAACCACACTCAGGTACGAGAAGCTATATTCCCTGCTAGCCTAGATTGAGATTTTGCTAAATTCTCGACTTATTTGTGACTCTCTGGAAGTATTAATCGAAGCTCTAATCGACACAGGTACATTTTATAATTGGTCGCCCGATTACAAGTATACCAGAGCCTGTAAGTGGAATATCAGTAAAAGGTTCTATGTATCCTTCGAATCAGATGATAACTTTCGTATGGTTTTTGTTTATTTTGTTAAGATGAATTTTGACGTTATCCGGCTTTAACCTACTATTTTGCAAATCATTCAGAAGGTCATTGAAAGTTATACCTCCTTGTTGTCGCTTATTTTCAATGATTTTGCAGAACAAAAAAGATCGACACAAATATTAATTGATAGTGCTAAGCTCTTCATTTGGTTCAAAGCGGTGCTATCTTGAACTGTTGAGAACTCCGAACTGCGACACCGATAAGCACACAGGTCCTCACTGAATCCTTTTACCAATTAGAATTACCAGTGATGACCATATACAAGCGCCTCGATAATCTAGCGAGCTGCTTCTCGATATTTTGTGTGATGTAATTGAAGAGATTTCTCTGACTAACATAATTCTTGGCCAATGACGATTGGAGGTCGTTCTTGTTCGGTTTAATATCGCTGTCTCTTGTTTATGATCGTTAGCACCATCGATAATGAATCGGCCAATTAGATAAAAGTGTTAGCCCGGTTAGTTCTGTTTTTCAGCGGTCAGCCTCATGTCCGATGAATTCCGATACTCGCACTTAAAGCATTGTGGTGACTTTCTGTATTGGACAAAAAGACTGTAGAAATAATTCTCAGGGTCATTAGCTTCTCTAAACAATAACATTTGAACGACGGCATGTTAGAATTTAATTTTAATTTTTATGACCCTTAACAGAGTCGCAGGAAGCGAATTTTGAAGAGTATCAGGGCCTTTGTATAAATTTTGATTTCCTTAGTCTTAGTCAACAATTTTGGTGAAAGAAGGTTCAAACAGAACAGTAAGCCTCATCAGGGACAGTTGTCAAACTTTTATACCAAATTTGTATCAAATGTACATGCTGCGTAAAGCCTTTAGTAATGGTTGCATCATTACTCACAAAACAAACAACCTTCTTATCACAACCTTCTTATCTTAAATGTCTTCTGGCAAACTGAAAGGCATCATTATTGGCTCGTTCCTTTAGCAGTCCTTGGCAATGTATATTGAGATTGCCTTGTTATTAATGCATGGTTGAATGTCTAGCTTTTTGAGTTGCACATTTGACCTCCATTTTTGATGAACTCATCTGAAGTTTTAGCGCAAACTGAGACCGTTTACAGGAAGTACGTGGCAAGTTGAATTGATATTCGATAGATCGTTCTTGTAACACTCCGCGGTGTGATAATGTTGTGTAATAGATTGCAGCAGAAATTAAATCTCCGGTTTGTTAGAAAGCTGACATGTAATGACTCTGTCGATTCTGGCAATTCTTTCCAATAAATCGAAATCTGGTGTATATTTGACAAAAACCAGTATTCTTGATTCGGGAATTCGTTGCGCCACGGATGGTCGATCAAATTTCTTCCGAGGATCAAATCGCACGATTTCATACCGGAAACTTTACAACGAATTTCTGCACGTCATATTTTATCACAGTTTTTATCTCCTTGGCATCTCTGTTGACGTACAACATTGCATTCTTATTCTTCCTAGTGAATATCGTTACAGCTGAATGTAATAAAATAATCAAATGGTCCTCATAGAGCAAATTCACCGAAGTGGTCGATTTGTGGCTACCGCTGAAAGGATCTTCGAAAATGTTTGCAACACGAAAGGCCAATCTGATTCGATCAAAATTGGAATCTCACTGTGAAAGCGGCAGAATGATTGACAAATGATCAAACGGTTAAACTCTGATGGGTGACATCAAACTAAGTTCCTGTTGAGACTTTATTCACGTTCTGATAATGCGGGTCGTTTTTTTTCAACCACTTGATAGCAGTTATCACATTGTAAAATCGTTTTTGTGGGAATCATTGACAATTAGCCAATGCAGACCACGCCGATGGCGCAAACAGCAACGTTTCATATAGCCTATCAAAAATAGCAAATCTTCTCTCCTAATTGTAATTTAAAAAGTGCAATTCTTAAAATAACTGTAATAATTTAGCTGAGATAATAATGTATTCACAAATTTTCTTGTTATATTTCGATATAAAAATATTCGATATTGAATATTCAAAAAAGGAGCTTGAATAAAAATTAAAATAGGGTTTTATAAAGTCGAAATTAAAAACTATTCTAAAATAAAAAAACTTTTCTAAAATCGACTCTTACATTTTCGAATTTTTTCGATATTCGATACTCGAACCGGAAAAATAGCAAACTAGTCTAAAATCGAATCTATCAGAATAGTTGATATCCACGATGTTCCGAATGAAAATGTAATACACAAACCAATCTGTTATATTTTTTAAAAACATTTTTTTAAAGGGTATTATGATTTAGCACTCCGACAATTTGTCGGCGGTTTAGATTAAACGTTAGCAGATTCTCATAGGCCATGCCAGAAATTATAAACTGTCTATTAATTTATTTATTACTGGCCGCACCTTCGGCGGTGTACAAACGAATAAGTATTGACGATGTTAGGAGAGTTAAGATATGATGGGCAGAGTTCTTTTTGCTGTGATGTTGCTTGTGAATGTAAAATCAATGCAACTGACTTTCAAAGTCGTCGGCGTTAGTGTGTTGGATACGCAATTTAAGTTGAAGGTGTCCTTAATAAAGCGCACAAATATGGGTTTAGCGATGTTATCGATGTTGAGGTCGCCAAAGAGCACAAGGCGGTGATTTATGTATGGGTGGAACGTCTGCAACATAAGCAAGGATATGTTCTGTGTTCTTGTCCTGGGATGAATGTAAATGGACCGAATATGAAACTGAAGTTAATGTCGTCAGTGACCACTGAATTACGATGAAGGTGTGATGTGCCATCTAATGGACTCATAAAATAAGCTAATTTTTATACATTTCTATATTTTACACATATTTCTATGTAATTCGCCTCAATGTATGCATTATTATAAAATCATATTGTTTTTGGCTACAAAATATAAAATGACTATTGGAAAGGCATTCAGGCGAATTTTCCATGCATAAATTATTTTTTTTGCTTCATTGCAAATTAAATGTAGGTGGAGTTTAATTGTTTTAATTTTAATTAAATTAACAGTCACTGTTTTTTCACGCTAAATTTGACACCAGAATTGGTTCGAACAATTAAAGCGTTCTCATCGTGATAAACTGTTTGGAGTGAATGGAACCTATTCATATGTGTCGTGGGTTGCGAAACCACGCGATGCCGCTGCAAAAATGCGATTTCAAATGTAAGTGCAAGATATTATATAGACACGACTATTCGAGATATGACCGAGTAGCACAATTCATCATCCTGTGACAACAGTAACTTTTTAGCTAGAAAATCCACAGTTAGAGGATGTCATCAAGCTTGTGATTGCTAATGAGAGTACGCTGACTGCACCACAAAGCCCTTTTTCAGGTTCATCAACATACGATAATACGTGTCGTGAAAGAAGTAAGAGTCCTTCACATTGCAAACCTAATAGACGTAACGGCTAATTGGTTAACAATGTGGTGGAATTGGGCACATTAGTTCGATGTGCAAAAGCACTTCACCGTTTAAATGGTTAGAATGGTTAGAAAGGAAATTGCCACCGGTGGAGAAAGTCACGAGGTTATTATCATAGTTCATAAATGCAGGACTCGTTAAATATCAGCTCGTTAGAGAATTCAGGATCGTCAATAAAAGACGTTGTTAATAGAGCACCGAATGATCAGTTCTTTAGAGATGGAATTGCCTGAGATATCAAGGCCTTCCACAATTTCTATTTGATATCGCCAGTATTCCAGCAAATCATGTCAGGATGATATCATCGTTTCGGGACGAAACAATGAGAAACATTTTGCAAATGTAGAAGCTATCTTAGAGCGGTAGTCGGACAAAATGCGCTGATAGACGCTGTCTTGATGCGAGTTTTTCCAGATGTCTCTGAATATCCAATAACATTTTCATCAAAGACTCTTGATAAACAACAACGCAGTGAGAGTCAGATTGAGAAAGTGGCTCTCTTTATCGTCTTTGATTGTCAGGAATTTTATCAGCGTCTATAAGGTCGTGAATGCGTGTTGGTTACGGATATGAAGTGAATATGTCAAATTTCCCGATTTACCACCACATAATCAGTGAGGCAATAAAGATGAACATACAACTATCAGAAATTCTCAAATTCACAAAAGATGGTTTCGAAGGGGGTAGACCGGGAATTGTAATCGTTTATGACAATAAAAATCGCATTTAGATGTTTTAACAATGTTTTAACTACCAGTGTAGCAAAACTGGACTGTTGTAAGAATTAAGAAACTTGCTCGGCAATTCTATTGATAACTGAAAAGCGACGAAATGTTACAATTAAATCAAAGCTCAGAAAACGATGTCACGAGGAGGCTTTCAATCCACAAAAAAATTGATTAGCTAGCCGACGACAACAAAGCCATTTCTAAACCAAATCTTTGGGTAATTTGTATAGAAAGTTATTCGAAACCTCCCTATTGTAGCCTAGAGCACCGACATTACTATCAAGTAAACTGTTCGTACCTTATCAGTTTTTTAAGCAATAGCCAGACGCAGTTGCCAGTAATATTGACCCACACACATAATGGACAAAAGTTTAGTGAATGTTTACATTCTTGAGCACTTATCGCATAAGACAGCAACGACAAATCAACAAAAGACAGCAACGACAAATCAACCAGTGGGATTTTGCATGCAGGTCAACCCAAAACCCTATTAACCTTGATGTTTTCGAGATCATGTAACGAAAAATGGGAAACTAGGACAAAGTTTAGACAACTGAGTGAACCAATTCTGGTGTGACATTTTGTTTAAAGAAAAACTTAATTTATAAAGGGACAATTCGCCCGAATCTCTTTCTGATTGCCAACTCGCTAGACTACAAGTTATACATATTTTGTTTTCAAAAGTATTTTGATTTTCTAATAATGCATACATTGAGGCGCAATACATAAAAATGTGTGTTAAATAAAAATTGTATAAAAAGTAGGCCATATTATTTGTAATAGATGCTGCTGACGACATCAACTTCAGTTTCGTATTCGGATCCATTTCGTATCATTCGGGGCCAAAGACGCAGAACATTTCCATGCTTATGTAACAGTCTTTCCAGATGTTTTCACGGTTTTAGTTTTTCATAGAATTGACTTCCTTGTTTAAGTTTTATTAGTTTTTCGAGTATTTAAGTTTTGCGATTGCTTTATTAAGCACGAATACAATTTTCCAATCCAATAGACTTTCGTAAATTGTCAAATTAGCTACTAAAAGACCAAATTGAATTAATATTGAAAAGTTAAACTTGAAACGATTACCTGTCTTCACTCTTCACCCTTAATATTGAACTTGAATAAATTCCGCAAAGATTATGTGAAGAGGTTTAAAATAGAGTTTTCCATTTCATATCTTGGTCAAAACTAAATTAAAGATTTTTCCGAAAGAACTTACCTCTCCGAATTGTTAAATTACAAATAAACGAGCAACCCTTAATAACTGTAATAATTTAGCAAAGACTACGCAAATTTTCTTGTTATAATTTCAATGTAAAAATATCCGATATCAAATATTAAAATAAGGAGGTTGAATAAAATTAAAATTGGGTTTTATAAAGCCGAAATTAAAAACTGTTCTAAAACCGAAAAACTTTTCTAAAATCGACTCTTACATTTTCGAATTTTTTTCGATATTCGATAATCAAACCGCAAAATTGCTAACTAGTCTAAAATCGACATTATCGAATAGTTGAAATCCACGATGTTCCGATATGAAAATGTTTTACACAAACCAAACTGTTATATTTCATTTAAAGCTTTGATTAAGCGAATTATAATTTATTTAGCAATCCAGAATTTTTAGGTACCTTAGTCGTCGGCGTTGGTGTGTTTGAGATGAAATTTATGTTGAAGGTGTCCCTAATGAAGCGCACGAATTTGGGCTTAGCGAAGACATCGATGTCAACATCGCCCCAGAGCATAACTCAGATTCCATGTAAGGGAGAAGAGCCCTTAGTTGAAATAAATCAATAAGATTTTCTGCGTTGTCCCAGAATGGTTTCATCCCAGAATGGTCGTCAGTGATCGCCGAATTAAGATGAAGGTGTGAGATCTATCCGAAATAATTTGTACTAATTTTATATATCTGTCTGTTTGCCACAAATTTTGAAGTAATTTGCCTGAATGTATGCATTATTATATTAATAACATTATTTTAAAGAACCTCTAACTTCTGTAATATGACAATTAGAAAGACATTCAGGCGAAGTGTTTCTTTATAAAAATTGGTTTTTCTTAATTACAATGTATGTAGAGATTAATAATTGTAATTTTAATTTAATTACCTCGCACTCCCACGCCTTTTGACTGTCATTGCTTTGAGGCTTATTACCGCTAGCAATCGTTGTCGTATGCTAGATTAAAAAGCAAAAAAAGCGTTTCGTTGCTGAAACGGTTCTTGAAGTTATATTTAGTTTAGTACCTTGAGGTTTTAAACCAGATAAAATGGTTTTAGTCATAAAACGGTAATTCAATTGATTTGTAATATTTGATTAATTTTTTTAAAATCTAATTTATATTAAGTTTAAAGTTTTGTGTCAAATAAAGTGTATGTAAATTAGATTTTTGGCGATTATATGACGTTTAGGTCATAAAACGGTTATAAATGTATTTTAAAATTACAGGCAAAAACTAATCCAAATTATTACATCATACCTCATACTGAAGGTGTAAACCTTACACAAATCCCCAAATCACGGTGGAACAGCATATTCCAAGGAATGAATGGTTAGTGGGTCAACAAATCTCTAATATGGGGACTCTGGATACCAGCCAACCTCCAGTTTTAATCAGCCTTACCCTCATATATGGAACTTGAGAACATAATGAATATAAATACAACTAAAACAAAAGAGACAGGCACTCTCAAAAAGCCAATAGAAAAAACGGATTGTGGCTCAAACCTTAAAGGTGAAGTCACCAACGAAACAATAAGGGTCTTGTAGGCGGTGGTGCTGGGTCCAGTGGAAGCCGAGGGCCTGCCATAGCAAAAGGGAGCTTGGACTGTAAAGAGCAAGCTACCTTCACAGTAGGTTCGGTAAACGTGGCTTTGGTACCTAAGCCGGAGACTGGCGTGAAAGTTATCACTGAGGAAAAGCAGCGGTATAGGAACCGACGCGTGGCCCGGAGGATATTAGACAAGTCGACTGCCACCACTGAGGAGCTGCTAACGAAAGAACAGAAGGAATCTCTGGCATGGGCAAAGGTTACCTTCTTTGGCGACAATTTGATGAGGGAACCAGCAGAGTCAAAAAAACAGAGGTTCCAAGACGAATTGGAAGCTGAGGAAAGTAAGCGACCAAGAATGACAGGAGTCAAGAAGATGGGAATATCACTCTTGATAAATGGAGACTAGTGTATAACGCACTAAACTCCGTTTTCCTAACGATCCTTGGAGAAAATCCGAAGCCATCTCCATCTTGTAGGGATACAGGATGGCACCAAAGGCGCGTGAAGCTAACGGCGTGTGCCGATCATAGATCATCAGACCTTTATCGTCTGGCCGTAGCTAAGGTAGAGGAAGTGTTGGGAGGCACAAAGCTCGCAGTGGTTGACAGGAACGAGATCCCCAGTAGAACAAGGACACGCGTCTGGTTGCCAATCGAGCCATCCTGTCCGGATGAAATAATTCGGATAATCCGAGCAAGCAATGTGGATCTTCCGACGAACAATTGGAAGATCATTAAACAAGAGGAGGCGAAGCGAGGTCTAGGTTGTCTATTTTAGTGGTGAACAAAGAATCCCTAGCCCCTCTAGCTACTAGCTAAGACAAAGGGGATAATCGGCTTCGGCTTCGGGTCAATTACCTTAAAGGTCCTTAAAAAGGATGAGGTCGAAGCGATTGTGGAAGACCTACCAACGGAAGAGGAACAAAGAGATGAAGGTACTAACATGTGGGACGTTAGTAGCTCAGCGATGGAGCGATTAACGGCCATGAGTAGTCGCCTATCTCTGGAGTCGGGTGAGGAATATCGTGTCAAGTCGATGGGGGAGAGGGAGCCAAAAAGAGACAACAAGATGGACCTAAAGGGGGCGTCAAGACTGTTGACGTTCCACCAAGGACCAAAAGAGAAAACCCTGCCGTGACAGCGGAGGATATATATGAAGGAAAGTAAGTTAATCGGTTAATGCTTAGCACGGTTCAGATTAATCTTCACCATTCTAAGGCTGCTTCAGTAGCCGTGATGCTAAGACTGACCAAATCAGATTAGGATGTAATTCTAGTCTAAGAACCCCGGATTAGTAAAAACAAGATCTGTGGCCTCGGTTGAAAAGAGTATAAAATTTAATACTCTTCTAGGTCTGATAAGATCAGACCTTGCATTCTCGCTAAAAATAACTTGAATATTTTTCTTCTTCCACAATATAGTAGTGGTGACGTAATGGCATTCGGCATGGAGACGGGAGGCTGCGTATTTTGTCTGGTTTAGGCCTGCATGGACCGAGATAAAGAGATTCCGCCGGGTAACCTGGGGGAACTGATACTCCAAGCGGAACGGGAAAAGATCGCGGAGTAGTACTGGGTTGTGATGCAAATGCGCAACATACAATCTGGGGAAGCACCGACATCAATGATAGGGGTGAGCACTTATTTGATTACTTATTGGGGATTAACATTGTAGTGTGTAAGGTGGGGCAGGAGCCTACTTTTATTATCAGTAACAGGCAGGAGTTACTGGATATTACCTTTGCATCAGACTACAATATACATATGGTCAAAGAATGGAGGGTGGCGAAGGAACTCTCCTTTTCGGACCATCGGTACGTGACCCGTCAGCCACAGAGAAAGAGCTGGATTTCCTGGTGGATGGTATCACAAGCACCTGTAACTTGTCCTTGGACACTGCTTGTCCCAAGAGAATACCTCAGGGGAAGCAGAAGCCGGTATGGTGGTCCAAGAATTTGGCAATCCTTCGTATAGGGCGTTGCTTGCCTACAATAGAGCAAAAGGCTGTAGGGCAGCTCAAGATTGGGACTCCTATAAGGAGCACCTTAAAAAATATAAAAACGAATTAAGGAAGGCCAGAGGAGGTCTTGGAGACTATTTTGTGATAAAATGGAAGGTGTTTCGGAGACCTCGCGCCTCAGGAAAATCTTATCTACGAGCCCAACGAGGCGTAGTTACTTAATTAAACCAGATGGGCTGTGGACAACATCTAATGGAGAATCATTGGTGCTCCTGTTGGAAACCCATTTCCTAGGTAGTGTGGATGTGTCGACGGAGCTTGGTAGGAATAGGGAAAAATTATCGTCGGGGTGCCCAGAGGAAATCGTGTGCAAAAACCGTATCCTATGGGCACTAAACAGCTTTAGACCCTATAAATCGGTAGGCCCAAAAGGTGATTTTTATCCCAAAAATGGGGAAGAATTCACAGGCCGACCCAAAGGGTCTAAGACCTATAACTTTATCATTCTTTCTGTTGAAAACATTGGAAAGACTGATTGACGTGTACATACGTGCAAAAATAAAACCCAGGAATTGGCCGACTTCTCAGCATTTGTACTGGAAAGAAAAATCTGTGGACACGGCTCTGCATTCTCTGGTGCGAACAATTGAGAAATCAATCCATTCGAAAGAGTACTATATGGTAGCCTTCCTCGATATAGAGGCGCCTATAACAATGTCAGGACGGAGGTAGTTCAAGAAGGACTGTCTTTCTTAGATGTAGGCTACCTCTTAAGGAGGTTGATAAATCAGATGCTAGAATGCAGGATTGTTAACGCAGAGATAGGGGAATCAACCATTAGGAGGCGAGTAGTTAGAGGAACTCCACAAGGTGGTGTTCTATCACCTCTTCTCTGGAACGTAGTAATCAATGGGTTACTTTTGGAACTGGAGAGGGAGGAAATAGGGGTGATAGCGTTTGCAGGTTACGCAGAGATCATGATCTTCGGGTAGTTACCTAAGCACGATTAGAGAAGTCATGTAACACGCGCTCTTAATCATTACAAAGTGGCCCAGCAAATGTAGGCTGGGTATAAACCCATCCGAAACAGAGCTTGTACTCTTCACCAAGAAATATAAAATTCCGGTAGTCGCCCCTCCTACCTTAAAAGGCACGGCACTGGCCTTTACTGCTAAGGCAACATTTCTGGGCATAATTTTGGATAGTGGACTAAATTGGAAGCCCAATATTTTAGAGAGAGTAAAGAAGTCTACCGTGGCTCTGAACTCATGTAGCAACAATCTTGGGGGAACAGGTCAACAACAGAAACTGGAAGTATAAAATTCTACACTGACGGCTCCAAGCTAGACGGCAAAGTCGGAGCTGGAGTCTATTGTGAAAAATTAAATGAGAACATATCCGTTCGTCTTCCTGATTACTGCAGTGTGTACCACGCAGAGGTAGTAGCGATTGAGGAAGCGCTGACTTAGTTGATACCATATCCACCAGGGGTATAACAATATATATGGACAGTCAGGCGGCAATCAAGTCGCTGGAATAATTTTCTCTGACGTCCGTGGTGACATTGAAATCCCGCTCATCTCTTAACGAGATGAGTGAGCATCTCAATATTTAGATAGTCTGGGTCCCCGGTCACTCGGACGTTCTGGTGGAACTGTAGTGTTGACAAACTGGCAAGGAAAGGTACAAGTCCCCAATTGGAACCGGAAAGGACAAATCTGGGGAGGCCTATAGCATCGCTGTTTATAGCGCTTAAAAATGAGGTGATAGCCTCGGCACAGAAAAGGGGGAATAACACCATAACATGCAATGTAGCGCGGCAAGTCTGGCCAAAACTGAACTTAAAGCGCTCTAAAACACTAATATCCCTACGTAGACCTCACTTAAGTACAGTCGAGGGAGTGCTGATTGGCACTGCCTCATTGAGGAGCATGCGAGGAGTGCCGTAATGATCATGAGGTGTCTGAAATCGGGTCGTTTCTATCATGCATGGAAATATATTTATAGAAATATAAGAAATATATAAGATAGGAGCGACTTACATATAGCTCCTATCCTACCGATTGTTAAATGTAACAAGGCTAAGGGAATAGGACCGGCGTTAACCAGAACACTTGACATGTGCTTGGAACGCCGGTTTTTGTCGATAATAATTCGACACTAATAACGTATAATTGAATTTGTTGCGAACAACGTTTGACCTTTGACCAAAAATTGTAAATATCAGTAAAAACTTTGAAATATGCCATCACCTGATTTGTTTACGTTCTGGTTGTAATTGGTAGATAACGTTTCGAAAGCATATAATTTTATTACTCATGCGCTAGGCCATTAAAGGTTATCATAATTTTAAAATAATTCAAATTTGGAATAAATTGAACATAACACAAATTTTCTTTATCTTTCATCTTTATTTTAATGAATAATATTGCCATTGAAACATAAAGCAGGGCTGTCGAAACATTTTTGGGGAACATCGCTTAAACACAATTATCTAATAATTCTTTGACGCGACTCTCAGATTTGTGTTGTACATTCGTTTTTAGATCGCCATTATATTTAGTACCAATTAGACAATTAGTCTCGTCAATTTGTTCTACACCATCGACCGTTGGTATCGCCACCGATAGGTTGCTGTCTTTCAATAATGGATTTTCGCAAATAATAAAGTAATGTATATTTTTTGGTGGATTACTCATCAAATTCACCGTCTCGATTGAATTATTAAAAAAATTAAATGTTGACAGCTTCTCCATAACCAAAGCACTTTGATTTACAAAATTCACTGTACTTAGCATATTGTTCATAAATAGCAAATCAATCGAATCGATATTGTCGAATTGACTTGGATACAATAAAATGGGAATTTCCGTTAAATTTTTGTCGGTACAGTCGATTTTAATTTTCTCAATTAGCTCATTATATTTACAGAGACAGGGACTGGCACAATTTAAATCATATTGATGATAAAAAGGTTCCATCATGCCAAAATTGCGACAGTCAGGCAATAAAATAAATTCAAACGCTATATTCAAATGGTTATCCTGTGCATAAACGACATCGGCGTCCGAGAAAAGAACTTGTTTGATAAAACTGCAACTATTGCACATCTTAGATTGAGTGTGTACAATTATTCGTATTATGGTGCCGTATTCTGTGACTGGTTTTGTTAGATTTTCGGCTAACATTGTAGGCACGTTGAAATATGTTGAACCCGCGTTTAAAGTCACTACAATTTGTTGTGATCGATTTGTAGGTAAAATGGGATCGTCCAAATTTAATTCGTTTAAATTTAACTGTGAAAGCTGTAAACGGTTAATATTCGGATGATTTAAAATATGTTTGTATTGGTTAGTCGTCATCGGTGCTACATCCTCCAGGGAAAGGCTTAATTGTGGCGTTGCAAAATTGAAATTACTTGATGAAGTCCTGTAAATAATTTAACGAATTATTAAATGAATCTAACCACTGCGGACCACACCTTACTCAGAAAATTTTAACAATTCATTTCGATCCAAACTCAAATATGATAACTTTGGATTGTGCGCAAAAGTATTTTCGTGCAAATTTGTTATCAAATTACCGTCGAGTATAATCTGCGCCACATTGTGTAATTCACGAAATTGATTTTCCGATATATGTTCAATTTGATTGCGGGCCAACGATATTAGCTCGAGATCGTAAAGGCCAGCAAACACATTTTCATGCAACACTAATTTCGTAACACTACTTTCAATCGAAATTCGCCGAAGAGTTGGATTAAAACTAAAAAACCGCGGTACATTGAACACATTCATATCGTTATCAAAATTACTATAGTACAATTGTAATTCGGTTAGCTTGGCAAATTTACCAAGATTAGTTGAATCGAAATTTAACAGTAAATTTCCAGTGGATTGAAATAGTGAAATTGTATTGTTTGTAAAGTGATTAAAATCGAGTGAATTGCACTTTCCAAATTTAACTTCGGCATTGCTAATAACTTTCGATAGGAATGTGGTCGTCTCGAAACCAATGTTGTACAGTTTAATTATTTTGTATTGATCGAATTTAAAGTTTTTAAAAAATATTTTTGGATCGACAATCGCAAATTGATGAAACGTTATATCAATTTCTGACCATGATTCACTTGGGCCGGTACGTAAAAAATTTTCCAAATTAAAGTTTTTATAATTATCATGTGATGTCTCATTATTAAAGCAATTCTTAAAAAAAATCCATTTGCCATGTTGTGTCGTCCAATTAATTTGATTCAATATCGAACGATCCAAATCTTTCAATGCATCGTAATTTAAGCACGTAATTGTTAAACTTGGCACTATAGTATTTTGCACTATTTTAATTTCAATTGTTTTAACTGTTTCGTTTATCGGTTGTTCACTAGTGATAATTGGCGGTAAGCTACCGTGACAATTAATTAAATCACCCAACAAAATTGCACACAACAATGTTACACTTTTAATAGAGAACATCGTCTTCACTTTAGTTTACTGTAAAAACTAAAATATAAATCGGTAAATTTTGCAAATTTATAGCAATTTTTATACTTTGCAAAAATTACCAGTGACGTGGTTAAAATACCGAAAGACATAAGATCGAAAATATTTTTCTAATCTTAACAAATTTTTCGGTTTTGTGCTATCAACTCTAAAACAAAGTTCCCTTCACATCGTTTCTAGGCAAAACAAGGACAATCGGGTACAAGTCCAATTTCAGTTACTATCACATAATTCCGATTGAAAACAAGGGTGAATATTTTTTTTAATCTCTCTCGACTTGGTTTTCACAACATAAACCTCGGCACCAATTGATCGTTGGCTTTTAAATTATAAAAAAAAAATATTGAAGATAAATCTTTTAATTGGAACACTTTGCAACGATTAGCGAGATTTCGAACCCATTCCCAAATGTGCTATGATAATAAGCGAAATCTTGTTTGCAAAGGTCAATGTCAATAGATTTAAATAATAATACTTTTAAAATCCAACTAACTGATAATAAGACGGATTTTATAAGCTGTTGCTGGCCCATACCGTATCAAAAACTCTTTGTATTGTTCTAGACAACAATAGTCATTCTCTGCCCCGATAAACCATCATCGTCAACAATGACCTTTGTGCCTTGCAAATGGCGGCTTTTCTCTAAGAGATCGCGGCACCATCCGTTGAGGATCAAAGCTCACTTTTATATCATAAACGACGCTCAATTATGTTTGAACGTTATTTAGGATCTTTTGTCTAAGAGTATGCCTCTATAATCATTACATACAATTTTTGTTCTATTGCGTCAGCTGCCAGCGTGCACAAATACGTCATTAGCGGTGTGTTGTTTGCCTTAATTCATTCTATTTTTATTTTTTCAAATGAATTTAATGACTCAGTAAATCGGTACTTCTGTGTAAACGATGTTTTTTGTAAAAAATCTTTCATCATTTGCTAAAAGTCCTTGGCCAATTTATTCGGAAATATAAAATTTCAAACCATTGAATGATCGAACTCTATACTTGCTGCAACGTACAATTGACCATGTGTAAAAACTGGTTACCTCAATAACATTCCAATTTGTTCGAATATTTGTCCTTGAGACTTATTTATTTTCGACGCATATGCAGGTATAATTGGAAATTAAGTTCTTGGAAAGTTAAATGGTAAAACAGTACCGGAATATGTTAAATTTATACGTGGAATCAAAAATCTCTTATTGCGTGCTGTTTTACCTAAAACTTCGCAATCAATAGCATTACGATGCATACACTTGATACGCATTCTTATTCCATTGACTAACGCTTCCTTTGTATTTAAGTTTCTGATTAGTAAAACTATGAAATCAACTTTCAATATTTTGATAAAACGCTAATTTATGCAAAAAAAAAAAAAAAAAAAAAAAAAACAAATTTATAACTCGTTACACAATTTTCAATTAAAGTTGCACGTTGCAGTTGTGGAACAACTGGCAAGATTTGCCGAAAATCACCACACAAAAGTATCGTTCCCCTCCAAATGATTGATGTTTATCATTTTAATCGCATAGATCCTGCAATAATCTATCTAAGATTTTAAATACTTGCAGGGGGCACATAAAATATGCGGCATGTGTCCTATTTGCGGCAATATTCACTACAGAATTTGCCAAAATGGGAATAGGCAATTTAAACACATCGTGTAAAGTTCTACCTCCAATTAATAGAGTTGAAGCTATGCATAATATAAATACACATAGTACTACCATCATAAGAAAAAAACAGTTTACCCATTGATGTTCCAGATGTCGAGTCGATAGAATATCGTCAACAATTAGTATACATATATGACATTTAGGCGATTGCGGTCGACGGATGATCCTTGAAGTGGTCGGACGTCTTTTTTCCGATCTCTCAATTTTAAAATTAATTTTTTATTTATATTTCTTTTGTTTTTTTGTGTTTTTTGTTTTGGTTTGAGCAATACCACTATAGTACAGGCCGTATAAAATTGAAAAAAATGGCGGATCCTATGTATTAGTAAATGTATAGTAAACAAAAACGTTCATAGTAGTATTTTGGTTGTATATGAATTTTTAGGATACATTCGATTATACTTCAACATAACTTTAAAACAAGGAACGTAACGGCCCTACGACCTTCTATGAAAATCACATGCCAAAACTGTTTTTGAATATTGATAAATTTGTTTGTACATGTTTCATATTAAATTAATTAGTATTTGGCATTTCAAAAAAAAAAATCGAGGAATTTGATTTTTCATTCGTAATTTTTAAAAAACTATACCAAATGTACATTATCGTTTTGTATAACTTAACTCTTCTTGCGCATTGAAATTTCCATAAAGATAATTTTTAACTTTTGGTTTTACATATACAATTATACAATGCTGTGAGGTGTTTGATTCGTCCGTTTTTTGATTTAATAATATAATGTTGGTACATTTACGTTCAGTATGGTTTTTACGTGTAATTCGAATGTTTTGTTGTGACGGCACATATTATAAAAATTTAGGCGGGTAAATACATGTGGTAAGTTGCATGAATTAAAATTAAAATATAGTTGGGTAAATATAAGTATAATACATAAATATATATTAATTAAAATAAAATTACATCAATATAAATTCAGTTTTAGTAAAATCACCGCGGTTATTAAATTCTTAAGGTTAATTATATTTGCCCAAATATATTTTAAATAATTTGTGTAAATAATTATTGTGTGTTAGTGTTTAGATTTAAGGATGCCCAAAACTTGTTGTGTGCCGGGATGCATGTCCAATTCTTCTAAAAGCGAACAAGGGCACGTGTCTTTTTTTTAGTTTTCCGCAGTGTAAATTCAAACGACAGGCTTGGTTAACCGTGATTCCACGTTAAGATTTTGTACCGACCAAATTCTCATTTGTATGTATAAAACATTTTAACGTAAATGAAATTAAATTTGAAAATAAGCACGGGAGCTTAATAATTCCTTTGAAATGTCCGCAGTTATTACCTAATGTAGTTCCTAATATTTTCCTAGATTTACCGACATACTATTCACAATCCAAGCCGAATACCAGAAAATGTCCGTCAGATAGGGAACGTGAGGTTTTGGCTAGATCTCATGAAACTGTATTGAAGGATGATCATTTTAAAATGAAAGCTGATTTAATTGGGTCATTCGATAACTTTAAATCTCTTTTGACTAGCCACATAAGCGATTTGGATGTTGAAATCAAACTCAATGTTGATGAAGCTTTTATTTATAAAATTAACTTAAAAAATTTTACCATTTCACAATATATACGAGTAAATAAAGATTTAATTTGTCATTTTTATCGTGAGTCAGTATTTATACAAAAATCTGATCAACAATATCAGTGTTGGTCTCAATTTAAACGCGCGATTCAATTCTTTTTTAATAAAACGTCCAAAAAGTCCCCCGCTGTTAGAAAAGAGGAACTTTTGAATGAAATATGTTTGAAAATTGCTGAATTGGTAATTGTTGCAAGTGAAATTGAATTTAAATATATTGGGGCAATTAAAATGATTAATGATCAGTTAAACCTTATGATTGGTAAAAAACGGTATTCGGAAAATACCTAGTCAAGTCGTCTTATATATATATATCTTCAATCACCCGTAACTTACCATCTAATTAGAGATCAAAATTTTTTAATTCTTCCAAGTAAAAGTACTCTACAGCGACTATCAGGCCATCAAAACGTAAGCCCTATAAATTTTGAAGGTAATAAGAGTTATCTCTTTAAGCAAGCCGAACAATTAAAGCATATGCAACGCAAAGTCATAATTCAAATAGATGAAATTTATTTAAAGGCGCAAATAACCTATAAATCTCAAAAAATTACTGGCTATGCCCAGAATAATTCAAACGTCGCAAAAACGGTAATTGCATTTTTAGTTAGTTCCGCGTTTGGTAATTTCAAAGAAATAGTTGCCTTACATCCAGTAAGTAACCCTTCCGGTGATGATCTTCATA
Source organism: Tipula confusa (assembly GCA_963556175.1). Taxonomy (NCBI): domain Eukaryota; kingdom Metazoa; phylum Arthropoda; class Insecta; order Diptera; family Tipulidae; genus Tipula; species Tipula confusa. The sequence goes on along the minus strand of OY744476.1, from coordinate 107,166,044 downwards.
AGTTAACTTTAAATATTTTAAAATTAGTACAATCATTAGATTTAGAAGTAATTTCAATCGTAACAGATAACCATAGGATTAATCAAAATATGTTTTCAATTTTCGCGCCGAACTCATTTAAATTTATTAACCCTGATTTTCCTAGTAGTTTTATATTTCTTATGTATGATCCAGTTCATATTTTTAAAAACATTCGGAACAACTGGATCAATAAAAAAGACGCCGAAAAATCATTTTACTATCCGGATTTTGAAGATAAATCTATTAAAATTGAATGTTTTAAAGATATTCGCGATCTATATAAAAATGAAGAACAGCAACTAGTAAGGAAAGCGTATAAATTAAATAAAAAATTGGTATTTCCCAGTATAATTGAACGGCAGAATGTGCAGTGTGTTGCAAATGTTTTTCATGAGTCTACAATTGTCGCACTTGAAACAACTAGCGATCTTAAAGAAGTCGAAGGCACTGTAGAGTTTCTTAAAATTATAAAACGTTGGTGGAATATTGTTAATTGCAAATTGGTGGTTGTAGGTATAAAGAAACGCGAGCCGTACCGATTGCCTATCTATACGTTAGATGATGCAGGCATTTTGTTCCTTAAAAATTTTTTATCCTGGATAGAAAAGTGGATGACTACTGACATCTTTCAAAGTGGTTTAACCATGACTACTTTTAAAGCCATCCATCAAAGTGTAAGTGTTCTGCTAAGTGTAAGTGAAATTGCCAACACTTATATCAATGATGTTGATTACGTAATGTTCGGTAAATTCCAAACTGATAACCTTGAAAGGAGATTTTCTTGGTATCGCCGATTAAGCGGGTGCACTTTTCACGTTTCGTATACTGAAGTAATCGAATCAGAAATAAAGTTAAGGCTAAAAAATTGTATAAAGTCTGAGACAATTAACTACGAATTGTCAAAATCAGAGCAATATAATTTCTTTTCAGTTGATACTAAGCAGTTTGCGGAATTATTTAGATCAAATTATTTGGAAGAATATGAGAAGAAATTTGATCGTTCCGCGGCACTTTATATCTGTGGATATGCGGCCCATTCCATTTCTAAACAAGTTTCATGTATAGAGTGCCAGAAATTAATTAGAATTGGAAAGGGTGTCGCTTCTGATGAAGATTACTTTAATATGCTTAATAAAGGTGGCTTATGCATCCCTACAGAAATAGTTTTAGTTATATTAATTCATAAGGGTGCGGTTTTCAATTATATTTGTAATAATAATTCATTTAAATTAATTTTTTCAAATTTTGCTTTAAATCATAAAAAATGTTTGTCTTTTTTAACCGTCCAATCCCTCATGTTGGATGATTTAACAATTGATTTTGATGACTCTTGCACTTGCGGTAAAACTCACAAAAATATTTATTATACAATTTTGTCAATTTTTTCAAATATTTTACTTAATAATTTTTCAAAACAAGAGAACAATAACGTAGAGTCCGATAAAAAACGTAAACTTCAAACTTTTCAAAATTCAAATAAAACTTTAAATAAATAGCTAAATATATTTACCAATCATAAACTTTAGCGATCATAAATAGGGCGGGTTGGTTTATTGTTAAGTTGAATTTTTTTTTTATTTTTGGGTTTTGAAAAGGCTGAATTTTTATTTATGATTAATTTTATTTATTTACTTTTAAAATTATATATTATATTTTTTTTTGTTTGATGGTCTAAATTGGTTTCAAAGTTATATTTTTTATTATTTTTCTAATTATTCATTTTTTGGCTGTGAATTAAATTGCTGTTAATTTTTATTTATTTTAATTTAACTTTGATTACAAAATATATAAGGCTATTAAATTTTTGTGATATTGTTTTAAAATTAGATATTTATTTAATTTGAAGTCTAAATCTAATTTTAAAACCGGGGATTAGGCCTAATTTTTTGGGGAACCTCGTTAAAAAAAACGCATATAAGCCTACCTCTTGGGTAATGTTGGAAACGGCTTACTATACGGCTTATTATACGCCTTATTTAACGAATCAACCATGAGAACAGAAATTTAAATTTTTTTATCAACCACGAGAACAGAAATTTAATGAAAATTCCTGATCTCGTTCATAAAATAAAATGACAACGAGTACGCTGGCTCGGTCACGTTCTGCGGACGATCCTAAACGAATGGCGATCTCTGAGAGAAGAGCCGCGTTTTGGCAGGCACAGAGAACGCTGTTGGAGTCGATAGCTCTTCGGGGTAGAGAACGGCATGTCTTCTTCGAGCTGTTTAGAATAATACGAATAACAAGCTTGGGATCGAATCTAATGGAGCCAGAATGTTGATACGGTACGGGCCAGCCATCACCTTTTAAACCCGTCTTATTATAATTATTTAGAAGCCAGAATATTTATTCCGGCCAGTGGTAAAAAACGTATGGTTTTGTATTGTCAAAACGCGGTATTTAATAAGTTAACATACATTTTACGTAACAAAATTCATATAAGCTCGCATATAATTTTGTATCCCTAAATATGATTTAAATTATTTAATAAAAAAAATAAATGAAAATTAAAATAATTACTAAAAATCTATATCATGAATTTTACGTAAATAGTATTTACGTAACAATGTTTAGAAAATTAGAATGCACGCTGTACACATATCCCACATCCATCTTAGATGAGCGCTTCGACTCGACTGATTATTTAAATAAATAAATTTTCCAAATCAACAAAACAAAAGATAACAAATCCAAAGAGTACATTTCTGTTAGCTCGACAAAACAAAAACGAGTATGAAAAAATCAGAAAACGATTGGAATCTATCGAAATTTTTTAAACGAAGTAAAAAATAAAATAAATGAGTGAGAAAGTGATTACGAAATTACAATGAAAAAGACAAAGAAATTGTTTTGTGTTTTACATATGCTAAGGTAATTTTTAAATTAATCTTAATGTTTTAAAATGCCGAATTCTAATTAAAATCATATGAAACATGTGCAAACAAATTTATCAATGTTCACCACGAAAAACCAAATTTTATTTCCTTAGAAGGACGTATAGTCGTTTTTGTCCTTGTTTTAAAGTTATATTGAACTTAAAACAGCGTTCTATAGTAATAAAAAAAAAATTATATTAAAATTTCGTTTTTCTATTCCACACTTACTACATAAGCTATAAAAGTGTTTAAATGGCCTGTATCAAAACCAACACAAATGTATATTATACAAGCCATGAAGCTTGTCTAAGTAAAACGTATTATGACTACTATTTGGTGTATGTGTTAGTGAATTTGACTACAGTAAAAATCGAAACAAAAAATTATATTTCGCACTGTCCATACTCCTCTAAATTCGAAGTACATAACATTTCTACAAAAAAAACGAAAAAAAAATTATATTTTGCGACTGTCCACTCTGCTCTAAATTATTAGTATATAGTATAGTATATAATGAAGTAAATAATAATAACAATACTTCTCTCTCTCGTTAAATAATAAATTTGTTTTTTGCTTTGTCTTAAAGAGCGCAACATACTGTTGTTCCATCATTCGTATTCATTTTTTATTTACATCAAAGTATATAATAAAAGTATATACAAATTATACTACGTCACAACACTAATACTTAGGTATAGTAGTCACTTTTTGGCATGAGTATCGCAACTTCATGGCTTGTATATACATTTGTGTTGGTTTTGCCTGTATATATATAGGCATTGGTTTGAGTACCTTTGTGCGTGTGCGTATGTGATTTTGAAGTGCGAAAGTGGATCGTGTACTCTGTCGTTTTCCCAGAGATCAGGTATCAATGCATCATTTTTAATATGTATTTTTTATTTTTATTTTATTTTTATTTTTTAAATAAATTGGTGTAGGTACATAAGTACCGTTAGGGAATTTTTGTTTTCTCTTAAATGTATGGATATAATCGTAGTTTCTCTAAAAAAAAAACGGAAAACAATAGAGAACGCAAGAGAAAAAATAAATAAAAATTAAAAATATCTATATACATATATCCCGTTTTTGTTTTAGTGTATAAATTGTATTAGTATATGATAGTATTATTTATATTGTTAGAATTACATTACATACATCTCGTGCAAGAGAAATTTTACTTAAATCTCTGACCATTCTTGCATGTAATTTATATTTCGTTATATATTTGTTGGGGTTTTTGTTTTTGTTATTTTGATTTTGTTTTGTTGAGGTGTTTCATTTAGCGTCATTTAATTTATATTTTACAGATGAAATTATTATTTTCATTTTGTTTTAACAATTTCCGTTTTGGTGATTTTAATAGTTCCTCAATGGGAATTGCAAATTTGTAGCTTTTATCAGTAAAATTAGAATTAGAATTAGCTTTGTAATCTGGACGATGATCTGGTGATGGAAATTGTGTTTGAACTATTTCAGCATGCTCAACTCCTTTAAAACCACTGAATATATTATTGTAGGTTTTTAATGATGGTGTGTTTCTTGCAGTCCACTTTGTATTGCTCTGGTGTGATTGGTCACTTGTTGTTGAGTTTCCAGGGCAAAGTACTAAATTTTGATGCAAGGTCTCACCTAAAACATTGCGTTTTTTCATTACATTTCTGATTCCAATTTTCTTGATAGTATTATCTATGTTTTCACATATTGTATCATCACTTTCATTTAAACAGTTTTCTTTTATATTTATGTCATTTTTTAATGGATTTGGAAAAGCACTCATACATAGACGAGATCTAACTGAACTAACATTTATAAATTGTTTGTCAAAATGATCAGCACATATATATATTGTCTCATTTGCTATTAGCTTTGACGAATAACTGTTTCCTGAATTAAGTAGCCACTTTTCTCGGCGATTGTCTTTTGGCATTATAAATCTTGGAACACCATAACTTTTTTTGTTTTTACATCCCACATAATCACAAAAGAATCGTTTTAAAATTTATTTATTAAGTACACAAAAATATTAGTAATTAGTTTTTCATAAAATTTAAACTAAACTTCTATTGTTTCATAGATTTCCGTCATAAATCTTAGTTCCGATAATTTGATAATGTTAAATAGTAAAAATTATTTAAAGGAGTTACCTTTAATATTTTTTCGATTGAACAAAACGCAATTTACGAAGTATGTGAAAACAACCGGCCTAATTTTACAAAAAGAAGGAGTAGAAAATCAAAATGCATTAGGCCATATATTATGCCGTTTTGTATATACTGCCGTTTTGAAATTGTATGATAATGCAAAATTATGTAGTTTTGGGTTTTTCAAAACAAGTTAAAATAGGAAAAAGGGTAATAAAATAAAACATCATGGCTTTTTAGTAACAGGATACCGAGCGTTTTATGGTTATAAACATTTTCCAAAAAGGATTCTTTAGATTTTGTTAAATTTATTGTACTTTTTATGTATTGAATGTTCTGATATACAACTCGACCACATTTTTTTGTTTTAAATGAACTGGAGTGGGGATTGTTTAAGTTTATTTCTCCAAGCTATAACCAGCCATCGAAAATCATTCTTTTAAACGTTGCCATTTCAAACGTTGGTTTTAAATCAAGAATCAGTAATTTGACTATCCATTCAATCATATTCGGATCCTAAAAGCATTCCCACACAGCAACGAAAGTATGGCCCAACATACTTTCTATACCATTTTTGGTAGGTAATTCTGGGAACGTTTACTAATTTCAGACATAAGCAGCAACAGCTTGCAAAACCGTTGTAGAAATTTACGCTGGTGACTGGAGTTGGTTTTTAGGACTGAATTATTCTCCATATATACTATATGTGCTGCTAAAGCCGCCACATCTAAAATGTTATAAAAAAATTTCGGTGGCCAGACGAATCTTCCTTTTGCATGAGTATACCTCCAGCATTTTGTCCATATTGTCCACGCCGCCCTTGGTTCTGTTGTAATCTAGAATCATTGTTGCTTTATTTGCTAACCCTTGTATTTCGTTATCATAATGCATGGTAGATAAAAGCATCACAGCAATATTTTTTTGGAAATATAAGAACACATTGTGATGTTCGAAAATCCGTTATTCGGCAGGTTGTGTTTTGCCTTGCACGACTAAAAATTCCACTGATACGAATCGCCGTCTTTTGTTTAGTGCTCCTAAAATTGATAAATTGTGGTCGTGCATCAAACTAAAAGCTAAATTGTTGCTGGTGAAAAAACTGTCACATGTTATATTTCGACCACTACTACTAAAAAGAGTGCAGCATACTTTTTCTTTATGAGTTTGGAGTCATTCCAATGTACATTTTACCTTTCAATATGTAAACGAGGAAATGAAGTCACTCACCAACCATACTTTAATTTCATATCTGGCAGGTTTTCATGGAATATAATGCGTGAAATGCGTACCACCTCGATATGCGAACAGCTGTTCATCAACTGTTATGTTTTCCCCAGCTACAAAACACTCTCGTAGATTCCGATTCAATACAAGACATATATTAGTAATCGTTGCGCACAAGTAATCCCATTATCAAATACGATATATCAGTTTATCGTATACAAGCGCTGCACACCCATTGTAGTGCGGTAAAGAGGATGAGAAAGCATTCTCCACTACTCCAGCTTACGTTCGTTTTTGGTTCAATTGACGCCTGCAAATATTATAATGCCAAGATTTTTTTTGATGAAATTCATCAAATCTCACGATAGACTAAATAATGCATTTCAAAAGTCAAAAACAAAAGATAGCTTCCCGAGTGCCGCATAAACACATTTTTAGTTTAAAATGGAAGCGATTGAAAAAAAATTACTTTAATTTTGTGGTGCCTTACTTGTCTTTTACAGATAATCTAGGCACAAAAATAAAATGCAATTGGAGGCGAACCCGAATTTTATTACAGTAAAACATGCAAAAGTGACCGTATCTGTAAACTGACCACCTGCAAAAAGTGACCGATTTGAAAGTGACCGCAAACTTTTTCAAAAAATGGTCATATTTATGATCATTCAATCCGCGATCGTATTTGGATGATGGAAAAACCCTTTAGCCTCTATTTGTATTCGAAAAAAAATAATTCTAGTGATGATGAACAGATAGAAGCGAATGAGCGAAAAGGGAAGGATAGCACAATATGTCAGCGAAACCCTATGTAAAAGCAAATTTGTTGTTAATAAAAATCAAATTTTATTTATAATATTAACATAGACAACATAGTTGTCTATGATATTAACATAGACAACATATTAATATTAACATAGACAACATAGTTGTCTATTATATTAACGTAAAATTAAAATTTAAAACAAAATTTCATTCAAAATGTATAGAAATCTTACATAGATGAAGATAAAAATTCGGTTGTAAACACAAGGGAACGATATAAATCCTGTTAATTAACGAAAAATATCGTGTGATAAAAAAAAATTATCAAATCGCTGAAAAATAAAATCAATTGATACCAAAAAATTCTATTTTCTCCTTACGAGTTAAAATTATGTTTACTTTTTGATCAAAAGAAAAGAATAAAAGAAAATGATGCTGTTAGTTTGTTTATTTTTGTTTTTTAAATCTTCACACATTTTACTACCTACTAACGAACAGTCGAACACATTCATCTAACAAACACATGCGTTCCAACAAACACACTTTTAAATTGGAAATATAAACGTACCAATTACATAAAATAAAAAATATTCGTGGACATAATTTAGCAAAGACACAGAAATATTTATTTCGTAGTACAATTTATTAACACTTGGCTCATATGTCGCTACAAAGAAAGCGGTGTCTCCTTCTATTTATGGTTATTCAATGACGGACGTTTATTTCATTGTTAAAAAAAGAATAAAAAATTCTTATATGGTAACACATATACAGTCGTAGTCGGGATTGTTTGTATCGTGCAGGGGTGGTGTGGTTTGTTCTGCGGGAGTTGTTATTGGGGATATGGGCTTGATGAAACAACTAGGTATGATTTTTTTGTAAAGTCATTGTTGATTGTTGATTTTTCGTATGGTGGGACGGAGGTTTGTGGTCTTTGTGGTTCGTATGGGTGGAATCGGAAAACGAATGGACGGATATTTGTGTCTTGTGGTTTTTGGATAGGGATATTTGTTCCTCATGCTAGAGTTAACTGGAAATTGCAAAATTGATCCACATTTTTTCACTTTTCCCCGTGAATTTGGTAGGAGGTGCTGCCGCCGTTGTTAACAGCTTCTTGATGGAAGTTCTTGATGGATTGGATCAGGTTTTCTATAATTTTGTTAAGGATTTGATCTCAAATGAGTTTTGTTTCGTCAAACATTTTCATTGTGCGTTCGTTCAATGGTTGTTATTTTATTCCATAGATTCTCTATAGGATTGGGATCGGGGATTTATAGTTTCTTGGCCCACATCTTTAAGAGGTTTGGTTATAAATTGGATTTTGTGAAGTCTGTTCTTGTCATTTTACATCCAGAAACTACTGCATATTAAGAGCCTCCAAACGTGTGCTTGAAGTAGCTTTTTCCTGCAGCATTGTGAGATCTCATATGCCATTGTAGCTGAGCATTGTTGTGTTATGAAACTTTCTTTGTTGAGGTGGCGAATAAAAGTGTGGCTTTCCGTAGCTTTCATCTAGGGAGATGCACGATTCGTTGTTTTAATATCTTACACCAGAACTCGATAGGTTTCGCCAGGTGGGCACGTGCAAAGATTAGCCGGTTTCCTGGCTTATAAGTGGCTTCTTTTGTACAACATACGCTTCACGAAGCCATTTGTGTGCAGTTTTGACACTGAATTTTATTTCTCTTACACTGTTTATATCACTTAGAATGGATTTTCCTGGATTGAGAGAGTTTCTTTGCACAAAGATGACCATCTTTTTGTTTTTTTGCATTTTTTAGTAACTTTAAAATTTTTGGATTTCCAAATTTGATACATCACCGGATTTTTGTTGCAGTTTGTGTCTGTGTTATTGTATTGATGAATTATTATGTTATTGTATTGAATTAATTTAGTTGTAGTTTGCGGGCAAAAACTGGTGCTGTTTGTTACAGTGTGTGGCTAAAGGGGTTTGGTTTACTAATAGAGTTTTGTTTTGGGGGAATCTTTGCAGATTTCAGATGGGGGTGGTGCACCGGAGTTGCAAATGGGAGATGATGGAGTGCTAAGCGGCTCATTATGGTTGTGATTGTCTTGTGCTAGCAGTTGTTGAGTGTTGGCTGTTTGGTGACCGAACCAATTCTCTCATTGCTAACAAACCTTTCTCTTCATCACACCACAAAAATACTAACTATCGATCGCTTAGGTGTCAGTAACCGGGTCGAGTCTGTCACAACTAACATTCCTTCCATTCCTTCGGTTTTGTATATATGTAACATGGGTGCACTGTGGTGCTCGGAATTTCGGAAGTTCCTGGTTCCTTCTTGGCCGTACATTCTAATCAATCAATCAAATTAAATATATGACATTTAGGCGATTATTCATATACAAATATTTTGATTATTTTAAAACGATAGCAGTAGCGATATCTAGCACGTCAATGGGCAGCTATTTTTTGTAACCATAGCGTTTGCATACAAATCTTAATCTGATTGTAAATGGATTTAGCCAACCTAATGGATCGAAGATTTTTGATGCTATTGACCAAATATTTCGCTTAGACCAGACATCTTGTGGTAGCTTGTTGATTTTGAAACAGAATTGATCTTTGTCTGATCCCACAGTAATCCTAGTAATTGAGCCATTCTTCCTTCATCTACTTGTTAAGTCACATTTGTTAAGTCATTCAGTGACGCCTTGTTCGAATACCACTTTGTCATTAGGAATCCATTCACATTTAGAAGGTTAGATAAGTCGATCTTTAATTGCAGAGCTGCTTCTTCACTTGCGGCACCGGCTAACAAGTCATTGACCTAAAAGTTTCTTTTTATTATCTTAGACAATTCTGGATAGGTGAGCTTACAATTTTCGGCTATCTGATGCAAAACTCGAATTGCAAGAAATGGCGCTGACGCCGTTCCGTACGTTGCAGTTAGCAATTCGTAATGGGTTATTCCATCGTTTGGCGAATTTGGTCAGAGTATTCGCTGAAGTGACGTATTCTTTTCATTCACGAGCACCTGCCGATACATCTAAGTTATATCAGCACAGATAGCTACCTTAAAACTTCGGAATCAAATTAATATGGTCCACAACGTGTCTTGTATCGTCGGTCCAACCATTAATTTCACGTTACAAGACACTCCAGTAGATGTTGGTGCCGATCCATCGAACACAGTCCTTAATTGTGTAGTAGTACTGTTTTGTCGTAGTACTTCGTAGTGAGGAAGATAGCAAATTTCTTTATAATTTAATTTTAAGCTACTGGTCGCATATGTCCCAGGCTGATGTATTCGTGCATAAAATCTATGTACATCTATCCGTATTATTGGTTTCTTTGCATGTTTCTCTCCAGGCCTAGTAATCGCTGCTACGCTAATTTGTATGACTCTCCCAGTGATGGTGAGTCCTCCTTCAATTGCAATTGTACAACGAATCGTCCTTCCTGAGTTACGATATGTGTCGCATTGAATTGAGCTTCACAAGCTTATTTTTACTTTGTCTATAATGTCTTTTCAGATATTTCTTCTTGTTCCCAAAAGCCCTGCAAGAGTTTATCTAAACTGCATTCATCGACGACAGTTGTATGATACATTGTTCCCAATTTGGTTCGTTTCTTTTTTCATGCTGGCAATCACATAACCGAAAAGAGTTTCTTGCCGTCAATTCGCGACGCTCTTAGATTCATATTTCTAACCCGTTCGCAGTGACATAGACGATGAGGCTCCTTGCATAAAACGCATTCAGTGGAAGTTGTCTCTATATATTTCAATTGATGACTTCGAATGATAGTGCTTGATTATGTTGTACCTTGTTTCGTAGTCGCTAGTAATTCCAATGCGTCACAACGTTCGCATAGAAATTTTAAAAATCATTATACGAAGGGTAAGCTTGGTTTACCATACGAAACATACTTCAACATTTATATGGCAATAAATTTGGCAAGTAAATACGGATTGTATGGTACACCATAACGATTGTCCAGGCAACTACCTAAAACTTCAGCAATAATATTATCACGCCTTCTGTATAATGGATATCCATTTAATGGCCGTTTTGGATAATTTTTCAAACATTTTCCATCTCTCATACATACAGAATTTGGATTGAGTACTCCGCATGGACCATGAATCATGTGTTTGAAACTCAATTGTACAAATGAGTGCTTCAACGTTTCCGAAGATATTTTTTAGTAAATTAATGCCTTCAGTTTGGACTTGAATACACGCACAACAATATCAGGTGGAAAATTAGCTGGCTCACCCACATTAATATTACTAACTATTTCGGCAGTTTACCTTGGATTGCAAGTGATTGTAATAAACAAAGAAGGCTTTTCGAAATGTTGTACAATTGACATAAAGAGATCCATTGAATAAAGATTGTAAAAATACTCTACGGCCAACATTATTAACATTGGAGTTCAATTGTAAATAATCTGTTAAATTGTTGTAAATTTCAGACCTAAAAATTGTTTGATTTTGTCGAATGAAATGTAACCTTGTGCCTTCTATTCTTACATACATATCAACTATCCACTGCAGAAATAATTTTCGTGAATGGTACAACAGGCTAAAATCTTCTCTAATTGTAAGTCGGTATGCTATATACTGAAGCATGGTTAATTTATTTCTAGGCGCTCTTGAGTTCGATGTAGTTGGTACATTATGAGGGATATGCTACCTAGTATCACCATTTGGAAAAAGTAATGGGTACGCTAAAGGGTCCAATGATGAATCCAAAATAGAGATACGTTTAATGGTACCGTTTACTTTTGAAAACGAGCCATATTTCGTTCAAAAGGTGGCTCACCATCAACTGTACTAAATATTACTACTACATCAGTTTGAACTGCATCGTTTTAAAGGCGATCTAAATCGCGATTTACTTAAATGAGCATACAAATTTCGTTATTGTGATTTTCAACTCTTTGATAATGATCTTTTATTGCAATGAACAACCGAACGAAAGGATTAATGCGTAATTCATGAACATTTTTACAGTATTTATTGGAAAACTTGACATCGACAATTTTATTTGGTGTCATCTCCATCTGGTGTCGTAAGTAAGAAACGTGTCGAATATAGTGTAAAATAAAATAAACATTCGCATACTAAAGAAACAGAAAATATGAGAAAAAAAATTATTATTTTTATATGGATTTCTATAGCACTACTACACGCAATTTTTCATACCGTTTTTGTTTGTCTGTCTCAACGAAAGTTAGAAGACGGCTTGTAATACAGTGGGGTTTGAAGCAGATATTCTCTCACATTTGTCCATCTATACTTGATTGTGTTGGTGCGAAAATGGCATAGAAGTTGTTTGTTTTTTTTAAACTTTAATTTTATAGTGTACCGGTCACCAATACTTTCAAGTATAGATGGACAAGAAAATGAAAAAACATTGGTGACAATCGGGCTTGTATACTATAGGAAGTTTTGTTTGGAGTAGATATGCAGTGTGCTTTGAAATGAAAGTTTGAATGAAAGTTTCGGTTCTCGGAGGGATGTTTATTTCATTCGCGATACTTTCTAATTATATACTTGCTGAATATTCATCCTTACAGTTGATCACCAGTAGGTTTTTACTGTAGAACATGTCGACTTACAGATTGTCCAACATGTCTCTGCCCACAATACCTTCATGGTTAACGGAAAAGTCATTCTGAACCACGTGAAATTTTTGTGCGGTTTTGAATCCATTTTCAAATTCGATTCCGATGTCATATGAATCTACCGTTAAGGTTTTATTTGTATCTACGCCGTGCAGGTAGATTCGATCTTCTGTGTTGATCTGAGCAGGATTAGTAAGGCATGTTGGCTTTACTAAAGACACATCTGTACCTGAATCAAGTAGAAGTCTGAGGTTTTTGAAGTTTTGTTGCTGAAGTTTTGAGTTCAACGGAGTTTGTTACTGAGCAGAATTTCGAGCAAAAAAGCATTTTATAGTTAGGGTATTCTGGTTGCTTAATTCGTCAGTCCAGTGTGTGTTGCATATCTGATTTCGACTTAAATGCTAGGTTGCTTGGTGCTTCGTTCATGGTTTGTATTTCATGAGTATGATTGTTTCAATTATTCACTATGTTTGATATGTTTGTCGACACTTTATTTACTATAGAATACTCGATATTATGTTGAGATTACAGATTGTTACTGCTATGATTTCTGTTTGTATTGTAACAGGTATTTTTTTATAAGAGTATGGGGCATTTGGTAGTGAGCTGCGTAAATTTGAATGTTGTAGACTTACAGATCGATCCTCTCTTGCTCGTCGCTGAGTCCATTGGAGTATTCCGATGGCTGTTTGTTAGTTGTGTAATAATTTACTGTTGAGTTAGGGTAACATGGCTGAGATACGTCTAGCCGTCTAAAAGAATTTGTAATATTGTCAACTGAATTATGGTGTTGGACCAAATTCCAGGATCGGGTTTCCTTATTTGGTGAAGACGTTGCTATCGGGTCCTGCCATTGGAAAGATTGCGATCTATTAGCATTATTTGGGAAGGCATGCATTCTGTCGTAATCTTGGGGTTTACTAAAGGATGGTGGAGAATATTGGTTGTTGTGACGAAATTCATTTGTATGTTGAGTGTGCTGGGGAAACTGTTGTGAATTACGGTCACCATAGGATTCGGGTGGAGTGAACGAATAGTTGAAGTTACGAGATTCGTTCCTAATTTTCGTTCTACACTCCGATATCATAATATGTCCATGGCTTTAACAGTATATACAGACTTTTCGAATTTCTCTTGAGCTATTTTCCAGATGAAACTGATTATTTGTGAGGTTAGTTTATCTACTAGTCTCAGCAAGTTCTCTGTAAATTTGACTTGGTTTACCTCGATATTATGGTTTGGGGTGTTTCAATAACTTCTTTTACGTTTAGGACGTTGAGGGCCTTTCCACCAATTTTGAAGATCCTCCACATGATAAGGCATTAGTTTTCGTAATATTATGTTCGCGGGATTAAGCAGCGATGCAACATGAGACCAAGACAAATTTAACGTTAGTTCTTGTATTACTTGAATCCTTTTCGCAACTAAGTTGATTTAATGACTAAAAAATGTTTATTATTGTTTTTTTTGAGTTTATTCCATGCAATTTGTTCTGGGGCCGAAGCTCTCCCAACTCTTTCGCAATTAACGTAACGTCCTACTTTACGCCATTACTAGCCAAATCGAGGACGCGCGAATACAGGTTTGCTTTTTTAAATATCCATCTGCACTTATGGAGAATGGTTTGGCCCATGGATTCTGCACTCCAACAGGGGTCATAGTTGGGTTCATCGTCATCACCGATCGTAATCAGTTGATGAAAAATCCCTTCTGCAACTCTTCTCCGTTGGAATTCGAACCCGGTACCTCCCGTCCCAAATACCGTAGTTTTGACCACTGCGCAAATTGCTCGGTTAAATGCCAATGGATTATCTCGAAATGATAGCCATTTTTTTTTATTTAGGTGGGGAAGAATTTATCCCTGTCCAATTAAACTTTCCACAAGGATTGCATAAACATTTTTTTCGTAGTGTTAATTGATCTTAACAAACTAAGCACATCAAATAGCTTTGCTATCTCCTAAACGAGACCTGTTCGCTGTGGTTGGGGGACACTCCCATGCCACGTACAAAACTTCTAAACGAAAACGTTATCCTTAGAATTCCACTACATGATTCTAGGCTTATCATATGAGGTGACTAAACTAAAGTTGGATCATTGTGTTAACTACCCGCATCCGTAAATAACTTCACTGTTAAAAAAATTAACAAAAACAAATGGACACCTCCAAAATGTAATCAGACCCACGTTTATGTTAACGAACATGCATCTTAGGATCTGTACGTGAAACATGCAGTAGCTAAGAAAACCAGGTACGTTTGATGATGCTATATCAGCCATGAAATAGTATGGATTGGAATTCATTGCTTACCAAGAAACTTGTTGGCCACAAAGTGGAAAACATGTTTTCTAAGGCTAAACATTGCTTTACACTGGTAGTGACCTTGGATATCCTGGTGTTAGTTTTTCTCGTGAGCTCAATGCAAAAATTCTGTTTGGAGTTCAAAGCAGTTGGTAATCGTATGTTTAGGCTACGTTATCGCTTGTGACTGGCCAACCTGTTAATCATTTGTGTTTATACGCCCACTGATGCAGTCCAACCCAAATATAAGGACTCATTTTACAACTAATGATCTGATTGGATCCTTACCTTATCACTACGTTAGAATAGTGATTGAAGACTTTATTGCTATAGCTGGCAAATATCAGACTAACTTATGTGAACACATAGGTCCGTACTCCCAACACGAAATAGCGACCGATAATGGAGAAAGAATGGTGTACTTTGCGGTCACGCACGACCTTTAAGGCATTGACAACTTCGGTTGTCAGTGCTGCCCGGGCAACTCTAGGTATGGTAAAAATTAAACCCAAAATGATTGGTATGCAAAGGAGTGTTATTTTGCTGTCGAGCAACTGAACATAAAATCTATAAAGAAACGCGACTACGTTTTACAAACTCACTGAGAACCGCAAAGCAAATTTGCAGATGGAAAAAGCGTGATGGGTGGATAGCTAAAGTCTTAAGAGTACAACAACTCAGCAATGAGCGCAGTTCACGTAACTTCTTTAAAGGAGCCACCGGACTGCACCATACTTTCATACCTAGGTTTTCGGGACCAGGATGGAAACCTCCATGTTAATATCGATAAAAATTTGACACTTGGAAGGAGCATTTCTCAATGTTCAACAAGTTACAAATGCTGTATTTGAAAGTTGTCAAATATAGACTGCGGAGATGTGCATTAGGTACCCATCCTATGAGGAATTCAGACTGGCCATGCAGAAACTAAAAAGAAACCCCTAAACCCTGGGGTTGATTAAGAGCTCTTAAAATTTGGAGGGGATACTTTGTGGAATTATCTTTTCGAACATGTTTGATTGGTATCCTTAAAAAAAGAGATCGCTTTAAACGCGAAAACTATTGCGACAAAGCTTCTTTTGCCTATCATACAAATAACTGTCTTACATAATATTAAAGAAAATCCCTCTCCTATAGCGGAAGAAGTTGAAGGTGACTACGATGGAGGTTTTAGTCCAAATCAATCAGTCACTGATTAATTTCTTTTCGCTGAGTATGATGCTTTCTAAATATTATGAGATATCTCGTGACGTACATCAAGTGTTCTTGGACTTCCACCGATGGCTCAATCCATCGGGATAGCCTATGGTTTTCTTTGCGATATCTGAAAATACCTGACAAATATGTGCTTTTATGTAAAACGACAGTAATGCCATTACAATGTTGTATCAAAGTTGAAAACAAGCTATCAGAGAGTTTTGCAATTAGCTCTGGAGTACGGCAAGGAGATACTATTTCCCGATACTCTTTAATCTCATGGTAGAATTCATCTTTCGAAAAATTGAAACTCCTAAGGACAACATCTTGTCTCATCAGTCCAACCAGGTTCGGCATATGCAGATGATATCTGACTAATTGCACTGAATGGCAATGGTGTAAAAGAACTACTGGATCCGTTTGTACGATTCTCAGCTTCCGTTGGTCTCAAAATGAATGAGTCCAAAACCAAATATATGATCACTGGTTTTAGAAACCAAGATTCAATGAATTTTAGTAGTCGTTACCACACTGAAAGAGTGACAAGTTCCCTATACTTCGAGTCCCTTATCACTCATGATGACTGTGTGGAAGGGGGTATTAAACCACGTCTTGTCGATGCAACTATGTTTTGTATTTCTTACGTCCACTGCTAAAGTCAATACCGTGTAAATATCGATAAGCTGAAGTTGTACAAGGTGTTGATCAGACTCGTCGTTATTATGTATCAAACGCGACGATTACGGCACTTAACGAGTTTTATTCAACCACGAGATCAGGAATTTAATGAAAATTTTTGATTTTGTTCATGAAATAAAAGAACAGCGAATACACTGGCTGGCTCATGTTCTGCGGCCGATCCTTAGCGGATAGTTCAGCGATCTCTAAGAAGAGACCCTTCATTTGGTAGGCACAGAGGTTGATATAGGCCACACTGGCTTCTCGTGGTAGAGAACGACTTGTCTTCTTCGGGTTGTCTGTAATTACAATAAAAAGAACAAGCTTGGGATCGAATTCGATGGAGCCAGATTGTTGATGCGGTACGGGAGCAATGACCTGTAAAAACTGATTATTAAAATTATTGTTATTGATTTGCAATTGCGCTCCGGATTTTCCGTTGTGAATTTCGTGCGGGACTTCCGGTATTCGGCTCACTGGGATTATTTAATTTTCTGCCTTCTGCTATTGTCATCAGCCTATCAGTATAAAGTCTACTGTCATCAGCGAGAACTTGATCGGCATTTTCCATTGTTATAGAAGCTTTGAGTTAGTCTCATCATTTTCTCTTCTATCGTATTTATACCGTATCTATCTAAACTGTATGCTAGCGCCAAATACATAAAAACGGACTTCAAACGTTTTAAACCGGCTAACCAAAGTGAGCATCTGTACTTTTATATCAGCCGGGATTGTTTGCATCTGATTTCTAACTCGTCTTTAAGGTGGTCTAGCTTTACACCTTGCTATTCTAATTTAGCGTCTTGTTTAGCATCTTGTTCAGATAACATAATGCGACATTGAGAGCTTTGTTCCACTAATAGCGAATGTAGGAGAGCCGCCATAACCAAAGAAGACTTCAGTTATTCAGAAATATATGGTTGACCTGAACAAACTAATTTCACTTTAGCCACTTTAGTCACTTGTTCGTTATGAGCTATTTGCACTATGTTCATCCGTGCGATGTTCACAGTAGTATTAGTAACCTAGAAAGTAAGATACATGTAAAACCAAAGCATGGATCGTATGGAATAAAGAATTGAAAGTTATTCGAGTTTATTAATTATTGGAATAAGATTTACAGCCAGTATATGATTCAATCCATTGGGATAGCTTATAGTTTACTTTGCGATGTCTGGAAATAGCTGAAAATTTTTTGTTTAGGTTAAATTACAGTAATGTAGTAATAAATCTGGGATTCTGGGAGAATTCCAATGAAATGGAAAGAAGGCTTGATAATTACGATACCAAAGAAAGGTGACCTAAGAGAATGTAGGAACTGGCGAGGTATCTCTCTCCTCAACACAACAGTAAAGGAACTCGCAATGATCATCCTTGACAGAATCTCACCTACGATCAATGCAAAATTAAGAAACGAACAAGCTGGATTTAGACCAGGAAGAAGTTGCACTGATCACATCAACACAATCCGTACCATCACTGAGCAATCCAATGAATGGAATTCACCATTGTATATGCTCTTCGTCGATTTCGAACGCGCATTCGATACGATAAACAGGAACGCAATATGGCAGACACTTTGTGAAATGGGCATACCAAAGAAAATAATTGAACTCATACAAGAAATGTATCGGGATGCTGGGAACCGAACTCAATACAAAGGCAAACAAAGTGGAACATACTACAACACTCGAGGAGTAAGGCAAGGTGGCGTACTCTCACCAATGCTGTTCCAAAACGTATTAGACAGTGTAATGCGGAAACTAGATAATAAGTCCCCTAATGGCATTCAATGGGGGTTAACTGGTAATCTCAATGATTTGGACTATGCAGATGACATATGCTTGCTCACACACAAACACTCCGACATGCATCAGAAAGTGCAACAGCTGTCAGATCTAGCTAACGAAGTTGGTCTCAAGATTAATATCAAGAAAACCAAGACGATGAGACTCAACACAAATATAACCACACCGATGCACATCAACAATATACAAATTGAAGATATTAATGAATTCGTATACCTTGGTTGCACATGCACAGTAACGAAAACAGGTGGAACAGAAGAAGACATACACAAACGTATGAATAAAGCCAGATATTCATTCAACATGCTACACAAAGTCTGGAATACTTCTGTCCTGTCGCGCAAGACCAATATACGAATGTTCAACTGATGTGTGAAATCGATACTACTGTATGGGTGTGAGACATGGAAGCATACAGGAAAAATCATACCTGCAGGTATTCATAAACAAATGCCTTCGACGAATACTTAAGTGCTTCTGGTCAAACACGATTAGTAACATCAATCTGCACATAACAACATGTCAGTCAGACATTGAGACCAAAATAAAGTGACGAAAATGGAGATGGATTGGCCACACACTGAGGAAGGCATCAAGTGATATAACGAGGATGTCATTAGACTGGAATTCACAAGGAAAAAGAAAGGTTGGAAAGCCAGCAATGACATGGAAGAGAACGATGCTAGCAGAGGCGAAACACCTAGGCAAATCATGGGCGGAAATAAAAGCAATAGCCCCAAATAGAGTAAGATGGTTCAGAATAGTGGACGCCCTATGCTCCTAAATTGGAGATAAAGGAAAAAAAATGTAGTCATAATGATATGTCAAAGTTGAGAGCAATTATAAATTAGGCATTTTATAATAGGCTCTGGTCTACGTCACGGAGATTGTCTGTTCCCGTGACTCGTTAATCTCATGTTAGAATATATCTTCCGTAAAAGTGAAACACCTCAAGAGTAAACATCTTGTACTACCAGTCCACTCAAGTTCTGGTATATGCAGATGATATCTGTGTAATTATACGGAATGGAAACATTATTAAAGAACTACCAAATCCATTCATACGATTTTCGGTTTCCGTTGGTCTCAAAATAAAAGATTCCAAAACAAAATATCTATATATCCTAATGTCGTTCATGAAGTAAAAGGACGGCCGGTGTATACGCTGTATACGCCCAAAGTTACACGTTGAAAGCCGATCCTAAATTGATGGTGCAGCCGAGGTTGCTTTAGGTGACGATAGCTCTTCTGGTAGAGAACGACTTTTCTTACTCGGACTTTCTAAAAAAATACGAAGAGCCAGCTCAAGACAAAAACCGTTGGTACTGGATTTTTGATTCGGTATGGGCCTGTAAACACCGATTTATTATTATAAGCTATGAGGTAACAAATTAGTTAATGTTGTAACTTAACTAAATTTTAAATTTACTTGCGTAATTGTGATTGATAATTTCTTGTAAATTGTCAAATTTTAAAGTGTTATCCAAGAAACCCAAATAAAAGGAACTACTTTAAAAACTACAATAATTAATGCCATCTATCTATAATTCGAAAATCGAGTACTAAACATAAAAAAATAGTAGATTCTAAAATCGGATATGCTACTTTATATTTTTTACGGTAGAGTGCAGTAAAAATAACAAATAAATTCAATTTATTTTCCGATATGAGGCATGCAACCCACAAAAGAGATTATGTACTAAAATCGATTTTATGGTATCTCGACTAACAATGTACACTTTCATAAACAGGAAGCTTTATTTAAAACTTTAATTTTAAGGACCAATATAAAATTCATATAGTTCCATTTAATAGTTTTATTACTGCTCTAATAAATAATTTTCTACTTTAGCTCCTCGACAATTTGTTGTCATTTTAGTTCAATATAGTAATTTAATGAGAGCTGCCAGACAAACAAACAAAAATATCCTTTTTATGACAGTAATACTCATATTGTATGAGGAAATTTTCTCAGTTGGGAATTTGCTTTATTGTATTTTATTGTATGATACATCGAAAACTACACATACATAGTACCGACAATTTTTGTTTTGTTTAACAATTTTGATTTTTCCATTTTTATGAAAAATAAATGAGAAAAACTTTTATCCTTTTATTTTGTATTGTTATTTGTATATATTGTAGTAGTTTTTACTATTGTAAATTAACCAGTGATTTGGTAATGACGTAATTGGTATGTATTTGTTGTATTTACTTGAAGTTAAAAATGTAAATATGTACAAACAATATAAATAGTTTTATTGTTGTTGTTTTAATTTGGTTTTTCTAAATTAAGGATTTTAGTTTTTATGTATTATGAAAATAAGACTCTTGTGGATTCGAACTATGTATATATGTATATATTATACATTATATTGAATCCTCTTATATGTACATACGATATGTGGAGTATGTGCGATTGAAATTTGTATTGGATTATTAGATAGTCGAATTAAATTAAATTTTGTGAAACCACATACAATGTTGATATTTTTTAAAATTATCACTTTGAAACATTCTGGGTTTGTTTTTTTGTTTATCTTAAAATATATAGTCCCTATCGTTCCCTGGATTATGGCATTTACTTTGCGATCATTTAATATATGATTACAGGTTGATTTTATTCTTTTAACAAATTCGTTACTCGATTTTTATTAGTGAGATTGTGACTGTTCACACAGAAAAAAATCAATGTAACCGAAATCAAGATACTCGCTTTATAATAAAACCAAACGATTTTTTTAAGATTAAAGAAAGATTAGTTTTATTTTAAAGCAGTACTAACTAGGGAAACCAAATTACTCGAACTTCTGATTTTTTGAGTAATCGAGTATTTTTGTAAAAATTACCCGAGTAACCGAGTAACCGATTACTTATTAATATAAATTAAATATAAAGCAAAAAACAAACATAATATAAAATATGTAACACATTTTATTCATTTTTTAATAAAAAGTAATGCTTCAGGAACACTAAAGCATTTAGCGTTGTAGGTTTTAATTTATTTTGGATTTTAGTTTTAAAATTACCCGCTGTTGAAAAGCGCTAGACCCGCTCGCTTGCAGTGGATGTAGGCTGAATGGTGATTAAGGCTCGAAAAAGCAAATCCAGTTTTTCGCTACGCATTCCTGTAGAATCCAAAATTTTCATATCATTCAATATATTTTTGTTCTCAAATTTTTATTTGGAAGTGGAAACTAGACCTTGGATGGTCTCTTGCATTTCTGTATACGATGACTTATTTTGTTGCGCGGTGGGCATTTCACCCTGATTTTGCATTTGCGTGCTCCCCGATTCTAATAATTGTTGACTTACAGTTTGAAGTTGAACAGTATTGTCGAAAAACCGGTCAAACTGAGTTTCAGCCAAACAATTTATTTCTGATTTCGACGAATACACTAAATGTTCGTTACTTTTGCGGTATGGATAGCTCCCAATTTGCAAAAAGAGCATAAGGGAAATCACAGTTTTTTGCCTGCGTTCAATGTAACGGTTTTTTAGTGCCTCTAGCATCTCAATCGACAACTTTGTGTTCATTTCTTGCAATTTCTTAAACAGGTGGATAAATACTCCCTCAGCAATCATTAAGTTTGAACCATTATTGCTAAGTTCCAATACTGTCAGTTCCAATGGTTCAAGTACCATCAAAACTTCTTTGAAAATCTCCAAATCCTTTGCATCAAATTCGTTGGCTCCTAATTCATTCAGTGATTTTGTGATACAATAAAAAACCCCAATGAATCGTTTAATCATAGGAACTAATGAATAGTTTTCACATCAAGAAGTAATTGAAGTTCTTTTTGTTCTTGAACTTTAATATGTTTTTGAAGCAAGCTGTTTCTGACCGAAGATTTTCTAAAAAATTTAATGGTTTTTCGGGTGTTATTTAAAGCAATACGTATTTGTGGTTTTGAAATAATTGTTGCCTCTCCATCAAATGATTCAATATAAAAATTACTGAAGTTGATGTTTTTGTTTTTACTATCCTCTTCACTTTCGGTACCGTCGTTAAAATTATCTTCATTATCTGAGATTTCATCATTATCTGACAAAACGAGATTTTCGTTGGAACTTGTCTTATATAAAACATCAAAAATTGAAAAATGAATTCCATGATTCAAACAAAGTTGACTGATGGCTTCGATTTTCTGTCCATACTTTACCATCACCGCAGCACCATTGTGAGTTGAAGCTACGACGTCGACATCTAAATCAATATTAAACTCGTGTCAGCTAGAGTTGTTTCAGCATCACAGCTTCCAACAATAGGAACCATACCAAGAACATGTTGAACTGCTTCGGAAACGAAATTAAGTGTTATATTCATATACCGCTTCATAGTAATATCTGTCCACTCATCGGCTGTTATGGAAAATTTATTAACCATTTAACCATTTTAGTAATACCCTGTTTTAAATCTTCTACTTTATTATTATAAAATTCCACCACGCATTTCTGCACTGTTGTCGCACTTCTAGGCTAGTTGTAATTGCGACTCATTACGAAGTCCTTAATAGCCTCAGAATGAGCAATTAATTTAAATGAAAAACCATCCTTAGACGCACATTTGGCTAATATTGCATTCATATTGAAACTCGGATTACAAACTTCGACATATCAAGAGTATGATTTAGTTTAATTTTTTTAGATGAACCAGCTTCGTTTACAATTTTTGGTGAAATCTCAATCCCGTGTTTTTTAAGATGGTTTATCATTCCAGTGGTAGTTCCTCCTTTACATTGAATAATGTCACCACCGTTCGCGGTTTCACATTTAGATTCGTCTTTATTAAGTTTTCGGAAGTGCTTCCAAACACCAGATTTTTGTGACGACATGGGCAAATTGCTTGTGGTCACTTTTTAAGGCAGAAAAAAAAAATCATTTATGGAAAAAAAAATTTAACTTCGTTTTATGTTCAATACGTTTCTTATCTTTTCACTTATTTAGAGTTAATTAGAGCCAATAGATTAATATAATAAATTTAATGATTTAGAAAATTTTATTTAGCAAACCAACGTTTTTTCATATTCAACCAGATTCTTATTATGTTTTATTATTCAATTTAATTTTTGATTTATAGTTTGTGTTATTTAAGTTCGTAAACTGTAAATGACTGTCAAACATGAAAATAAACACAAATTCACAATAGGTAATTTAAATGTATTTTTGTCACTGACCCAGAGATGTAGCAATTTTTCTATTTAGTAAAACTTCCATATGGTATATTTATTACAACATAGACTGTATATTTTAATTAAAATAAAACCGGTTACGTCTTTGGAATGGAAATTTTATACATATATAAATTATTCGAAAAAAACATTTCCGAATATTCGATTATTCGAAAATGAAGTAAAATTATCGAGTACTCGATCATTCGGGTACTCCAATGGATTCTCTAGTACTAACTAAACTTAAAGCTAACAAATTTTAAATACTCGTTTTTCGCTTTAATTTTATAATCAAAAAGCACACAATTTTTCTCTGAGCCGGTGAACATTAAAGATACGCCAAAAGAATCAAGCAACAATAAAGAATGCTTTGAGCAATGCCTAGATGAGCAAATGAGATGAGCAAAAATGTTACTGAATTCAGGTTTTCAAGAATGATCTCTATTAAAAGATGACAGGGCGCACCATTGCTCGTAAGAAATTATCTACAAAATTGTTTATTGAGTCTTAACCTCTAATTTTTTATTTGTTAGTTTGATATGGATTTTGAATTCCTGCATCCATCGAAAAAATAATAATTTATTCAACGCGTAAAAACGTATATCAATAACGGTCATTCAGAAATTTAAACCAGCAATCAAAGATGTGTCCACAAAAAGTCTTCTGGAACAAATAAAGGATGATGTCACAGAAGGTAAAATTAATTTTATAGATAACGTCTGCTATATTTATTCTAATATCAAAAATTTTCATATAAACGAGATGAAAATATTCTGCTAAGTTTGCATGCTTTGATAGAGCCATCTGCAAGAAGCGCCCATTCGGATAAAATATGGAAACCTTCCATCAAAGATTCCCAAGATGGACAGTATGAAATAATTGATACTTTAAATAATCTAGAAAATAAAATAGATAAAAGGGCTACTAAATACCAAAAGTTAAAAAATGCAGCCGTTTTTGTGTGGCATTAGAAGTGGAGATGAAACCTGGTATTACGTGTATATAAATCGAAATATTTAAAATAAATGTGAAAAAATGCCATCGATCTCTGCTTCAAAGTGTATATGACGCTAAATTTACAATATAGTAAAGCTTGTGAGCAGATTTAGGAGTTAATACAGAAGCAGTTTTATAATATTGACCACCTTTCGATCAATACCCACAGTCATCGGAACTTAAAAATTTGCTTGATTGACAAATTACACTATACAGCTGTTACCATTGTACTCTAATTCTTCTTTTTCGGATGTTATTGAGCGACTGATAAATTGGAAAACCCTTATCGAATTAGCGCCAATAGACGATAAGCTTGAGAGAAAATTGTCTGGTATAAAAAAGGGGTGTGTTACTTTACAAGAGCCAATGACAAAAATAAAGATTTTCGTAAAAATTTTTTAAACGGAAATAGAGCTTGATGAAGTGTACGACAAAACCGGGTTAATGAGCTGTTGAAAAGTGTTTGAACGAGATATATTCTTAATGAAAGTCGAAGAAAAATCAGAAATTCTACTGTCCGAGGATATCGTTAATACGAGGTCATCACAAAATTAACAAAATGGAATAGACAATTAACCATAGAAAAACCTAACCATGATAACGCAATGCTTAACAATATAATCAATAGAAACGGACGAGTTAAAGCTGCCGAATATCAATATTGTTCCATTTGGTGGTGAATATATGGAATGGCAATCATTTCATGATTTATATAGATTTATAAAAGGTTTATTAAAAAGAGAAGCAGCGTCACTAATTATGCAGGTCACGATTACGGAAACTAACTATAACGAAGTCTTCAAAAAGTTACGTGACCAATTTGATAGGAAAAAACACATTTAGAGCAACCAAATACATTTTTAGAGCAACCAAATATCGGACCAAACTTCGCGAGTAGTATTAAAAAACTATTAAACACTTCTGATGAAATTGTTAGAGGACGATGAAGGTTGATGATGAGACAAAGAATTTGTGGTCGCAACATACTAGTGCCAAAGATGTTTTGAGTTTTGAAGAGTTTTTGTCATTCCTGCGACTAGCCGATCGGATGCCTTGGACTCAATGAGGTCAAAATTCAAACAAGCTACTACACATACTCGATTTAGAAACTATGAACCTGCAACGGAATATGCGCTTAACACAATAACATGTGGCATGTGTAAATCTTCTGAGCATCGAATACACCGGTTCAAGAAGTTTCTGGATCAACCAATCGAGCAACGCAGATGCTTCATAAAATAATCACAAAAATGAAGTAATTGCCTCACTAAAATCCGTCCAGTATATCAATGCAAATTTCGGTAAACACGACAACAGGCTTATACCTCCAGTGCCAGCGTAACGATGGGAAGTAAAATAGTTGAAGATATTTATATACAAACTTCAAGCGTTTTAACTCAGTCACTACTAGCTACTGCTTTAATAAAGGTTCAGGATAATTATGGGAATACAATTGTGTGTAGAGTATTAGTAGATACAGAGTTGCAATTATCATTTATATCGAAGGCATGCACTAAGATGCCATGGCAAAATCTCTGTATCCGATATTGGTCAATGTAAGAAAGATCACAAGTACAGCTGATGAAAGTACTAAATAAAAGGTAGATTTATACTTCCAAAGATTACGACACAAATGCCACCATCAAGCATGCGATTAAATGATTTAAGGTTTTTATAGCAAACATACTGTTGGCAGATCCAGAGCGAAATTCACTAAGGTCAGTGGATATTCTTTTAGGTGCGAACAGAGTTTTTGATATTCTCAGTATACTGAAAAAATTCAGAATTCGGAAGGCCACGTTGATGTTCAGAAAACATCATTAGGCTGAATTACAGTATAGAAAGACAACATAAAAGCGAAGAAAATGCATCTTCACTATCGGTAGCCTTTAATATTCAAGATCAAGAAAACAATATCAATAAACGTCTAAGAGCATGCTGGGAGATCGAGGAAGTTTATCAAAGACCATCGAACTTCACAACAGACGAGAAAATATGCGAAAAACATTTTATCAAGAACACAATAAGAAACAACGTCGGCAGATTTATAGTAAGATTGCCTTTTAAAGAATCCAACCCGTGCTTTGGAAATTCTCTGCAGATGGCAACTAAAACACTGGCAAGTTTAGAGAGAAGATTCAAGAAGATTGTGTAGTTAATTTATAAATGAGTACACCACTCTTGGTGAAAGACATGAAAGAAAGAGAAGAGGCATTTTAAAATGATTGTTTACAAAATTGTTTACATGAAAGAAAGAAAGAGAAGAGGCATTTTAAAATGATTGTTTATTTCTACCACATCATGGCGTTTTGAAAAAGTAAAGCTCGACCACAAAGCTACGCGTTCAGCAAAAACATCCAACAACATGGCCCTTAACGATATACTTCTTCTAGGTTTAAATATATAATCCAGCATTTTTGACAGTTTGTTGAGATTCTGGGAACATGCATTTGTAATAAGTGCGGATATCGAAAAGATTTACCGTCAAGTCTTAACCGAAGAAAGAGATCGAACAAAACAGTGCGTTATATGGTGAGATAATTCTAATAAATCAATTTGTTAAATTTAATTGAGGATCGTTACCTACGGAAGCGCATCTGAACCATTTTTGGCATAATAAACGAGCTCGCCATAGTCAATCAACAAAGATTTCAAGAAGCACAACATTATAACAACTTCATCGAGACATGTATGTCGATGACCTTATATGGGTGGTACGAATAACTTGGAGAATGCTATAAAATTGGAGGATAATCTCATAACAATGCAAGCTGGAATGAAATTGCCAAAATGGAGCTAGAACTCATGTGAATTAACCGATACAATGACTTCAGAGCAACAAGCTAAGCTATCAAAGGAGATCAAAAATTATCAAGATGAATCGTTTCTGAAGGTATTGGGAATCAATTGGAAGCCGCATAATGATAACTTTCATTTCGTTACTCAGCTACGAAAGAGTATTTCGATAACAAAACGGATCATTTTAGCAGAAAGTAGGAAGACCTTTTTTTGGGGTGGTTATCTCCAGGTACAATAAAATTTAAAATTGTGTTACAATCGTTCTAGTTGTCTAATTATAGGGGGGATGATAATTTACCGGCCGAGATAGAAGACCGATGGAATAAAATGAAGGAGAATACGAACCTGGCGGCTAATATAGGTTTATCCAGATGGTTACTGTTTGATTCAAGCGTAGATAGAGTTAGTACTCACGCATTCTGGGACGCCAGTAAAGTTGCCTATGCTGCTACAGCTTATTTACGGATGTCTTACGCATTGTTCATCGAGATTAATAGCTGCAACAACCAATGTGGCCCCGATCAAGCAAGTTTCTATTCCTCGATTAGAATTGTGTGCTAGCGTTCTTTTGGTGAAACTTGTCGAGTTTTTAAAGTCAGCTACCACAGTTACAATTGAATCAGTTACAGCATGGACCGATTCAAAGATTGTTTTGGATTAGTTGTTATCCCAACCACGGAGATGGGTCACATTTGTCGGAAACCGAACCTCACAGGTTTTACAAAGTATAAATCGTAACCACTGGTGTCATATTCCAACAAACGCAAATCCCGTAGATTGCATGTCAAGAAAGATTATACAACCGAAATGTTAAGGATCATGAAACATAGTGGTTCGGTCCCGATTGGCTTAGTAAGGACGAATCTTATTGGCCTAAAGAAAAGAAGCACTACGTGACAAAGGAAGAAGGAAATCCGAAAAACATGTATGTACTGACGTACACTATAACACCAATCACCTCGATTGGATAACACCAATCACCTCGAGTCACTAATAGAAAACCAATCCAGCTATCAGAAAATATTAATCGTCAACGGTTGGATCAAACGATTATTAACAACTGTAATAAAACAAAGCCTAAGATGCCTGGCCCTCTAACACGAGAAGAACTACATTCTAGCGAAAACCAACAGGTGTAATATTCTATGTTTCTATGTTTTAAAGTTAGGTTAAACTTAAAAAAGTGTGTGTACAAAGTGTTTTTATTGAGTTAAGCAAGAGAAAATAAGCACATTAACAAACATCAGTGATTCTGTGGAAATCTGTTAATTTCAACTCGTTACATGAGCACTAGATGGAAGATTATTTAATTGAAAAAATTGCCATTCGCAAGTAACTCCTCGGCTCTGGAGAGATCACTCGAATAATAATAACGGAATACAAAATAACGTCTACAGTTTTATTTGAATCAGCCTCGTTCGCTCTTTGAATCTGTTTAAGATATCGCCAAACACAAGTATTTATTTCATTAAAACCTCTGTTTGCTCGACCTTCGTGCCATAAGTAACAACCTACGTCAACTGACTTTAAGCTAAATATCGTCAAATTAAAAACGTTTAATTTAGACACGTAATAAAATGATGATACATCTCCTCACGAAGCAAGGTAATACAGCTTGATGATCGTATATTATGACAATATTTGTCGACTTCTTATCATTGTCCTTTTCTAAACGTGACAGGCTTTTTTCAATTAAATGAGTATCGTACTTTTCTTGAGGCACACCTTTTTAATTTTCATTTGAATTAATGAACTGGGAGGGAAGTTTCACAGGTCTTTCTTGGGATTGAAGAACGCTTAATTAAATCCTCTGTAAAAGTATAATACATTAAATAATTTGCATGTTCGTTTTGTTCATCCTGGCAAAGCAGTTTATATTTTCTTTAGAGCTCACTTACAGATTTATCGCATACAATGAACTCTCTAATAGTGCGGGCGCGGCAATAGTGACTTTTAATTCTAAGAATTGAATTAGTGTTTTGTCTGATTCTTTGTTTGACCGCTAAAGGAACGTGATTATTATGTTTCCCCCTGCACTCTGGAGAAATTATTACTGCTTCGGTAGAATTTTGTTTTTCTTGAACAGTACGAACTATTTTCCAACTAATTCCTAAAGTGGCAGTGAAAAATTGTTTAAATACTTTTATTTTGGTACCACTGCGATCAAAAAAAATGTTGCTCTTTGGATGCTCTCGATGGATGTTTTCTACCGTCATACTGGCAGCAATGAAATCACGATGCCTTTGCAAGTCTGTTATTTTCCAGCATTCCTTAAAAATAACTTGTTGCTCTTCATGAGAATTTTTTTTTGGAACATTCAAGTCTACAGCTTTCTTTTAATAGTTCTATCGGTTTGTTAATTTTCGTGTATTGATACTTTTGGATGCTGTTTCTTAGATGTTTAGCTTTATTTTTATGCCAATTTTGCATGTGTTTTAGCCTTTTTCGACTTTTCTTCTCTACAATCCATGGAAACGTAACTTGTCTTTTCTTCTGCTCGGTTGGGGTTTGTTCACTATTATTACTTCCCTCGTCGGATGAAGATTGACTAGATAAGTCACTCAACAAAGAATCGATATAGTTCGCAGAAAACATCTGAATCATCGGAGTCAAAAATATTACCATGAAATAAAAGACCTGTCAATAATAATTCGCAAGGGATATTTGATTGTTTTATTCATCGTTTCTATATTTTTCGTTTTTATTTTTCCGAATATGCCAAATAGCGGTAGAATTTTGCTGTTAATTTTATTGATTTGGTATCCAGATCAACTTTGTTTCTACCTAATCTCACCATTAAACTACCTCCTGATGCAGGCAACATTATTTATTCTATGATTACGTTATTAAAATCCCGATTCTTATTCCAATACAATCACTTATAATATTTTTACATAATTTGTTCCTTCTAAAGTGGCACAAGGCAAAATGTTATAAATAAACTTTACCCTAATGTTTAAAACAAAATTGACACAACACAAAACAGATCACCACTATTGATGATTGGAATGGATTTCTGGTGGCGAATAGCCATACCAAATAGTATGTATACAAATATAACACAGATGTCTCTATGTGTTTTCAGTACTAATTGTAATTTACAAGTGAAAGTTTTGGATACAATTTTTAAATGAAAATTAAACGTTAAAAATATATAACTAGTGCTGTTGAAAAGATAAATGTGTAAATTATAAATAAATAACTTTTGTTATGTGCTTTTGTAACCATATCAGCAAGGAAATCTTAAAACAATGCTATCTATTTTTTCGTGTTACGTTCATTGTAGGATTAAAAAGTTTAAATAATTTGACGTTTGTTATAACCAATAATTAACTTTTCATATAAGTTGATTATAATAAACGTTACAAAATCACATAACAAAAGCTATTTATTTATTATTTACACATTTATCTTTTCAATGGCACTAGTTATATAATTTTAACGTTTAATTTTCATTTAAAAATTGTATCCAAAACTTTCACTTGTAAATTACAATTTGTACTGAAAACACATAGAGACATCGAGCTGTCAGATTTTTATATATGCTATTTGGTATGGCTAGTGCCCGTGAGTGGCGCTATAATTCTATTTCCAATCGTCAATTCTATTTAAACCACACTGATTATATTTAAAAAAATTAATTCCTTTATATTTTTATAGGATTACTGTTATAAATCAAAATAAGACAGTATCAACAAAAAAAAATATAACGGGAAAATGTCACTTTACAAAATGTATACAAAATCAAAAATCAGTTTTATAACAAAACCGGCGCATTACGAAATAGTACGATACGAATATATAAAAAGATGCTGGAGCTTACATATTTAAAAAAAATACTGTTCCAAATCCAAATGTGACAATATCGCAAAAAAAAAAACAACTAAATAAATAAAATTTTTAAGTTGTGACTGTACTGAACAGGGTTTGACGTTTTACATGTAAAAAACGTTTTCTCCATTTTACAGGTAAATAACGTAAATTACAAAAAAATGTGTATATTACAAAAATATGTAAATTATATTTAAAAAACGAGAATCCGTCCAGAAATAATTTAAAATATTGAATAAACGATACAAACATTTGTTTATAAGAATAACTTGCATTAGAAAATCCAATTAAACATTTTATTTAAATGGTTAATCATAATTATTTCCAACTTTTAGTTATCTACATTGAGACTATAAAAATCACCTATTCTTCTACAATGCCATCTGTTTACGTCTTAAACTAGTTCTTATATTCGACAAAATAAACAACTAGTGACATAGTGCCATCTAGCTACATTTGAATAAACTAAAATAAAATATTTTTAAGAGTGCATATTTCTTTCGATATGTAGCGGAAAACTAATTGCAATTTGACGTTTAATCATAAATAAAATAATTCTCTGCAGTGAAATGAATGAAGTGAATCTATACTCGTTTGACTGGCTTTTAAATTTAAATCTTTATTAATTTCAAACAGGACAAAATCAACCAAATTATCACTACCCGTCTCACCCTCATCAAATAAATGTATTCCTGAAATTACTAGCCGTATTCTATCCATTCGATAAAATGCCTATGCATTATGCCTTTGATGTCCAGTGTAGTAAAGAGGTAGCGAATATGATTATCGAATTTAAGCGTGGAACTGTAGTGAATTTTATTAATTCAATTTAATTTTTCTTACTCTAATTACAATTAATAATTTTTCATAACCTAAGTTTGAAGCAATACCATTATACTAACCTTACCATAGAATTAATACTAGATAAATTGATTAATACATTAATAATTAAATTTGCGAAAAATATTCTTTTTGAAACCCAGCAGTTACCATTCAAGGAATTCCATATGCTAACTCCTCTCACGAAAAACGAAGCGTTCATCAAATTACATTTATTGATAGCAGGTGTCAAGATTTCATTGTCAAAATATTTCTTATCATAGGAAAGTTGCCCTTTATTTTACATTTATACAAATATTACAATAAATAAACACAAATACACTACACTGTAGAATATAGTCAATTTTTCTTTAATTAAGAGATTTGGTAACAGATGGCGATAATTGTAATGAAAAAGTTGATTTATATTTTACAGTATGTATAAAATAATCGTTTACATTTTACATGTAAAAAACTCAGTAAATTACATTGTGTAATTTACACGCCCAACTGTGGTACTGAATAAAATATTTTATGTGCACCGTTTAAGGGATCGGATACAACTGAACTTATGACAGTTTTATGACAACTTATGATAATATGACCGTTTTATGTTAACAAGTCAATTTTCAATAAGTTGGAGTTGTGCCGTTATTCTTTCAAGGTAGCGATATATATATATATATATATATATATATATATATATATATATATATATATATATATATATATATATATATTTTTATTTATATATATATATATATATATATATATATATATATTTATATATATATATATATATATATATATATATATATATATATATATATATATATATATATATATATATATATATATATATATATATATATATTTAAACCAATCGTAACGATTCGTATATTAAGGTGTTGGCTTAAAACACATCACGGCCGATACACATAGTACTACCATGGTATGTTAGCCCATTGGCATGCTAGATGTCGCTACTCGTATAGTTTTAAAATCATTACAATATTTTTATATTTATAATCGCCTAAATGTCATATATTTATTCTAAATGTTGACGATATTATATCAACCCGACATCTGGAACATCAATGGGTAAACTGTTTTATTCTTATGATGGTAGTATTACTATATGTATTTATATTATGGTTTAACTGACCATCAACGATCACCAATTGTAAAAATATGATCTGAAAGACGTTGTAAAAAATCTCAGTAAAGGGTCAACTGTGCTATGCAAAGCTATTATCCTTGAGTTTGTTTGCCTAAAATGTATTTAAAACTATCACCCGTTTGTAACAAGCAGTGAATTATAGTTAGAAAATAAACAGCATAGCCAAGATCTACTTTTTTTACTATCAGGAGCATAATATTGACATAATTATCTCTTTAATTATTTAAATATAACCCGACCTCGAAATTTCATTGTCATTCCATAATTTATTCGCCTAAAATGACAACAGCATTAATTAAAAAAACTGACGAACAACATTACAAACGAGTTATGTATACATAGTTGTACATATATACCACCACCATCTAAAGTAGAATACAAGGATCTAGCGTTACATCATATCCAATTTTCTTTGTTTTTAGGTTATAAACTTTGATGCTGGGGGGAATTGAAATGGTTCATAAAGTATACCAACAATACAAATAGAATATACTATATTTGGATTATAACGGTTTGGTTACCAGATTGTGGTTACCGCATGTTTTATTGTAATTCATTATGCAGTTTTACAATCGTTGCACAGCTCTGTAACTATACATATAACGGTTGCTATTTTGTACAACTATCGTTTAATTTACATTTTTGGTTTAGGATTTGTATGTACTCGTATGTATACATATAGTGAAAAAATATACCAGCATAAATTTATTTACACAAGCCATAGAAAATTCGTGAATTAATAATGTTCATAAAAATAACAGTACTCGCATAATGATAACAGGTTGTTAGCATAAATAATGATTATGATGATGAATTACATCCATTACTGTGATTATATTGTTGATTACTGTTGTGTGTGGTGATGTTAAAACTTTAGATTTTGTAAAAAATTTATGAATATACCTTTGAATATGCCGCTAATCCTCTTTATACACATAGATTGGGAAAGATTGATGATGATTTAAAGTGATTAAGATTGAGATTTTGGTTTTAAATAATTTAAGGGCAATTTCACGTATTGAAATGCTATCCAACGTATGGTAAAGCATCTAACGAGCATTCGAACACAAGATTTAGCATTAATGGATGAAACACCAAGAAGCGAAATACCTTCAAAACAAGCCCTTCTAAGTGCTCAGTGGAACGAATTCTAAAATTTAGAAAAGAGTCAAAAGGAGAAATTCGATTACGCAAATTTAGATTCTTTCGAGAGGATTGATTGAAGAGCTCTATTTTGAATTGCAAGACCAGTTATTTAAATGGGGAAAAATTTATGACAAGAATAATCACAATCCAGGCAATTATAGAATGAACGAGCTGGTTTTGATCCAAACCAATTTCTTGCACGAATTTTCGACATAAATTAAACGCGAAGGTGAAGTGCCACTACCTCGAGTATTAAACAACATTTATTGAAGTTGGAATATTACAACAATTGGTGGAATATATTCTGAGTTTCTAACAAAAATTGTAACAGACCACTCCTAATAGAGCTATCAAAAATGCACTAGTGTTGCTTAAAGCCTTCATCCTGACGAACCGCAGTTGGATTATGGTTCGAAGGAAGCTTGGGCTCACGAAACCACCAGAAACCTTTTTCCGTCTTTAAAACAATTTTTCGATTTTATAAACAAGAAAAGTGACGTGCTTGAGAGTTAAAAATTCAATTTCCAAGGCGAGAACCAACACTCCAAAATGAGTTATAGCCATGGTACCCTATTCATAAGCATCATATCCATTGTGTTCCGGCGACCACAAAGGGCGGAAAAGTGACAGATACCTATCGCTAACGATATCCGGTAGGAAACAGATTGTTGCAAAACCATTTCTGAAACGCACTTATCATTTGACATTGAGTCCAGAAACTAATAACGAGGCTAAAGAAGATCTAGCTGAGTAAAACTTTAATGCTTTGACTCAAACGATGACAAGTCATGAACATGGTGGTTTATATTATCAACCGAAAGTGTGAGTGATTCGGAAAGTTTGAAAGTCTTCCCTATTAATAGAGAAGACAGTTTTTTGAGCTTCTAGAATACATATCTACAAAAGACAGTGTTTGAACGGGATGTCTCAGGTAACTTAAATCTACACCAAAGTTAGACCTTTCAACCACTGTAGATCATACAGGAGATACAGGAGACTGAGACGCATAATATAGTTCATGTACCATAGTTAGCGCGCAATTGAAGGAAGACATCGACAAAACCTTACGCCACTTTTTGGAGATTGAAGAGAGCCCGCTGTTAACCCAGATAACTTCTTCCAAAGAAGCAAAATGTGACATTATAGACTTCGAGACCCATCCAAGATGTGAAAATGAATAGTATATTGTGCAAGTGCCGTTCCAACATATTGTAAAGAATTTTTAAACAACGATGTTAGAACGAAGCGGTTTCACAATGGAGATTTAACATACCAAGTTTACGCGATGAGCGGAATGAGCAAAAAACGATAAAATTAGGATGTAGCAGCGAACTGTCTTCTACTGCAGCTGGACTTGCAGCTGGACTTGCAGCGAAATGTCTTCTACTGCAGCTGTACTTGGAAACATTGGCAAGGCATTTTTATATTAAAACTTGAAGATCCAATCACTAGGAGAAAAATAAAGTCGGAAGTTTCCGAAATTTCGATCCTTAAAGTTTCTTGTCTCCATCTATCATATCACTAAAATTGTATTCCAAAACTTGTGGTTAATGAAAGTCGGTTGCTATACGAAAATGAATATAGAAGAATAAGAAATGAGTTTAAAATATTTCGAAGAGTTCGAAATACTGCGATTCACAAACAATTATGGAGAAATCCAAATTCAAGTGCCTACTGTGCCGTCATTTATAACAAATGTAAGAACATTTTGGATCACGCAGGTCCTCTCAGATTTGAGGGTGGATGAATCACTAGGCTGCTGGATTGATCAGATGCTTAGGAGCAGGGTCTGTTTTCTAAAATTGGTTAGGCATCCGTCTGTAGATTTGTGTGTAGAGGTACACCGCAAGGAGGTGTATTATCCCCCTTTCTTTGGATCTTGGTCATACATGGCCTGTTACTAAACCTGAAGAGGGAGGGCTTTTAAAGTGGTTGCTTATGCGGATGACATTGGTATTTTCGGTAAATATCCAAGTATCCTGAGAGATCTCATGCAGAATGCCCTTTGTATTCTAATCAAATGGATTAGATTAAAATCTAAGAACGTTTTAAACGTTTTAAGCTTGCTAACTGCGATAACCAAAGTCACGCCAATTAAAAAATTATCCTTCCCACATCTAGAATTGTCCGCCGCTCATTTACTGCAAAATACTATGCTTGGACCAATTCGGCCATTGTACTTTTACGGCGTTGACATACCCAGCCAGGTTGAAGACGTTTGTATAAAAAAGGATCAGTAAAGTACTATACTAACTTCTGAGACAGTATTGGGGTCACGTGAAATCTGCCGACAACTGCCGATCATGGTTCGAGAGAAACCAGTTTGGAAATCCAGTTTGATCAAAATATTTCGAGTTGTCGCATATGTGAGGCGCTTGTTAGTAAAAAACGCAGTGTTAGTAGCACTACGCATAAAAATTGCTCACGGTGTCAACAATCACTGAAAATAATTACTTATGATTGGAAATTTATAAACAAGAGCTCCATAATTACAAGTCCGAAATTTTCGGCAATTACATAACGTATTGGTCACAAAACGGTTAATTCAATTGTTTTGTAATCGTGTAATTTTTTTAAAATCTAATTTGTATTAATTTTAAAGTTTTGTGTCAAATCAATTGTACACTTAATAAATTTTAGCAGCATGAGGTTGAAATAATAAATTTGGAATTTACAGGTGGAAACTAGTGCCGTCTGTTACAGCCTATGGCTAGGAGAAATTAGTTCATTAATAAATTTTGTTCTTAGGGAACCTTTTTAGATTACAGTTAATAGATGGCACACTGAAGTTGCTAATAAGAATCGTCAGAATGCAGAGCAGTTTAGTAAAATAGTGGTTGTCTTGTGCTAATAATAGTTAAACTTTGGCCACCGGGAAACCGAACCAATTCTGTCATTACTAACTTACTTTTCCTTTCCCTACACCTTAAAAAACAATTATCGATCAATTAGGTGTCAGTAACCGGGTCGAGTCTGTCATAACTAACATTCCTTTCACTCTTTCGGTTTTGTTATATGTAACACGGCAGCAGAGTTGATGGAATTTAAAACAAAAATAGCAAGTATTCAAGCGATACAGCATTACCAATAATCATTTCATGTGACGCGGCTCAGTCGGAATAACAGGCATATTGTCAAAATTGTGCAATAGTTTAGACTGGTCTTTTAGAGGAATATTGGACAAACATTACTACATTCGTCAAAAGTTGCAGTTCTAATCAAAACGACGCCAGAAAGGAAAAACATTCTAGGAAGAACCTGCAGAAAACATATTCATATTGACAATGCAGGTCCGCATAAGGTACAATATTTTTTACTTAAAGCCGGAATTATATTTGCAATTATATTAAAACAGAAGTGACAGTGGCAAAATTAAAATCAAAGCAGAAAATGGATATTCCAAAGTAATTGGTCTTCGATTTTAATAAACTGAGTTTTTTGGAAGCGCACACTTTCCTGGTTGTCTTAGAGATGTCACATTCTATTGAGCAATCCTTAATCCCGTGTCTATGAAAATTGGTTCTTCTATACTTTTTTCATAGTTGATATTTTAATAAGGTCACTTTAGTGAAATTTTAAGCATATCATCCTCGCTTATGTTTATACGTTACGCAATAAGCGGTACGGTACGCGAGTACTTTCAACCACAGTGGCTAGTATTGGTGATTAAGTAAAGCTGAAGGACAAACTATTAGGGGCCCAATCTCTAAGGACGATGAATCGCTACTATTTGTTTATATTTCTCGTTAACTAGAATGATATATAATGCAGACTAATAATCATTGAAATACGCGTCTTTACTTAATGAGCTTACTATACTATCAACAAACAATATTTGTAATTGATACAAACCTAATATTATACACCCTGTATTCAAAATATCGTGACATGTATATATTTAAAAATATTCATTTTTTACGTTTAAACACACAAGGTTATGAAAATGTTGATCGCATATAGCACCCAGATGTGTATAGGCATAAATTACCTGTTTAATATTCATGTCAAATTAACTTGAGACAAACTTTGAAATTTAATTTTATATTTTAATGAGATTTTTCAGGTATTCCGTCATTTTTTTCATATTTTTTTTTTGCTACTTTAAAGCAGCATATAAAAATGAAATATTAATGCTGTAAAAAACATAAACATGTACACAAACACACAAATGCATACAAAAACATGTTGATCACGAAAAAAAATCTCACTAAAAAAGAAAATTAGTTTCCTTTTTTGTATTCGTGTTTGGTTTTATTTTAGATTGCACACTTAATTCATTCCTCTTATTGCGAATCGTATTATTGTCCTTACCTTTAGAACTCTCTTCTTATATAAGTTAGTTATATGCTATATAGCTAACGCAATATCGAAATCTTGTTAGCAGTAACAATATGGAAACCCATCGTACCGTCCTGATGATGTGAACGCAATATGGGAGATATCGAAAATTATGGTGTCAGTGCCTCTCAGAGTCCCAGGTGATAAATTTTTGATAAATATTAAATCCAAAATGTAGAAATAATCGGTCATTGCTAGAAAAACTGCTAATCGAATTTGCAGACGAAAAAATCGCGAATGTTGAATTCCCAAGTCTCAAGAGTACAACAACCCATGAATACAATTCACGTTACTCCTTTAAAGGATGAAAACCTTAGAGATATCATCAATATTATTTTTTAAGTTTTCTGTATAAAGATAAGCTCCATCGTTAATATTCGATGGTGATACCAATTCACTTGAACTTTGAGAAAAAATATATATTTTTCATCTAACTGCAACTCCTTTATTAATTAGCGAGTGTGAACATTTTGTAACATACATCTTAACAACTAAAGTATATTGTTGAGAATTCTAAGCAAACGAGGTGTATGGTCAGAATTTTTAGATTTTCCAAATCTACTTATTAAATATTTAATTCGGTTGAAAGAACGTGACCGTCGGAAGCAGTTCGTAAATCTCAAAATGTAATGTTTATCGATTAGTATTTAAATTTGGCCACCAAACACATTCTTAGACCATAATTCTTTTGACAGTATCAAACTGTACGTAAACTGTACGTAATAAGCACCCTGGACCAATAATTATGACATAACGATCGTTAACAGATCTAATGAAGAGCAAATGAAATAATTAAGTTTATGTATTCAGGAATAATGGTGTTAATGGGTTGGTTTACCCTCCCGTTCGAATCAAAATCAAATACTTTATTATAGTACTAGTTTTTGTTAGTGTTTTTTATTTACACGAATTATTGACAGTAGTAGTACTTGATCAAGACCAGCAACAAGACTGCTTGATCACAGAATTTACGAGAAAAATCTACAACTACTCAGACATACATTATAAGTAATGTCTGCGAGTCTCTAACACTGAACTCTTATGTACAGTATAGTAATTTCCTATTTTTCATCTATCGCTCACTGACCAGATCTACACATATATTTGAACTGCATAATAAAAAAACGTTAATTGTTGGGTTAATTAAACTGTGAAATTACTTTCGAGATCATTGTGTTATCGTATAACACCGACAGTAAAAACAAAAGCAGCCAACCAACCGGATTCGACGACGACTGTACACAAAATACTTTATAAATAATTTTTTATGGTCTTATTTTTTCCCAAACACTTAAACCAACCAACAAAAGTATTCACATGTTTTTTTTTCAATTCTATCCTGGTTTTTATTTTATTTTCCTTACGATTACACCAGTGGGTGGCGGGCTGGTTTTATTTTAATCGATTCACATTATTTTCAATTTCTTTGTTTACTTGTACTTAACTATCTTAAGTATGTAGTATATATATATTTGGTATACATATAAAGAGATATATGATCTTTAATGCTGGATTTCGTTTGTTGTTGGGATGGGTTCATCGTATTCGGGGAATATAACGTGCAAAAATAGAATATACCGTACAATAAAATAAAACCAGAAATTTATACGACATACTCGCACAAAAACTTAAATCCATTCGTACTTTTTTAACACGGAAAAACAAATGAAAATAACAGTACAGGTGAAACATAAAAATTATCTAAAAGTTTTTTAAGCTACGTTTCGTTATATTTCGTTTTGTGTACTGTCCTGATTTGGTAAATGGTAACAATTTTTTATTTTTCTTATTTTATGTGTGGTTCTTGTTTGGACTACAAAAAATAAAATATCGATATTATTTTTTGTTAAGTGAAAAGTTTCAATATTTGTTAATGGTCCCATAATAGATTCCAGGAACCAACATATAAATTTGATTTTTATTTTTTTTCTGCAATGGATATGTTCTTTTGCTCAGTTCAAATTATGGTTATATACCATTTCTCATAAATGTTTTGATACCAATAACAGCTTTAACGAGAATTTTCTTGTTAAAACTAAGATGACCTATAAATAAAACAAGTTGTCCGACAAATTGTTTCTGCATCTCTTTTTTCCTGAGATGTTTCACTTTTACAAAGGATAACTTCGAAAATGAGGACTATAGAGGACAGAGCCCCTCTTTGTCATACACCAAAGGTAATTCCAAAAACTGGTTCTGGTAGAGCTGGTTCTTAATTATCACATCATTACTGTCATTTTAAATAGACGCACAAATGTTTTGACCCAGGCATTGCAAAGCAAACAATAAGCTATCCTACCCTCTGAATTGAGTAATACGCTTGCTGGTTACAGTATAATTTGTTTCAGTCTAGTAAGGTCAAATAACTTCTAACGACGTTAGAAATTAATTCTAGGGTAGAAAACATACAGTTGTTTATATACTGCCTTTAAAGTTTTTTTTTGTGAGCAAAGCATATCTTTCGTAATATTGAACTAGGAACAATATTAGATAATTTACGCATGAACCTTACCAGGGGATCTATTTTGTGGCATAGCCAATATGACAATGGAAAGCTTATATAACCCACATAAAGTAATCACGTGGAAATCATTAGTGCAGCGGGGAGTTTTTACCTTAGGAATGAGAATTTGGTTTCCAGCCAGGTTGCAGGAGGAACTTTGGTTAGCCAAATCCTTTTAATAATGGAATGGATACCTTGGAATATGTTTTCAGGGGCATATTTAAATAGTTCAAAAGGAATGTTATCCTTCCCGGGGAAGTGCCTGAACGTAAAAATTTGATGATTAATCCAATGTCTTCCTCAAGAGGGGGAGGTCCTAGTGAATAGAAATCATTCTCAGCGACAATAAATCACCATTGGCTTTCAGATTTGCGTAGTTATTGAACCCAAAACGAGAGGGTTTGTAAATGCTGGCGTTGATAGAGGCATTTTGCCTGCGTCTATGTTGCTTAAGGTAGTAGTAGGTTACTTGGCAAGACCTCGACGGCGTTTAGGGGTCAGGGGTAGTTTAGCGGTTAGGGTTTGTTGTGCGGAAGAATTACTACAATTTAGTAGTAACTTCTAAGGGTCGCTGGTGGAAAAAGTTTAAAGAAGCATTGCCAAAAGTTGTAGAAAGATGTGTCTGATAGAAGGATCTTAGCTTCTTATTTTGTAATAAGAAGAGGTTGATAAACTTGCTAGAATAAGAAGACAAAGAAGGTGAAGTGATAGGAATGGTAGGAGGAGGAGGAAGCTGTGAAGACTGTAAACTTCGTTCGAGTTTACAATGCATCCAGAAAAGGGAGTGATCGCTAAGGAACAATGAGTCAAATTTAAAGACGTGGACAAAGAGCAAATGTGTTTTTGCCGGACCAAAATATGATTAATTTAGGAGCGAGGATAGATATCAGTTCAAGAAAAGAGATTTCCATTCTCATTAGACTCGCTATGGAAGTTTCTGTTTCCAACAGTATGGTGATCCCAAGAATCATTAAAACCAAGGTGAGCATTAAAATCACAAAGTAAAATAATATCGTGGGAAGGTGGACATCTCTCAAGGATGGAATGTAAAGTAGAAAAGATTTCAGAGGCTCATCGTCAATTATACTTTGAGGTCTGGGAGGAATATAAGTGGAGACGAAGATAATTTCTCTGTAAGTGGCAAGAGAACCTGAAATGGTAATCACAGAGCCGAGATAATGTTTGATCAGTTTAGGGCGAAGAAAGGAACTTTTTTGATCGACACCGCATTGGTGGGAGCAGAAACGTTAGAGAGATGCCATAGATAGTGGTCAGAGGAACACGTTTCTAAGGTTTAGAAAGGCCACAAACATTCCTGGTGGCAAAATTAAACAAGGAGGATAAAGAAGTAATAGGAGAAGGGTGTTATGGAGTAGAAACAATAAAATGGTAGGGGTTCTCAGTAGCGTATATTGCACAGGAGTAGGAAGAAGATGACTTAATGAAGCATGTAAAATGGGAAGTGATAGAGGTAACGGATAAATTGGGGGATCAAACTATCGTAATTGTTGGAGATTGTGGGAGTACAAAATAATTAATTCATAAGTAGGAGTAGAATCGCTAGAGTTACAGTAAATGGGATCATGAGAGGTGGTGGTAAAACATTAATTTGAATATTTTTGAGTCGTCATATAGCAGCCAAACGTTCGGTGCATCCCCAAAAAATATCTCGCTGCAGATCGGCTAAATAATTGGTAATAAATTGATCATTAGACAAATTTAGTTCAGGTGGATAGACGGAGCAACAGGAGTCTAACAAAGTTGGAACGAAATCAATAAGATGATCTCTAATGTACTGAACTTTTTTTAAAACGTAAGGCTGAAATGGAGCAGGAAGGGTGGTGGGGATCTTTTAAATTAAGCTGATGGAGAATGGCCAATTTACATCACAAGATATATCTTAAAAACAGACATGAAGTGTTGGGAATAAAATAAATAGTAGAGTTAAGGTTATGTCCGTATCCGCTATTACCCCCGATGGAAATTGTATTTTTGGCGAATTGTCTCCCTTATTCACCTCATGATTTTCGATCCGAGGTGGTTCACTACATCAGGAATAATCTTAATAATTATATTCCTACCCTCCTCGATTTCATACATCATTCTAACTTTTAACAATCCTCCGAGTTATCCGAGACTCAACTTCTGCAGAGGTATGGTTTATTTTATTTATTATAAATATAAAGTAATTTACAACATATGAATTAAATTATAGGTGTTTGACCGCCCTTCAAGAGGATGGTTTCTGGGGAGGCGCCGAATGCCTCTCTGCACCCTGCAATGGCAAG
The DNA here is from genome assembly GCA_963556175.1 of Tipula confusa. Taxonomy (NCBI): domain Eukaryota; kingdom Metazoa; phylum Arthropoda; class Insecta; order Diptera; family Tipulidae; genus Tipula; species Tipula confusa. Next base: position 107,122,367 of record OY744476.1, on the reverse strand, counting down.
GCTAAGACAACTCAAAATAGTAGTACACCATTCTGATGATTATCATCAAATCAAATTTGTTCAAGAGACCGGTAAATATTCCAATCAAATTAACATTCAATATAATGGCACTCACTATAGTAGTTTTGTACCCTCTTTACCCCCGCTCTACCCGTCTACCTCTTACGAATAATTCTAGCATTGTTCCACATATCGCTAGTCCTGTTCATCGTGACCTTCATACATTCCATAATTCCTGTGATACTTCACCTTTCAATCCTATCCCTTTCCCCTTAGCACTTACTTCCCTATGTGTTAGCATATGGAATGCACGTAGAATTAATGTTTCAAAAAAACGCAACGAACTCGATGATATTTTACAAGCTAACAATATTGCCTTCTGCAGTATTCAAGAAACCAATATGTCTTCCGGTATCTGTTCTACTTCAAACTATACCTGGCACCTTATTCAAAACCTAACTACTCACCGCAGAGCCTTAGAGAAGTGAGATTGCTTCTTCATAAAAATTCCATCATAATACCCAAGCGAATTAAATATTATTTCGGGAGTATAATCTCTCTACAAGGTCATTTTCGTGATATTGGGGAAGTCCTTTTTATTGCCGTGTACGTTCCTGCCCAAATTTCATATTTTAACCGACAACAATCTTCCAAAGTTTTCAACATTTTGTCTTCCATTGTTGACCGTTGTCCCAAAACTCAAGACATTATTATATTAGGTGGCTTAATGCCCACATTGGCAAGCATTACTTTAGGGATCAGAAGTACATTGGCTCTAAACTATTTCATAGTGAGACCAATGCGAACGGTTTTTCCTTAGGTCTTCTTGTCAATATGTCCAAATTATTCGTTCATACCACTAAAGGCCGTCGAACCATTTCTACTTGGATCGACGGACGATCCTTTTCTCAAATAGATCATGTATTGACAAGGGAAGGAAGTCAGTACTTTTATGTAAACTCGCTTAAGGCTGACGTATTCTGTCCATATCTAAGTGATCATCGCCTAGTCTGGGTTAATTGTTCCCACCGTAAAACTTTAACCAATTCTCATTGTGCCTCAACTACTCACTTGAGACCCTCTATCTCTCTTTCTACCTACAACCTCTCTTTCTACCCAGACCCTGAATCTTGCCTTATTGCAAGACGAAAGTATTAGGGATCAATACCAATATACATTGATAGATGTTTCACAGAATCAGCTCTCAGAGAATCAATATAGTTCCTGTTGCGAGTAATCCTAAACAGTCTCGTTCTCAACAGTAACAACGCCCTTAACCCCTAAACGGAGAAAGGCCTAAGCTAACTTTAAGAGTGCCAAGTGTTTTCAACACATTCGACCAGCAGATCCATTCGCAGTCCAAAATTTAAAAAACCACTAGACGGTGCCTAAGTAGTGCCTTTGACGGATATATCTATAGGAATATAAATATATGGAAAACCCTCCTATTCTTCCGTTTGTTTAATGAACAAATTATGTGGCAATAGGATTGGCGTTAACCGGCACACTTGTCCAGAGCTTGGTCTCACAATCTCATCAATCAATCAATACTCAATATGATAATGCCAATTAAATTCTCAATATGATAATGCTCAATATGGGGGCATTAATGAGAGCTGACTGAAATAACATTAATTTACGTATTGTTAATATTTAATTAAAGCGTATTAATGTTAAAATATGCAAGGCAAAAGCATTTAATCGGATTGTACCTTTTAGGGTATCAAGCTTATTCGTGTTGTAGAAAAGTGATTTGTAGGTCAACAAACGTACCAGTTACATAAATTTTTTACAAATAAAATGCAGTTTACCAAAAATTCACATTAGGCTGTGTTTCAGCTGAGGTTCTGCGAGGTCCTCAATTTTTATTAATTTCTAATTAATTGTTTTAATAAGTATTTTTGTTAGGCACGATAAGTATTTTTGCTCGAGGTTCTAATAGTTCAACTGTAGAACTCTGTGGTATATAATTATTTCGTATTTCTTAAAATTTTGATTACTGTTATTACTATTCGCATTCAGTTGAATAATACATATTATGCTTAATACCAACATCTTTTGTATTTGAGATTTCTGAAAAGCTGCTTCACTAAAACAACCCATATAAATTTAAATTGTAATGTACAGTCCTATAATTATGCAGTACTGAAGGCAGTTTTGCAGTTTATATATATATATATATATATATATATATATATATATATATATATATATATATATATATATATCTATATATACGGTGGGCCCGGCGCTTTCCGAGATATCCTGCTAAATGCTTAGCCTTACATTCTTAATCAATCAATTATTCAAAAAATAACTCTATTAATTGAATTATCAAAATTTGTAGATTTTTTTTAAATTCAGTGCTGGCTTAACTGGATTTCGGGTTAAACATCGTACAAGAACTATTACCGCCAATAAAAGCAGAGTTTTCTAATTGGTTGGTTGAAAGGCATTGCGACAATGATAGTTTTATAAAACGTATTCTTTGGATGGTTGAATCTCAATTTACAAGAGATTGCATAACAAACTGTTACTATCTACACACGTGTGCCGCTGAAAATTGTATTCGACATAACCAATATCATTTCAGACCACTCATATTACCATCGACGTAAAGACGTATTAAGTCGATACAAATACTAAAGAGATACTTTAGAAATCTTTGTTTTAATTCAAGAGTCTTTTTCTGAGAAGAAATTATTTGCAAATAATATTGGTATATGCCTACCTGTGAGCTTAAATCACATGGACCATTATCTCTTTGACTTAGTGGCCTAGACGACTACTTAGACGTTTGGTGCTTGAATCGGTTAAATATACTGCTGTAACAAATAATTTTAAGATTCTTTTATGGATCTAAACTTGTTGGCTTTTAATCATATATGTATGCTGTTAGTAAACTGTCTAGGTCCTTGAATATATTATTATCTTTATAGTAAGCATTTTAAATGTCTACCTATACATTTTTTTTTTTGAAATTGTGATATATGTAAAGTGGAAAATGGCAATCTACTTATAAGAAAATTGTTACGTAGTCCCTACATAAAACTCATTTTGTTTTTCTTTTTTGGAAACAAGAATTTTTTTCTGAGAAAAATACTAAAGTGTGATTATACCATCTAGATGTACGATTACAAAAATTTTGAAGAGCTTTGTAACAAGAATTTAAACGCAACAAAAGAACACAACGTCGAGTTCAATGAATCATATTACACAGTTCGAAGTAAAATAAACAAATTAAAATCTGTTTGAGATTATATATTTGTACCAAGCATACAACCCACATGTAAATATCTATCGATTGTGTGTAAACATTTCATTGTGCATGTTCTATGTTTAACCAATTATGTTTTTTTTTATAGCAAGTAATTGGATATATAAATATAGTTTCGTTGAATATACTTTAAATTAACTAAAGATAGTTAGTTTAAAATAAGGGATTAAAAAAATTACGCTACTTACTAATTTGTTATAAAGAGTAATCTAGGAATTGGATTGCTTTGATTATCATGTTGAATTATCCAGATTTGGTAGCAATGTTAAGTTTAGATCTGCGGATGACGAATTTGGAATAACTTTAATTAATAATTGGTTGCCATCATCTTATTAGGCCATAGCGTCGGAGTGATAAATTTTTCATCACCTGATTAGGATCGGTAATAACGATGAACACAACCATAACCCCCTGTTGTAGTGCAGAATCCATGGGCCGAACCATCGTCCATGTCTGTACAGGCTGGCTATCACGCTAAAAAAATGCGATTACTTTGCTCGCAAATTGCTAAGAAAAGTAAAAATTGTTAAAACAACATGATTTTCTGTAAAAGTAACTTATTCATGCAAAGTCATATTAGCACAAGCTTTGTCAATTGAACAAAATTAGAAAAGTAAAATATTAAACTGGAAAAACCTAGCACTTGTCAAGCTAGCATTGAAACATGATTGTATTGCATGTCTACAACTAGAATCTAGCTTTCATATATTAAATTAACTAAGCAAATTAGTTAAATATTTCTCGTATTGTTTAGTAGTCTAAGATTTGTAAATTCAACGCAATGCTCAAGATGACTAACTCATGCTAAGTTAAAATTGGAATACGCTTTGTTAATGTAACAAAATTAAAAAGTACAATTACAATTTTTAAAAAATGTGTTTAGCAGTATTATTATTATTATTATTTTTTTGAAAATCAAAACTAGCTGTGATTTGTTGAACGAGGAAATGCCAGTTACTGTTATTACAGTTAGCACTAGTATACTGGTTGTGCACCTGTTTACTGATAAAAAATGTAGAAAGCCAGCCAAACAATTAACGCAATAATTCCATTAATATTTTTTTATGGTTTACTGAACTGCAAAATCATTAAGTTTAATTAATGCTGTGTGCCTCAAATTTCGTCTAAATCGCCTCAATCGTCTAAATTGTTCATTATAGTTATTCTATTAACCACCAGAATTTTTCATTTAGCCTGCTCGTGGGGTTGATTTTCATTTTAGTTGTCAATTTATATGTACGTACATATAAATTCAAATAAAAATTTACAGAATTATATTTCAAAAGTTTTAAAACTACACAAACATCAATTTAATGCAAACATTAAAATTAAAATTAAATGATAATATTAACTTGTAAGCATAGTTATTAAAAACAAAATATTTTTTAAGCAACTGAAGTTTGAAAAGTCAACAATTTAGAATCGTGAATAGTCAGGCACATCTTGTAATATTAAAACTAGTGTCATCTATGAATCATTGATACGGAATAATCAACAATTTAGAAAAGTCGGCGATTTAGACCATGATGCCAGTTTTTGGCATGAGGCACACAGCATAAGAAGCAAATTGATTATTTATAAATAATCATCGAACATAAAATGATTCAATGGTTATTTAGAATATTACCTATAGACAGTAGACACTATAAATAAGAAACTTAGAGACCCATTGCACAAACACCTCTTTGAAAATATAATTCAATCGTAGACATTTCACTGTTTGAAGTACAGGTTTTTCCACATTACACATTTCCACATTAATTTTGGGGAACCATTGTAATCTTAAACCAAATTTTACAAAGTTTTTAAATTATATTTACACTTCTTCATGCAGTAAAATAATAAATTAAAAATTAACAGAGTTACAGACAATCGACAGAAAAATTTCTGTTTGTTAAATTAGCATAGCGCTAGTTAAAGTAACATAGCTGAAAGTTATATTCACTTAACAATTCAGTTCAAATGTATTATTTTATGTTAAATTAACTTAACAAATAATTAAAACTGACCAATAATTTTAGTAATACTATAGCTGCCATTATGGAAAATATTTGGTTTATTTTAATCTCTATGGTTCACTGTATGGTTAATAGTAATGTAGTGAAGTAAAGATTTTCAAATTTAAATAATTTTAAATTTAAATAATGGACGATTTAAAATTTTATTTTAATATTTTCTTTAAAGTTTAGTAGTGATTTTAATAAAGTATTATGTTTAAACATTTCCTTTTAAAGCTCCACCAGTAAGTAAAAAGCTTTTAAAAATATGTTTGAATGTTGCAATTTTTATAATGATTAAATTTCTTATACAGTAAAGCAAATTCCAAATTTAATACCTCTCAAGACACATCAAAATGTATACCAAAAAGAAGTTAAACAATCAAGGACAAATTGGATAAAAGAATCTAAATAATTAATTTTCATCTTGATACTCATGTTGGTATGTTTCAATAAAGAGACATACCAACTTCAACTTGAATCAACCATTCTTCCGTAAACAAGTGAACAAGTAAGTTACAATATAATTTATGCAAACCAAGTTCGGCTAATAACATATATTTTCGTTAACTTTAGTTAATTTTAGTTAACCCAAAAACGAGAAACAGACGGGCCAACGTGCAATTTTATCTGAAAACATAAATTCAAGCGAGGGGAAATTTTACATCGTTGTTTTAAGCAATTTTAGAGTAGCTGAAAATAATTTTACCGTCGATTGGTAACTGTTTATTAAACTGGCTTCATAACCAGTGGTTGTCCCCTTTAGGTAAAACGTCTAAGAAAGAGAATTAATTTTCAATTAAATTTAAAAAAGGTGATCACCGCTAAAGGTTTCTCTAAAAAATAAGGGTTTCGCTGCTAAGGAAACCCTCATAGCTTAGAACCGATAAAGTTTTAACATTAAAAATGTTTCAGCCAATTTTTAGGGTAAACGTAATATATTTTTGGTTGTTGACATATAATAAATTAATTTTAGGTTTCAAAATGTTGTTGTCTTTTTTCGCTACAAACATGTTCAATGTTAAAAATGACGATTTAACTTTTTCAATTCAAAGTTAGGTATAAGTGAATAACACTTTTTTATTTTTATAAATTTAATATTTATGTTCAAGCATTTAAAAATTAAAATGCTAACATTTAATTTTTTTTAACTAAAATTAAATAAAATAATGTAATTTATATGTAAGATGAAGTTGGTGATTTAATTAATTATATGAACCTGAATTAAAAAAGTAACATACAACTGTATTTATTTATTTTATATATATATATATATATATATATATATATATATATATATATATATATATATATGTATTGATTGATTGATTGATTGATTAGAGTGTACGACCAAGGATGAACCAGGAACTCCCAGAATGCCGGGCACCACCGTACACCCGTGTTACATATAACAAAACCGAAGGAATGGAAGGAATGTTAGTTGTGACAGACTCGACCCGGTTGCAGACACCTAAGCGATCGATAATTAGTGTTTTTTTTTTGTGGTGTAAGGAAAGGAAGGTCATGTTAGTAATGACAGATTTGACCCGGTTTTCCGGAAGCCAATATTCAACTAATGTTAGCACAAGACAATCACAATTTTGACGAGCTGCTCTGCATTATTTTATTTTTTGTCATCAACTGCAGTGTACCCTCATTCGGGTGTATCAGCAAATGTTTCCTAAAAGCAAAATCTATTAATGAAATAATTGCTCTTAGCCGTAAGCTGTAATAAATTGAATTAGTTTTCATCTGAAATGATAAATTAATTAATTTGTAATATAATAAACTATCATAATATAATTATATCATATTATAATTTCTGCAAGCCGTAGAATGTAATAAACTGGATTAGTTTTCCCTGAAAATACAAATTTATTAATTTATTCATAATAATAATATATTAATGTAATATAATCATATAAAAACATAAATATATAAATATATAAATATATAAATATATAAACATATAAATATATAATTTCGTAAATATATAAATACATAAATACATAGATATATATATATATATATATATATATATATATATATATATATATATATATATATATATATATATATATATATATATATATATATATATATATATATATATATATATATATATATATATATATATATATATATATATGTATATATATATATATATATATATATATATATATATACATATATATATATATATATATATATATATATATATATATATATATATATATATATATATATATATATATATTTATATATATATATATATATATATATATATATATATATATATATAATTCCCGATGAAAATATTTACTTTGAAATATAGTTAGTTCTAGTATATAAAATAATGTTAATTTTACATATATTGTTTACATAAATTAACTAAAAATATAGTTAATTGTACTACATTGCTTTGTAAATTTTAATATGCACTAAGTAAAATACATAAGCTAATATTATTTTGCGCTTTATAAATATAACTTTCTAATTAGTTAAATTTACAAATAATGTATGCTAGTTTTATCAATTATTTGTAACATAATTTTACTTAGCTGATTGCTAAATTTACAATGCAAAAATTATTATATTTACAAAACGCATAGCAAGCTGTGTTCTTACTTTTTTTTTGTTAATTTAACTAGCTTTTCAGTTAATAACAACACCATTTTTCGTTCTGTGTAGAGTAATACAATGTGCAGATGGATTTGAAATCGTACCTGTATTTCTGCATCTTCGATTTAGCTGATGACGGCGTAAGGTAGGACGTTAAAAATTAACCGAGAAAGTATTGGGAGAGCTTTGGCCCCAGAAAATATTGCAGGGTTCAGACACAAAAAAAATCAGTTAAAGATCGTCAAGATATTGCAAGCTTTCCTTGCGTTGAATTTCATTACTGCCGGGAGAAGATGAAAAAAAAAATATTTGAACAGTAATTTAAACGTATAACAAAGATGTTCGACTTATATGTGACAAGGTGCGGTGAATCACAGATAGCACCAGTGAAGGAAAGAGAAAGCTTCTTCAACAGATACATTTTAAATACCAAATACAAGCTTGATTTTTTTTAACCGAAATCAGATCGGTGTCGCATCTGTGAGTTTCATATAATCGATCCGTCTCGGCTAAACAAAGGTGTTTTTGAAGACCATGATATGCTAAAATTTACAATGAGATAATTAAAAACCAATGAAAAGAAATCGGGCATCCCCATACTTTGCTTTGACATGAAAAAAGTCATCACGTGCCCCATGAGCAACATTAAATCTTCATATTATCTTTCTAAACTTAACATCTATAATATGACTGCTCACTTATCCACAACTCAAAATGTATATTGTGCATTACGGAATGAAGACAATCTGTGACAGCTGATTTCACTAAACGAAGGGTAAAGAATATATAGAACTATGTTATTCTGAGGTCGCGATTTGGCAAGACACATAAAGGTCGAGAGTTCACCATTGCCTCTATTTCTGTTAACAATGTCAACATTTCATCTATGATGATAATTTGTCCATCTGTAACACGCTTCCTGTGATATTTTGCGCTTTTGACCGTGGCTTTCGAGAGACCACCAAAATGTGGTGTACTTGGTGGGATGAATTTGAAATCAATCTGATCGATCAATAAAAATTGGGAAAGAACATGGGAGCCCCTAAAAATTTGTTCTACTGTCACTTTGGATTTCACTGCACATTTCTCTCCGCGCAATTAACATTCTGTAGTAAAGTCGGTGACTAGCTCAATGTGGACAGCTTTTGTGGCTTAACATACAAAATTACAAATACAGCTTTTGCAGTTCTGTGTCCTCTTCCGTTGACTGGCGGGTTTGAAAGACAACGATAACTAGTTGTCTGCAGCCCAAGATCCATTATCTGTGGCGTAATATTGTGGTGATCATTAAGGGTTGTTTAGTATGAATATGACGAGTGTGCTATTTCATTACAACTAATTTGGTGATCTTTGCTGGCATTGTTAACGAATACTTTATTGAATTTGCTATTCGCGCCTAAGGGTTACTCAATAAGAAGTTTCAATTTAAATAGCTTGCTATTTGGACAGCTGTCAATATTGATGCTCTCATCTTTTGACAAATAAAAACTATGCTATTACTAAATGGTACGATACACGCTTCAACAACGCATTGAAATTGTTAAAATTCATTACAAAAATGGTGGATATTTTGCTAAAACTAAAGCACTTTTTGGTCGCCGTGAAGCACCGCTCGGACGGCAATTGTGAAACTGGTGGAAAAATTCGAGCTGTTGAGACAAGTTAGTGATGTGAAGGATCGAAACCGTGTGCGTCGCTCAAGAACAACTGAGAATATTGCTGCTGTAGCCCGTAGTGTTGAAGAAATCCCATGTTTTTCGATTCCTCGTCGATCTTTGGAATTAGACATTCCACAAACCACATTACACCGTATTTTGCATAAATATTTAGGTCTCAAGGCTTTCAAAGTTCAGTTAACACCAGAATTCAAGCCGATAAAGGAAAAACAAAAAGAAAGCCGAATAAAAGTTTCCTGATCGTGTTATTTCTCTAAGAGGTGATCACAATTGGCCACCGAGATCTTGTGATTTAATACCTTTAGACTTTTTCGTTAGGGCCACGTGAAAGATAAGGTCTATTCCAATGCTCTACAATCAATTTAAGACGTTAAAGATGGAATACGTGAAGTTATCGAGGACATATAGCCGTAAATGTGCGAATAGGTCATGAAAAATTTAATGGTAAGGATATGGTGCTGCAAGCGTAGCCGTGGCGGCTATTTGGCTGATATCGTTTTCAAATGGTTATGGCATACCTTTCTCTTTACAATGAAAGAAACATTCATTGACTTCTGTTAAAAAATACTCGTTTATTTTAAAATCAAAATGAAACCTCTTATTGGAAAACTCGTTATAACCGTACTTATGTAAAACTAATCCTTTTAAAAGCCATAGCAGTCTTAATGTGCCCAATGTTAGGGAGATCTGTAATTGCCTTGTGGTGATATGTGACAAACTCATGATGTTTCACAAGCAGACTAAAGAACCAGAAGGGGAAAGCAGCGTAAGCAACGGGGTCACCAATAATACGTGACTAAGTTTCGGCTCATGTTGAGGCTTAGTATGACTTAGTTTAGACTCATGAGTCCTGGAATCTATGGACGAAAATTAAAATGTTACAGTAAATCACTAACTCACCTAGTAACATTCTAGTTTTATGTGAAATTTTATTTCGTGTCTGGTGATTTCGCGAATGGCTTCTTGTTGAACTGCTGAAGTTTCACGGTTGGTAGCTCGATACAATGTAAAAGGTGTTGATTAGATTCGTTACCATGTTTGGGTGTGAGAATTGGACCTAGAAGGATGAGTATAAAAGGCTGTTGACATTTGAAATAAGAGTTATTCAGTTGATTAATGGCCCGAAATACGATGATAATGATACTAACCGAGTTCTCTTCAAATTAGGAATTGGATAAAAATTCCTGTTGTCGTTCATTGTGTAAAAAAAAAACAATAAGAACGCTGACTCGAACACGTTCTGCGAATCAATCCAAAACGGATGTTGCAGTGGGGTTGACAACGATAGTTCATCGAGGTGAAGATTGACTTGTCTTCTTCGGGGTGTCTAGAACAATACCAAGAACAAGCTCAGGTTCAATGATCTGTGAAACATAACTATATAATATAACTATATAATAGCACTCTATCAAAACTGAAACATTTTTTTCAGCATCCGTTAGATTCTTTGTACAGAATCTTAGATACCAATTCCCATTATTTAACAGTTGCACAACGGTGCTTACGGCTATAAATAGGTGGCTAGTATTTATTGGCATATATTCAGCACTGGTAACCAAAATGTATATTTGTATACGGAATTGTTACTTCCACATTAAGGTTTTGTTTAGGAAAAATGTTCTTTTCAGAAGTATTCACCTTTGGACTTAGAATAACACTGAGTGGCTTACATTTTTTGGCTTTGTATCCGTATTAGATGTGATAAAAGTAGATCATGCTGGAATTGGCTTCGGAATTGTTAAACCTAAAATTGAGTCTTTTAAGCATACGAGGTAGTTGTACTAGAAAATTGAGTCTTTTATTTAATTTTAATTTCTATTATTTTTAGAACTAAAGTTTTTATTTTCCATATCATTGAGCTTTTTACTTTATAGTTTTTAATTTGATGATAAAAAATGATGTCGTCTTGCTTGGGTTTTACCATAAAACGTACAACTTTGTTGACGAGGTTTTGTTTTATGTAGTAAATTTGTGGTAAATTTGTATATTTTTAACACTTCTTTGAATATCTTGTCAGTAGTAAATATACGCAGGTAAGTTGTATTTTCCTGCCGAATAGCTCTTGTAGAACTTTTTCGATTTTCTTGATGTTATTCTTTATGGATGAAAGTTCTAATGCTATTTTAAGCTTATTTTCAAATAGTGTTTGCCTGTCTATTAAATCATGATTGACACTATCGGAAGCATATAGGACAAATTGTTTACTAAATGTATTGATACTATTTCTGATTTCAGGAATAAGGTTGTCTGGAGTCGATAATATATTAGCGGTATCTTACTGGAAGATGTGTTAGGTTGATGTATTTCGTTTCGAGGTATTGCATCGGTCGATGTTTGCGTTTAAAGTTCCATTTTTAAAGGTAATCTCATAAACGAATTTTTCGAGTTTAAGCCATTATCGTTCGAGTTTAGAATTAGGTTGTTTCAACGAGAACAACCATAGGTGAGGGTTTGTGATCAGTGATGATCATAAACTGTCATCTAAAAAGAAAGGGTCAGCAATATTTAGTCGCCCATACAATGGCTTAAATTTCCTTTTCAATCGTTAAATAATTCTGTTTAGTTACTGATCTGATTGCAGTGTTAACAGCATTAGCTGTTAGAATAAACTTTTGTAAAAAGTCGGGATATTGCTATCGATCCCCTTAGACAATATTTCTTTTAACTTTTCAAAAGATTAAACTTATTCAGGGTCGTTAATCTTTGTTATTTTTTATTAATATCCCAATAACCCTAAGAAAATGTCGATCTGTCTCTTTGTTGCAGTTACAGAGTATTTTTTAATAGCTCTAATCTTATCATAGTGTTTGGTTTTACTCCCTGAGGTGTAATGATATGACTTAGAAAAGCAACTACTCTTTGTCTATGATTTATCCAGCTGAACTTTGAAGTTAGCTTTTTCCTTTCTTTGGAATACTTTTTCTAAAATTTCGAAGGGTGCCTGGAGTGACGTGGAGACAATAATATGAGAATACAATCGTCCGAATAAATACGAAATAATATAATACGAATAAATTCAACACTAAATGTGGTCTTAGCTCTATCTTTGTAATTTGCCTCTATCTGGTAAAACTCAGAGCCTAAATATAGAGTGGTGAAATACTGACATTTTCGAAGTTTATCTAAAATGGTCATTATATTCGGGATAGTGATTTTGCATTGATAGTTTTTTAATTTAACTTGCAATAATTAATAACCATTCTCCATTTTGTTTTGCTATAAGCATCCGTTTTTCTTGGCACAATTCATATATGGCAGTTTCAAACTGAATAAGAGAGTATTATAACGCCTTCAAGTAACATTTTATTCATTTGGTTTTCAATTTCTTGTTTATGGTTAAATGTATATCTATTTAGTTTTGGTAAATATCGGTTTATCGCTTTTTGGAAGTTTTTCTTTTTGGAAGTTATGATCGTATTTTATATATAAAGTAGAAAAGCTTTTATGTCTTGTGGCTTTAAGTGGGTTGTCCTAATTAGATGATCTATTGTTGATCCCCTTAAAGTGGCATGGCAATTTACGTTATATGTATGCACATAATTTTGTAAAGGTTTTCCCTCTAAAGGATGTTCTACAAGGAAAGTTTTTTTATAACTGAAATTAAATTTTTTATGTAATGAAAATTTTTGTTATGAGACTGATGTAAACGTGTTTTTGATTTATTAGATCTTTTCTTATCAAATTGTTGAAGTTACTATGCAATTTATAAGTAGTAAGATCGTACGGGTTCTTGATTAACGTTAGGCAAACCATGTTGGCAAATCATGTTGTAGAAAACGATGAAATTGTTGTTGTGGTTGTCTTATTTGAGAACTGTTGTGAGGTTGTCTAAATTTATCTATGATGGAATATGTATCCATAGATTCAAGTTTACTCATAATTGGCTTTAGTTGTTGTGAAGTAAATATTCCATGGTTGTAAAAAGAGTTAAAACTTTTATCGACCGGTGTGTTTTTTGATTACGGTTTCCGGTTGCATTAAACAAACATGTAAAGGGGTTCCCTAAGTTTGCATGAGACAGAGCCCTTTGGGAGAGCCAAAGAGTTTTTCGTCTAAAATCATATTATTGTCTGTATTTATTTTTATTACACTCATTTAAACTTTTCATTTGCCTTTTTGGCATTCTTCCGACAAGAAAATAGACGTATAGTACTAAAATTGATTGCACTAAATTTGTTGAATTTGCCCATTATTATTTTACTTCATTAACTGCCATCTGAAATTAATTGCTTTGGCCTTCCAACTAATGTTTATTTCTCCATCGACTTTATATTCTCAAATCAATGAAGAATTACATTTCTATTTTACACAACAAATACGCAGATTTGATCTACGGTGTTTGCCGTGCTTGTGTTTTAGAACGGTAAAGTAACCGGTCACCATCACCTTCTCATTGAAGTTTCTGATGTGGTTTTAATGTCTGGCCATTGAAACTAACTTCCCTCAAAATGACTTTATTTTGGAATATCATTTCAAAATATGAGCTGTTCTTTTCTTGTCGTGCTCAACCTCGTTATTTATAAGCTTTTAAATTCTTAACATTAATTTTCCACTACCTCTTGTATCCTAGTTTTCCTTCCCAGATGTTGCCACCATTATTGTTGAGATGCATTGTTGTTGCATCTACCGATTAATTGATGTCATACATAAATCAGTTAAATTACCAATAAAATAGTTTTCATTGGCTACTATTTTCCTCAATCAATAAAATAGTTTTTCCAAAAATGATGCAAAACGAATAAATGTTAAATTTTCAATCGATTTACTAATTTTTGTGTATTTCAATTTACAACATCGAAAATGTAAAATTAAAATAAAACGAATACCAGAAGCAGTTTAATTAAAAATTAAAAATTAAAAGAGAATTTAATTTTTTCTCTTTCTCCATCAATTATTTTCTATGTTGAAATTTGTTTTGGAATTGAAAATCGAATTTCGATTTTTTTTGAATATTTGTACCTTTGTTCTAAATATATCAGCAATAGATTCTATCGGGTTCAATTATTTGTCAGTTTTTGTAATGTAAAAATATGAAGATAAGGAAGATATACCAAATAACGTTCTAGCTGTAGGGCAACAACATACATGTGAAAGTAATGACGTAATACTCTTAAAGTTTTAGTATAAAGATATAGTTTTAGTAAAGATATAGATATAGTTATTCAGGACGCTGTCAATATCATCAAAAAATACAGAACTGAATGTGATAAAGACAAGCTCGTCCTGGTAAGTAGAATACTGCTGCTTGTCATGTTACCATATTGATAATAAAAAAAATATTCAAAAGAGCCAATGAGGCAAAATATACTTCGAAGGTGCTAAAAAAGTGACAAAATTATAATCAGACCTAGAAAAACTGCGGACTTGTGAAGTAAAATCAAAGAAATCTGGTTTCAACTAACCAACAGAATAATCAGGAATTATACAACGTACGAGGTAACAAATCATATACTGAGGCCACTATAAATCAAGAAGCAATAACAGAAAGTAACACTGCAGGTCACGCTTCAAAGAATTTTTGGCCAGCAGGCCAAAAGGTTTTGCCAAAACCTAAAAGTCCTTAAACATAATTTTGTTTAATCTTTAAAAGCCATTTTAAAAGATTTTTATATGACCTGCCTGGATTTGAAAATGACTACTACGCAACCCTTGCCTCACTAAACAGCGCAATACGTAGACGCAGCCGCACTACCAAGCACGAAAATACACTCACGCTAAACGCTTCATCACAACCAACTGTTGAAGCACGTTTACCAAAGATCAACATTCAAATATTCGACGGCGATTACATGGAATGGCAGTCGTTTTTCGACATATGAAGCTCTACGAAGATTCACAATAGAGATAATTTAACGCCAGCTCAGAAATTCCAATATCTGAGAGAATTGTTAAAGGAAAAAGCAGCCGCATTGATTCGATACCTTTCTGTAACTGATACCAGCTATAACGGGGCAGTCCAAAAGTTAATACAACGTTACGACCGCAAACGCTATACAGTCAACGCCTGAATCAAAAGCTATATGGATCAATCCAATATAACTCATCGAAATGCCGCTAATATTAGGAAGCTAACTGATGTTCTGGATAAATTGATCAAAGGACTTATCGTGTTGATCCCAAACGCAAAAAATGGGATCTTTGGCTAATACATATAGCACTGAATAAATTGGACAACGAATTCAGATCACTGTAGAATCCACAGGAAATAGCGGAAAATTATTTCCTTCAGATCCACAGGATCCTTCAGATCCACAGGAAACAGCGGAAAATTATTTTCCTACAATGGATGAATTACTTACGTTTCTGGGGAAGCGCGTGGACATGGTGGAATCTATAAAGATCTATTTGAAGAAGGTTTCCACAAGTCGACCAATAGTTACCCGAGCATATGTAGTTGAAGCAGTGACAGGAATCACATGTCCAATATGTAAACAAGATGGACACCGAACATACGCATGCGATTTATACAAAGTCATGACATCATGTGATAAACCGGAAGCAATACAAAGAAATAACAGATGGTTTAATTGCCTAAATGGAGGTCATAGAGTACACAGGTGCAGATCCAAATCGAAATGTCAACCGTGCCATAGGAAGCATCATACTTCACTGCATGGGTTATCAGACGGATCAAGGGAAATTAATAAGGACCAAGAACTAAGCCCAAGACTTTAAAAAGCTGATCTTTCGACTAGTGTAACAACCAAAGATAAAGGAACATAAATGGTAACGCTCACCGAAAGTCCAGTAGCTACCCAAAAAATGCTTCAAACGTATCGAGCGCTTTTAAATTCGACATCACAAGCGTCTTTTATATCAGAGGAGTATATGAAGAATTTAAACCTCAACGGCGAAAATGCAAGGATTCTGGTGAAAGAACTTGGTGAAGCGGAAATGTAAACAACCAGAGGCTTTAACGAGATCATAATCGCTTCCATGGATCACAAATCTACATTGAAAACACAGGTGTTCACAATTCCAAAGGTGTCCAGTGGATAGTGGTTGGATAGTGGCCGGTAGAATTTCTGAATTGGATAAAGATGCAAGCATAACCAAAAGTTTTGACATCCTACTGGACATCGACAACCTACTATGTCAGTTTTGGGAAGTGAAAGAGTTACCAAAGGTTATGAGAAAGACACCAGAGGAAGACAAATGCGAACAGCTGTTCCAAGCCACGACCACGATAGGTAAAGACAGCAAGTTTATTGTTAAGCTGCCATTCAAACAATCTTGTAAAATGCTTGGAACAACTTATAATGCAGCTTTAAATCGACTGAAAACAATGAAAAGAAAATTGGAACGCGATGGTGAATTCAGAAGACTTTATAAAGCATTCATGTCGGAACTTGGGCATATGGAGCAGATAATTGGATGTAATAAAGCCAAGACGTATTAACTACCATGTTACGGAGTAATAAAAGCAAGTAGTACGATAACCAAACTCAGAGTTGTTTTCGATGCATTCACCGTCCACTGGACTATCATTAAACGATATTTGAATGGTAGGGCCCACTGTTCAACCAACACTTATTAACATATTAGTAAAATTTCGACAACATAAGTTCGTGTTATGTGGAGACGTGGAGAAAATCTATAGGCAGGTGTGGGTAGACAGCGAGGAACAGCATTACCAAAACATTTTATGGCGAAATAATACACATCATCAACCGAGTACGTATAGACAAAAAACATTAACATACGGTACCGCTGCAGCCGACTTTTTGAGTATAGGTTTACAAATGCAGTCAGCCTAAGGTAGCATGTGCCATATTACAGGATATGTATGTTGACGATATGATGACTGGCGCCGATTCCATAGAACAGGTTATGAATTTAATGCAGGAGGTGACAAAATCATTGGGAAATTATGGGTTTCAACTTCTGAAATTCTTAACCAACAAGAATGAACTGAGATCGTTCTCCGAACCATCAGAGACAAAGAGTATGAGGAAATTGGAGAACAAACAGATACGCCAAAGATGTTGGGCCTTAAAAGGGAGCCATGCGAAGACGTATTTAAGTTCACTGTACAACTGCCCACCCGCGACAAGGACACCAAACGAACACTATTATCAGATCCTAGTCGCAATTTTGATCCGCGTGGTTAGCTGTCTCCGATAGTGATCAGAGTACAAATTCTATTCCAAAATCTCTGGATATAGAATATTAGTTGGGATGAGAAACTTCCTCCAAACATTATGAAGGAATGGATGTCAATTAGAAATAACATAGTCGAAACTTCCAGCTTGCGAATTCAAGATGCTACAGTTCAACAGCCAATTGAGTTTGATCGGGTTTAGTGATGCAAATGAGCACGCATATGCCGCAGTGGTATATGCATTAATAATTACAAGCGATGGATTGAAGGCCAATATAATTGCAGCTAAATCCAGAGTAGCACCGGTGAAGCAAATTAGTTTGCCACGGCTCGAATTGATGGGTGCACTGCTGTTGACGATAATTGATGAAATTAATAGAAGAGTCTTTGAACATGGAAATAGCACAAATAAAATTATTCACAGATTCACGAATAGTGTTGGATTGGTTATCCGCGCATCCTAAGCGTTGAACCATTTTTGTCGCAATTTGGGTCAGTGAAATCGTAAAACTATACAAACGAGAGCACTGGGTACACGTCGCGTCAAAGGACAATCCTGCTCGAAGGAGTTAGCTGAGAACAAGCTCAGAGATCACAAGCTGTGAATACTTCCACAATTTAAATGGACCAGTGAAGCTGAAAATATTACGTCTGGAATATTTGATAACTAAACAAAATAGAAAAACCAAAAATCAGCTGACATTAACCACTCCCATGTTATCATCACAATCGGACTACCTTTTCCAGTTTTATTCTTTTCTGATAAAAATTTTAGAGCTTGTGGGCTAACTCATTGACGTATTTTCATGCAAGAATATGATTTGTGAAAACCTCATCAAAGGTTAAAAATATATCCTGAATTAAGAGAACCTGTTGCTTAGAAACGTAATGAAAAAGCGAGCAAAAGACCATCAAATTTGACCGAACCTTTCCTCTTATAAGTGATAACGCGAGCTGGGCTCGTAACTATACCTAGACTGCAAAAAAACAAAATAAAACAGAACTACCAGATAAATTAAATGTGTAGTTTTCACTTTAAAAAAAGTTCTATTTTTACAGGATTAAAGAAGGTTGGCTTAATTTTTTTTACATAAAGCAAAGATTAATATCTAGGACGTTTAGCCCAACCATAGGCAATATTTCACTCATATGCAAACAAAAATTTCAATTTTATTTACACTTCATATTTGCATACAAATATTTTCCATCTTAATTTATCTTATTTTTATTTACCATTCGTCAAAAAAAAAAATTTCATCATTTTTATGAAACAACCTAAATTGAATTGATCAATTTATAAACGTTCAATTTGTCCAAATATAGTAGACTCGGATTATCTATATATAGTATGAATTATGGTACGAGAACAAAAAAAAAAAAAAAAAGAAATCAAAGAAAATTGTATGAATTTCCTTTTGGGAGTTATCTTGAAATCGTTTTCTATTTCATTTTTCGTACCATCAAGCGAGATAAATAATAACAAACAAAAAAAAACAAACAAACAAACCTGAAATATCATCATCAAGAATAATTTTTTGCTCTCAAAGGATTTTTTTTGTTGTTGTTCTTGTGTATGTGCTACTTTCATTTTATTCTTTATTTCCACCTAATTTTTCATAAGGAATCAATAACAATTCAATGGAATATCAACAATAGCAACAACAAAAATATGAATGAATTGGAATGAAGGCAAGAAATAAATTTTCATTAGAATGCTGCTGTATGTGAAAGAATGAAAATCTTAGAATATTTTGTTCGATTATTTTAGTTGTGGATGTGAAGGGAAAAGA
This sequence comes from Tipula confusa, assembly GCA_963556175.1. Lineage (NCBI taxonomy): Eukaryota > Metazoa > Arthropoda > Insecta > Diptera > Tipulidae > Tipula > Tipula confusa. The sequence continues at coordinate 107,102,904 of OY744476.1, read as the reverse complement.
ATTTGAAATTTATGATATTTGTTATGTGGGAACATAAGTAATTTGGGAATTATATTTATGAATATTTTACTATTTTCTGGTATTATTATTATTTTTTGAATTAATACTGTGTGTTAACGGTTTTATATATAATACACGTATAGCACACATCTCAACTTACACATAGTTTGTTTTTGTACCATCTGACCCAGTCCAGATCATCTGTATAAAAAGAAAGCAAAGAAATACTAAAAATTAATATGGGTACTGACCCATACTATTTTTTAGTATTGCTTTGCTTCCTATGTAATTCATGCTTTGATTTGGATCACATGTTGTCAAGAAACACAGCTATTATTTCTCTAATATAATTCAAATCCATAGTACCTTTTTATGATTCAAGTTTCACAAAAACTTACTTCACAGTGTCACACGGGCTGCCTCGTTTAGAATAACACATCGAACGTGCAGGTGAGTAATGCTTTCTCGTTTGCCAAATCAGTAAAACCACGTCCATTGAATAAGCGGCAATTGCAAAGCAACAGGGATGCTAACACTATAAAATCTCTTCAATTTTTCCGATATCCAACCAATTCAATGGGTTGATTACAGATTTCTGTGACAGTGACAACAACAATAATGACAACGGAAATAACAATAATGGTTTATAAATAGTAAAATAGTGTTCGCATTCAAAACCAATTTAACAAACGGCAGCACAGTGAGGATTTGCACTCAAATGAGAGCAATAACCCGAAAAAAGGCCAAATACGCTCAATATGAGAACACCAAAAAACTCAACTACAACAACAACAACAACAATAAGGGCAACTGCCCCAATAGCTATGAGTGCAAACAAATCGATTAGACCCTTATATGTACACCAATAGACGGTACAAAGTTCGATCGATCTGTGCACGGAAATTAAGGTCAACGTTTTTCAAATAGAAAGGGTCAACAGTACAAAACACAGCATATGTTTTGCAAAACATAGAAGACTACAAAAAGGTCAAGGATTGTTTAACATATGTAAACACAAGATTTTTTACATAGTTCCCCAGAAGAGAACAGCCAAAGTTCGTCGTACTAAAGGGTCTAACGGAATTCGAATTGATGTAAGATATTAAAATAGAACTCGAGGCAAAAAGTAGTGCAATGGTAAATAATATTATGCTGTTACAAACAAAACGATCAACAGAACGTAAAATGCCAATTTATAACAAACAGTTTAACACCCAACACCGTAATAGCTAAAGTGCATACGAGAAAAGTAATAAATTATCAAATTGTACAGTGGAAACCTTTGCAAAAAACATCGGAGATCACGCGATGCAAGGGTTTTAAGAGTTTTGGCAACGCCGCATCGACGAAACTTCCCCCACCACGACCATACTTACATTGCATCAATTGCAAGCAGGACAGCTACCTCATAATAATAATAATCATAATATCGTAATAACGATCATAATATTAGTTGTAAAAATATCAGTTATAATTTTAGCTCGGAAGATTCTCATGGCCAAAAGCGAAAAGAAGCCGATCAATCCTCTCTCATCAAGAGGATTGGTCGGCTTCTTTTCGCTTATTGAGCAGTCTTCAACTAATTATAAATAATGTGAGGGGTTCAATCTATACAATTTATCGCAGATTGAATTTACTCAAGTTTGACTATCACTATCACATTGACTATCACTAACCCGACGTTGTGTTGGTTTGGAAACTATTTTGAATCCGAGGCATCGCTATACTAATGAATCGATAGCTGAAATTTAAACAGGTTAATACCTCATACAATATTATCAGATTCATAAAATTGCGCCTATAATTGATAACGGTCGAATATTAAAAATTATATCCCTTTACTATTCTCTAATTAGTCAGAAGATTTTACCAGATGGCCGGTTCGATACAGAGCGCAACGTACTATTTCATTACCTAAAATTAGATGTTGTCAACAACTATTATATTTGGGTGGGCAATATGAACGCATATCACAAATTGTCCAATCTACAAGGCACCAACCTTCTTAATTGGCTCCACTTGAATGGCGATACATTCAAAGGGTACACAACAACCAAATCACCCTAACCAAAGCGATGATGAAGAGCGTAAATGATTTAATTCTATATGAAAAAAATTAACACACGCCCTTTTTTGGCCAAATCATTCGATTAACGTGAAAAAGGTCAGACAAAAGCATTCGCCTGGGTCGAGGAGACTGATCCAGCTATACATTGAAGGACCTCTCATCGATCGGGCTTGATAACGTTCCCAACAAAGTGCTCCTACACTTACTAGGCGGTATTTCGCCAACGTTGGAAATTTGTACGGATCTTCCCCATAATTATAAGAAAAGAAAACCCTATAGGGTAAGATCTATGATATTGTCATACATAATAAAATATACAAGCACTCTGAACGTTACAATATCGAATAACCAATGCGAATTACAGCTTTAACTATACAGCTTGAATTTATTGATTTTTGCTGTAACATTTTGCACTTATAATTGATATGCTTAATAGCCGTAAATTTGTCACAACGAACGGCATAGATACGTTTAATTTGACATTTTTACTAAAGAATTGGCACTGTTAAATAGCGGCGTAGTACAAACAATATAATACGCCGATGACACTGTAATCTACGGAAATATTAAATATATCCTCGACATAACAACGATTCTATTTCGTATAGCTAGTTGCAATGTGTGCATGGAACGATAATCGACATAACTCAAGCAAGTTTCCAAACTCAACAGAGCGTGTCAAAGTGTTTTGCTATCAAGCCCTAATTAGACCACTATTAACATATTATGCTTGTCCAATTTGGAATAACTATAACCAAATTTACATTGAAAAAAAAAATTTTCAAGCGTAAATGTATCCGTCGATGTAGACAGAAATACAGAAAAACTGAGACTGAAAGCAAGTATTATGTATCCAACATCACCCATTACATAAGCTTTAACCTGATCGCATAGATATACACTTACTGAATCTAATATTTAACCACATACGACGGACCACCTCCCTCACATCCTACCCCAGTTGTAACTCCCTACTGTGCAGACAACAATTATCTGCAACACAGTATTAATCCAATAAATTAGCAACTAAAGCAACTAAATAAATGTTTGATGTGCCAGTAAATGAGATTGCTAGATTCTGGTAAATTTTTTTACATCAAATTGTTAAGTGTTGTTAATAAAACACAAATATTAAACAATTCGGTTCGGTTTGTTAAAGTTTTTAAAAAATTACATTTGGTTTACGCAATAGAAACTTCTAAAACTTTTTAAACTTATTACATATTAAACTTTTAAAAAATGTATCTCTCAAATTTTCAAAATTTTGAATTTGTATGGGTTTACATAAACGAGCCTTTTGAGGCATCTGTTCAATCATCCACCTCAACCTTGTGTTTCAGAAACTTTCCGATTATGGTATAACAATTAATCCGTCAAAAAGTGTATTTGGGATGGAATTGTCAATAGTACTTCAAAAAAGAAACGTGCAAGTAGCAATATACGCATAGTTTACGTGGGTTGATAAATGCAACAAAGCAATTATCGACCTTAAAGAAATGCTTGATTCAGCCACGTTTCTGGCTCATCTCCTTGACAGTACGATGTTTAGTATTAAAACGAATGTGTCTCAAATAGCAGTTGAAACCCAACAAGTAAATAAAAGAATTTGACAACTTTTATAATTTTTTCCGAAAAACTTTCACCCACCGAACTAAAATATTTTGCTTTCGATAGAGAGCTTTTGGCGATTTATCAATCAATGAAGCTTTTCCGCATCTTTCATAGGGTCGTGTGTTATGAATTTATACTGCTCACAGACTACTTACGGCAAGAATAGTATCAAAATCAGATAGCTCCCCACGTCAAACCATACATTTGGACTAAATTATGACCATATGACAATGAACAACGGACCCGCTTTCGCGTACGGGCAACCAAGAGACAGAATCAGCAATAAAAAATACGCAGATTGTATTTTGTTCATCTACAAAAACCGACATCTCAATGTCGATATTACTCAAAAGACCCACTTGAGAACATCTTATTCAAAAATTTAAAAGAAAAATTAGTGTAAGAATTGTGTTGCTCTTCGTCTTGGCCATATGTGCCAGAATCGATATCCTTCATCTTCTTTTTTTGTCTTTTCTTAAAAGAAGCAATTAGAGCTCGCGTAAACGTGTAACCCAAACATTTTTCTTTGGACAACTTTCACCACTGAGTGAATTCTTCACCAATGAGACAACTGAAACCGCAGTTGTTCCAGGGCACAATAACATAACATTATTGTCCCAAAAGACTTGCTGAATGCAGAATACCTTTTAGATCGGAATGAAATATACAAACCTTCCCTAGGATTTTATTATAACGGTCCGTTTCACGTTATAAAAAAAACAAACAGCTAATTTAAATTTTTATTATAGAACTAACCTTCAAATCACATTTTCTCAGTATTAATAAATGTCCAAAAACCCTAAAGGAGTTTTGGGAAAACGTTATGGCTGAATTAATATTTTGTTCATAGTCAAGCAACATGGCTCCACGTTACCATAAGAAAGGATAATATGTCTGCCGCAGAAGTTTCCATTATGTACTTAATGAGCTCAAACAACAGATCCGATGGCGACAAGAGTAATATCTTCTTCCCATAATAGTTGAAAAAAAATAAAAAAAAATTGCAGAACAAAGCCACTCACAAGCTAGAAACAAATTCAAATCAAGTAACAATTGTTAGAGCTAAAAGCGACAATGAGCTCTAGAATCCTAAAAAGTATGATTCTAATAGCTGTACAATGCACTATATGTACATATGCTCAATAAAATAATCATGCTGTTTTATTTCATTCTATTAGCGTGTAGAGCATGTAGCTTTATTAGTAAGCTCTATAACCACAATTAGAGCTAAATGTTTTTATAAAGCATTTATTTTGTAAAAGAGCCATATTAAAACTTAAAATCCTGAGATAAAAATCGTGGGATGAAAAATCCTAGGACGGATAAAAAATTTTGGGATGAAAATCCTAGGATAAAAATCCTAAGATGAAAAATCTCAGGATAAAAAATCCTAGGATTAAAAATTTTGTGATAAAAATTCTAGGATGAAAAATCTTAGTATGAAAAACCCTAGGATAAAAAATACTAAGATGGTAAATCGCAGTATGAAAAATTCTCTAGGATAAAAATTTCAGGCTAAAAAATCTTAGAATAAAAAATCCTAAGATGCAAAATCTTTGGATGACAAATCTTAGGATGAATAATCCTTGGATGAAAAATCGTAGCATACAATATCTTAGGATGGTAGGTCCTGGGATAAAAATCTCAGGATGAAACATAAAAATCCAAGGATGAAAAATCTTAGGACGAAAAATCCTTGGATGAACAAACCAGGGATGGAAAATCCTGGGATGAAAAAACCTTGGTTGAAAAATCCTAGGGTGATAAATCCTAGGATGAAAAATCCTAGGATAAAAAATATAAAAATCTTATGATGAAAAACCCTTGGATAAAAAATCCCAGGTTAGAAAATTCTAAGAAAAGGATCCTAGGATGATAAATCTTGAGATAAAAAGCTTAGGATAAAAAAACCTACAGTGAAAAGTCCTAGCAATTAGAACAATGAGAAATTAGAAATCAATGTACATGAGTTATTTGAAGAACTAATTTCTTCAAATAACTCATTTACATCGATTTCTATACACAAAAGAATTGAGGTGCAAATAAAATAGAGAAGAAAAATATCCTGGTAATCGTTGGGTGTACGTATTCCTCCATTTTAAAATTGAGCACATATATTACAAAAACTCGAATCTGTAAGTTGAAACCGCCTTATCTTTACCCGGTTCTAATGGTTGTGTGGATAGTTTTTTCATTAGTAAATGACTTCTGAACCGAGGATAAATTTACAATGCAAATGACGACAGTCTCATTTATCACGTTAAAGTGACGATGTTTTTTATGTTTTAGAGGTACCAAGTTTTGCGGTGTGGTGAGGTACCCAATTTGAATTTGAACATATTAAATATATATGTTCGCGTCTTTGGTTTCAAAAAGATGGTCACCTTATAGACATAAACCGAAAACCCACATCTATTGGAGAGCAAACCCACCATGCGACAAAACTTGTCCGATTTAAGCAATAATTTATTCCATAAATCTACTTCGAGGTTTAGTAGGAGTATATGTAGTCACATAAAGTAAAAAATTAAATCTTAATAACAACCCTATGAAAATATAGATTAAATAAAAAGCTACACTGTATTATTGCTCTAGCGGAAAATTTTTAAATTATCTCATCCAGATTGATTTTGTATACAAATCAAAAGGTGATCGCGGAAAAATTAAAATAGTAAATATTCAAGTAAAATATTGTTTGATAACCAAATTTAATGGATTCGAGTAAGGCATCGATTATTAAAAAACATCGTGAGCATTGTGGTGTGCCGCAATGTAATAATTATAAATCTGATAAAATTACCCATGTTCAGGTTGCCAAAAAAAGTGCGAGAGTCAAAGGATCTGTTGAAGAGGTGGTCAAAAATGCCAAGTCGCATTCAAAATGCCAAGAATGGGGAAAAAATGCCAAGTCGCTTCGTTAAATTGCCAAAATCGTCAATTAATATATTAAAACGGCAAAGTAATAGAGGAATCCGATTATAGGTCTGCTATAAATAGAAAAAGGTAAAGTATACAAAACTGAAATTATGTATTTATAAAATAACCTAAAAATACTAATTTATTTTAGTGCTGTCGTACGAAAAGACGAGGTTTGGTTGGAGTTGGATGCTGAGATTGACCTAAAAGAATTTAAATTATTACATGAAACAGTAAGTAAGGCGCAAACTGTAGAATCTGAACCATATACGTCGGAAAAAGGAATTCAGGTGGATTTAAAAGAATTTGTCAGGATAATTTTGCTTTGGAATACGAACAGCAAATTAAATACAATGACCGGTATAACAAAGTTGCGAACGCTAGACACCCTAACAAAGTTCTGCCAACAGGCGAGACAAAAAAATGATTGAATCATTTAAATGAGAGATAAAATACTGTTGACCATGTTTAAGCTTAAAACAATTATTTCTTTTGCTCATCTTGCAATCTGGTTCCAAATATGCAACAAAATTACTAAATAGTATTTCGCTGATACAATACAACTTTTAGCTAAAGTAACCAAAAAACTGATTTATTGGCCGTCACGGAAACAAAACAAAAGGAGTTATCCAAATTGTTTTAAAAATTTTCCAAATGTGCGAACTGTGCTTGACTGCACAGAAAAAAAACAGTTATTTTCCGTTGCTTAACGTGTCGCACTTGCACGTATTCACACTACCTTCAAAGGGAGCATACCTTAAATTTGCTAATTGGAGTATCACCATCAGGAATGATTAATTACGTAAGCAAAGTAGCTACAGGTAAATCATCCGACAAAGTCCATTTCTAAATATCAGATTTATTGAACAACCTTGAGAAAGGAGACCCCATACGGGATTTATATTGCGCGATGAATTGGCGAGGACGGGGATAGCAATGATGCGGCGACATTTTTTATATAATAAATTCACAAAAGGACAAGTCGATCAAAATACTGAAATAGCTTGAGCACGTGTTCCAAATTTACTGCAAAGATCGTACACTGAACAAACTGTTAAAAAAAATAAAACATATATACATATAATCAAAACTTGCTCACAAATGTACGTCACATCTATTCGTCACATGCTGAAGGAGAAAAATATTTTCTATCTTAACACATATCGTTTTGTTTCAGCAAACTCTGAACGATTAGACAAAGATGCAAAGATGTCATGTTGAAACATGACTTGAGCACGATAAAATGTATTACTTTTAACATTAGAATTTTTAGAACCAATTGTTATTAATAATTAAATCGTTTTACGATTGAATATTAATTAAAATTAAAATTTAGTATTTTCGGTACCGAATTATAGACAAATGTTTGAAAATTATCCAATTCTATAGACCAAAAAGATAAATAAAAATTTTACGATTGTCCGATACATAAAACAAAAATGAATGAATGAAAAAATAAATAAATGGAAACATACCTGTATTCTGGCCTCTGGCACAACCAAAACATAAGTCTTATAACATAAAGTCCACTTAACACAATATTATGCAAATTTAACATAATATTAAATAAATAAAAAAAAATTTTTTACAAACAAAAAACGCATCTTTTACGCACAAAGGTTGAACGCACACTCCATAATTATATTACATTTACATTTACATGTTATACGTATATAAAAAAATTCAAAAATTTAATTATTTGTGTTGTCAGTGTATGCCATATGCATATCACAAGTTTTTTTGAGTGCTGTTAGCAAATATTGCGATCTATAAATCTGTGTTGTAAGTGCTCGTTTAGAAGGCTTTTACAAGGCATGGGAGTACCCTTCTACCACAGGGACACATTACGAACCATGGTACAGTATATATAGCCATAAACTTCCCTTATCGATTTTCTAAAGAGACTTTGTAACGAATTTGCTACCAAATGTGTTAGCATGTTGGATGTGATTGGTCCAACTAACACATGTTCATACAAAATACTGTCACTGGCGCAAGTATCAAACTCAGGAGCATGATAATAATAATCAAGTTTCTTGCTGGTATAATAGTATAATAAATTGGTATAATAGTTTACTAGATTAATAGTGGACTAGTTTTATAGATGTATGGTTCAACCGAAAATTGGTTTTCCTCTTTGTTATTCAATGACCTTATATATATTTGTTAAAAATTATTTATGTATTCAATTTTAGGTATAGCTTCCTCTTAATGGCTTTACTTTTGCAACATTTTCCTTCGTAAACCAAAACCAAACAAAAAAATGGTCCACCTTCTTCATATTACGTTGACCAAATATAATTTTATTTTTGTTGATGTTTATGATAGGTTTTTCTGGTTCGATGAACGTCGGTTTTTATATACATAGTAAAAATACACATTGTAATAACTGGAAAACTATTTTCTATATTATAGGTTGGTTTATATTGTATGTATTAAAAACCAATCGTACAAGAATAAACAAAAAGTTATACAAACTAATGGTATAGAAACAACACTAAAATCGAAATGTAAATATAAATAAATAAAAAAAAAAAATGTTATTTGTATTTTATAAAACTAAAGTTAATACTTTGTATTTTTATATATAGTTTCGCTCTGAATTCCATACATAGAATTTTTAATCTTTCAATGTAATCAGAATAATCGTATTGTTTGCATGAAAGCCTTTTATAGGGCTAACACAGAGTATTTGCACATCACGTGGTCTGCGAGACGTATTTTTTCCGTTAGCCTTCCTAGTGCATTTGATGAGCATTTGCAACTTTTATACTGCATACGGAACTTTTTAAACCAGTAACGAAACGAAAAAAGTTTATAAGCTAAATTAAAAGCAACCAATTAATAAATTTGAGCTTCAAATATTTAAAATTTTAAACAGAAGCTTAGACTGGTGATGGTCCATTGTGATACCACAGGATCCTACTCCCCTTTTACCAATGAAGGTATTCAGTGCTACTTATGTAGCGTAAGATATCTCGCACATTGCAGTTCTCGAGATCCATAAAGCCGTCGAAACAATATTTGCCCAGATATTTGAACCTCCTGTAAGCTAGCGCCGGAAGTGGCTCACAGTCTCTTGCTCCTCCTCATCCATACAGCTTCTACAGAAGTCATTTGCCATTGACACAAGCCTTCTTGCATGCTCTCCAATGAGGCAGTGTCCTGTGAGCACTCCCACGACTTTACTTAAGTCAGGTCTACGTAGGGATAGTAGTGTTTTGGAGCGCTTCAAGTCCAGTTTCGGCCAGATTTACCGCGCTACATTGTATGTTATGGTATTATTTCACCTCTTCTGTGCAGAGGCTATCTCCTCATTTTTAAGCGCCATAAAAAGTCTTGCTAAAGGCCTCCCCAGATTTGCCCTTTCCGGTTTCAACTGAAGAGTTGTACCTTTCCTTGCCAGTTCATCAGCCGTGCAGTTCCCCAGAACGTCCGAGTGACCGAGGACCCAGACAATCTGGATATTGAGATGCTCACTCATCTCATTAAAAGATGAGCGACATTTCAATTCCACCGCGGACGTCATACAATCAGTATTGTGTAGTCACTATTCGCCAAATCCTCCTTTAGCGAACTGCCAATCGTCGAGTGGCCCGTCTGTAGACATTTCCACTCAAACACGTCAGAGAGGCATGCAGCCGTAGCTACTGCTCTCTGCTTAACAAATATGTCGACAGGAAAAAGGTAGTGCAAAGCCTCCAGAGCACGTGTAGGGGTTGTCCTCAGTTCCTCGCTTATAAGGAAGCAGGCCGTTTTTTGTACCTTCTCTATCATATTTTTATAAATTTTCTTGTCTAGTGCTGGCCACCACACACTCATCCCAGACATCAGAATCGGTCTGAATACAGTGGTGAAGAGCCAGTGTACCAGCTCTGGTTTTAAACCCCATCTCCTACCGACGACGTTCCTACATGAGTACACAGAGCCATGGTAGACTTCTTTCCTCTCTCTAAAATATTGGACTTCTAATTTAGCCTACTGTCCAAAATTATGTCCAGAAATCTTGCCTTATCAATTAAGACTAGTGCCGTGCCTTTTAAGGTAGGAGGGGCGACTACCAGAATTTTATATTTCTTGGTGAAAAGTACAAACTCCGTTTTAAATGGATTTATACCCAGCCCACATTTACTAGCCCACTTTGTAATGATTAAGAGCGCTTTTTGCATGACTTCCCTGATCGTACTTAGGTACCTACCCGGGATCACGATCGCTACGTCATCTGCATACGCTGTCACCCCTATTTCCTCCCTCTCCGGTTCCAAAAGTAGTCCATTGATTACAATGTTCCAGAGATAAGGTGATAGGACACCACCTTGCAGAGTTCCTCTAACAACTCGCCTCCTAATGGTGGATTCCCCTATCTCTGCAATAACAATCCTGCATTCTAGCATCTGATTTATCAACCTCCTTAAGAGGTAGTCCACATCTAAGGAAGACTGTCCTTCCTGAACTGTTTCCGACCTGACAATGTTAAAGGCGCCCTCTATATCGAGGAAGGCTACCATACAGTACTCTTTCGAGTAGATTGATTTCTCAATTGTTCGCACCAGAGAATGCAGAGCCGTGTCCACAGATCTCCCTTTTTAGTACGCATGCTGAGAAGTCGCCCAATTACTGGGTTTTATTTTTGCACGTATGTACACGTCAATCAGTCTTTCCAATGTTTTCAACAGAAAGGATGATATAGTTATAGGTCCTTCGAAAACATAAAACAATTTAAAATAACTATAGAGGGCACTGATATTACGTGAAATTTAACCTCTCCACCATTCCGTCTGATTGTGGATGCAATGGTGTAGTCCTCATTTTCTTGATGTTAAGTACCATACTTAATTTCTAGAAGATGTCCGAATCAAAATTACGTCCTTGATCAGAAAGAAGTTCCAACGGTACTCTAAATCTACTAATCCTATTGTTTACGAACGCGATTGTTTGAGCTTCTTAATTCATCACCGGATATGCTTCGATCCATTTGCTGAAGTAATATATACACACGAGTATGTATCGGTTTCGATCTTTTGTCGTGGGAAATGGCCTAGCAATATCCATTACAATCCGTTTAAATGGTGCTCTGACATTGTATTGCTTTAACCTTCCACTGGTTTTCGTTTCGGGGCCTTTACTGGTAGCACATACGTCACACTTCTTGTGGCAATTGATACAATAGAACCGAAGCCTTATCATGTCCAATGTCGAATTGATGCCTAAATGTGCCCCAAATGTTCCATTGTAATCTCCTGCAGAACTTCTTTTGTCCGGTTATTTAGGAAAACGATTTTTTGCTTTATGTCCTTACCATTGGGCAGCGTCTTAATAGCAACCCGTTTGCTATTGTCAATGATTTCCACTGAGCCTATAATAACTCTTGACCGTAGCACTTTCCGTCGCGATTTCATGCCACTGCGGTCTTATACCTTTCCCAATCCACTTGATAATTGGTTCAATGGACCCAATGTAGATGTTCCTTTACTAGTTGCTTCCTGGTCCCGCGATCTTTCTTGGCTCTGATTCTTTTGATTCTTACCATGGAGTTCATTTTTTCTTGTCTAGAGCAGTGCTTATATTGAGAATTACAAGGCCTCCTGGACATTCCATCTATCTGTCTGACTTATTGTTTCTCACCACCATCTCGCTGCCCCGCTCTGTCGGTTGCTAGTTGTTTACAATTTCTGATGTAGTGTCCGCGTTGATGGCATATAAAGCACTTTGATTAGAATGAGATCTCCGTCTGATGTTCTGGAAGCTTTGTCGTCGTCTTCCAAGTTTTGCTTATATCATGGCCTCTATTTTGGCTATATTTTCCACTTCGAGCTTCCGAAGTTTATGAGAGTCTGTGGTTGACTGGTTCTGACTGCTTCCTATTCCAAGGTTGATGCTTAGACCTCGTTCATGGTCTTTCCTTTTGCCGTGATTCTCAAGTGGAGTTTCAATTGATTGTGTCCCTTGGCGTTTGTGAATGCATATATTGTTAGCCTATTTAATACATCCAAAAGAGCACTACAGTAAGCTTGTCGCGCTAGCTTATATATCTCTCGTTCCATATCTTGCGTTTTCCTCGCAGCTGTCTATGATTATGCAGCTGTATTTTGTTTAGTTTTTGATGGTGAAACCGCCCGTATCTTAGCTCCAGCTTCCTTAAGATTTTTTCACAGCTTATCTCTGTTGTAGATACAGCCTGGAATACGTCTGCTGCCGTTCCTTGTAGAATGCTAGAATGCATTTAGTTGCTCACTCAAATACTGCTACTTGAAACTGAACCTTGAATTTTTCGATTGACGATTCACCCATCGAATGATGGGGGTTTAAAAATTTCTTTATGGTTACCAGAAGATGGTTTGATGGTTAACAATTGTTGGGCTGTTTTCTCAGAAAGCTCCATTGTCGTCCTTCGAACAGTTTCATTCTACCCTTAAATTGTTGCATCTTATCTTGAACTGTGTTTTCTATGGCCGTGAAGGAACCCTCCAACTTTTGCAGTTTGCCATTTACTTATGCCACGTCTGGCTCTAACTCTTTCGTCCTTCCTAGCAGGGACAATTTGACCGCATCCAGCTTCTCACTCGGTTGTTGCGCCTGGTGTTTTGCTTCAGTACTTAGCTATTTCATTTGCTACATCATAGCTTCGATAACTGTTCGAATGTTTGTTGTTCCGGTTGCTAATTCGTGACCAGCTGTGACTTGCTCTGTTTGCTCCCTTTTTGGTTCTGCTTCAAGTTTGTAATCGGGAGTAGGGTCATCGTTAGCTTTCGACTGGGTTTCTGTAGCAGTCAACACGCTTAGATCTTTCGTGCACAATGGTTGTGGTATTAAGGCCTTTCCTGCTGGTGATGTTGATCGGGATCTGCGGGCGTGTACTGCTATTGACGGTGGTTGCAATGACATCGACTTTCCTCCTTTGCTGCCAGTTTCTTGCCCGTCATTTTTCTTTTTGAAACCTTAAATATATTTCCGTCTTATTTCGTTCCGTGGGCAATCCTCGAAATCATCTCTTAATTGCTACTCTGTGTTTGTGTTAATGATTTAATCGCTCTCTATTGCAAAATCCCACTTGGCTTTTGGGTTCGTAATGGATTTTGCAATACGCTTTGTTGACCATGCTTTGTCTTTTAAATCACTCCGCTTTCAATACCTTACAAAATATATCCGCTTCCAAGAGAATATCAACCTGTTTGGTGTAAGATAAAATGGGTCAAACAAGGCCTCTGATTTCATCTATCCGCATGTAACATTAATCCTTTCCTATGTTAAATGGTTGAGTTTAATTTCGTTAGAATTAACCTTCAATGCCAAACCACTCCTTTTGTTCGATACCTGGGTATTGGCAAAGGAGCGTGTGTAATTGAATTTTTTGGACGAAGCTTTTACTGACAATGAAGCATTGGGATTTGTAAAATGCCAGAGCCGCATCTTTTATATATACTAACGCCGTTTGTAATAGAGTAATTCGCATTCCGTGAGTATGTCGAACTATATAAACATTGCCGGTCTCCCATTTAGATAGTAATTTTGTAAATCATTACAATAATAAGTGTTATGTGGATATATTTATTATTTACTATGTATGGCTTTGACCATTACACTGGAAAACCTTTTACAGCACTTTTGTTTTAATACGCACAACGCGATTTTCTTGGCGTAGCATCGATTATTAAAGAATTCTAAAAACTCTTCCGTTTTAAGAAAATCTTGATTTACAGTTTCGTTTGCTCCTGCACTCCACATATCTTACATCAATTTGGTTTAGTAAAATATGAATGAGACACGGGTCTCACCCCGTTCATATTCCCTTATTTCTAAGGCTTTGACATTTTGGGCCACTTTAAGATATATTTAAATCTCTAAACATAATTTCATTAGGATATTAAATTCGTCTAAACCAATTGAAAATTCGCCTCTGAATTCTCAAGTTTCTTCTTATAACGATGAGAATTTAATCAACCTAAAGGTTTACGCAGTAGTGCATCACATATAATTTTAAATATTAAATTAATCAACCCTATCCCTATTTGAATGATTTATTACAAAATGTTAGCTTAAAAAACCTTTAATCTCTTCGTAATTCTCGTGCACGTTAAAAAAATATTTCGAATCAATTCATTGTTATGCAAATTTATTTCCTAATATAGGGTTAGAAATTTTATTTTTTATTTTCTGGTCCACTAACCATCCTATTCTGTTTTATAAATATAAATAATCTGACCTGAACCTGGAGTCCAATCTCAATTAAATAATTTCCTACCTGATTTTTCATAATAATTAAATTGTACGTTAAATTGAAAGTTAACTATATAGATGTATGTATATATTATACCAGGAACAAAGTTAAGGCAAAGGTATATATTATATATAGGTAAAGAAAGAAAATGTGAATTGGGCCCAAAAACAACCTTTTCTAATATTCAATTCGTTTCTTCGGTTATTTGAAAATTTCCAATAAAAGGAGAAAATAACTTTTTTTGCTTATACTTAAATGAAATATTTAAGTTTTTAATTAAAAATGTAAAATCAATGAATTACAATTATATATACGAGGTGGACAAAAAGCATCGGGAAAGTGGAATATCTTAAAAGAACTTGGGTTTGTAAAAGAATATTATACGCAAAAGTGGTCAGGCACATTTTATAATATGGCTATTGGATCTCAACATTTCTTTGAAAGTCAAAACTGTCATCAAGTCAACAAGTGTTGAGATATTGCTAAAAGTAAAAAATTAAATTAAATTTGAAATTAATAAAAAATTAAAAAAAACTTATCGTAATTTTAAACATTAATAATTGCTGCTTAACCTGCATTTAAAATAATTTAATCACAAAATGTTATATTTTGAAAACGCCGACCAGCATCCCAAATTTGGTGAAAACATTACTTGTTCGGTATTAAGCTGTGGTAAAGTTATCGCGTCGAAACAACCATTGTATGAATGTAGTGGCTGCGCAAAGTGCTATCACCCACATTGTAAGGGAATAGTGGGTCAACATATAACGAGAAAAGTAGCTGATCCTTTTTGGTTTTGCTCAGATGCTTGTGAAAAGTTGTTACCAGAAACCGGAAAGTCTTGCTCTAAGTATGACAGATGTAACGTTAAAGTTATATAAGCATTATGCGGAGTAAAGTGAACTTAAAATTATGATGACTGAAATTAAAGAATTGCAAAATTTCATGTGCAATGAATTCGAAAAGCTGAGAGAAGAATATCGAAAAATTACATATGCAAATAAGGAACTGATTGAAATCATTAAGCAAAACAACCAAAAAAACATTAGACAAAAAGAACGCGTCAATAGACTGGAGGCTGATATTGATGAACTGCAACAAAGACATATTCAACCCAATTTGATTATTCCCGGATTACCAATTGAGACAATAGATCCAAAAATATTGGTTAGTAACATCTTTAACACATTAGGATATAGTAAGGCAATTAATGAAGGTGCAAATGTTTCATACATGAAACAAAAAATGAACACTAACAGTGCTGTGGATAAACCAAAATAGAAGCTCCTGATTACGTTCAAGAGTGTATCAACGAAGTTTGATGTCCATCTAAGGAAAAATCATAAAATGTTACACACAAATCAGGAAGGAATTAATCAAACAGTAGATCAACCAATTTTTTTTCGCGATCATTTAACTGCATTTATTCTGAGATTGTACTGATAGCACAAATTGGGTGGAGATGGCTTTGGTTCCTTGGCTGTGCGAGATAAAGTTTTAACACGGGTTAGGGTCGTGAAGTTTTCCGCAGTTGTCATATCTGGATATGCATTGTCATATCTGGATTCGACAATGTTTTATCTAGGGTTGCGCTGAACGTAATAGGATTGGGATGTAGCCGTAGTACCTTGGTTCAGCGGTTGAAGTAGGGCTATGGTGTTGTGCAGTAGGGGGTTTGTTTTGACATTCTTTAATTAATAAGATTTAAATATTTATAAATCGCGACTTGAGTGATGAGCTTTCATTGATTTGTGGTAGGTTTTTAGAGGTTGACTTACATTGGAGTTTGGCTGGACTGATAGTAATATTTATCAGATTTGTTTATGTGTGTGTGTTTTTAGGACAGTTGTTGGAAGTGTTAGTTAGTCGACTTGGTAAGTTATTTTAGGTTGGATTTTAGGTTGGATTTTTGGCAATAATGGGATGGATTAATGATTTTCTAATTTTTAGATTAAAACAAATTCAATTTGTTACCAATTAGGATTCGGAGAAAATGGTATATAAATTAATTTTTATTTTTTATTTTTTTTCTGAGAAATAGCAGATTACAGATAATAAATTATTAATTATTATTAGCATGGGTGTACGGCGGTGCCTGGTATTTTCATCATTACATGAGGTATGATGAAACCATCCTCTCGAGGATATGTATAAAGTATTGTCTTTTACATATATTGCATTTTATTCAAAGTGATTCAAAGTTATTTTATTTTATTTTAAAAATTATTCATCATGATTAATTATATTTAAAAGCTAAATCGAGAACATTGTTATCATTGCACGATTAAGAATTGCGACTGTCTCTGCGTCCTTGACTGTGTACCTCAACGAGGTTGGGAAGAGGCAACGAAGCCAGCGGTCACATCTTAAGGGTGAAATAAAAATCCGCTGCACGGCTAAACACAGTGCGGAGCAGATTTAAGTAGAAGGGATGGTGGAATGAGGATCTTCGCCTCAATGAGCTGGACGGAAGCGCATTCGTATAGAAAGTACGGAGCGCTCCGACCTAGAAAGCGTCGTCGTGCTTGTGCAGCCAGATAGTGCTGCAGTCACGGAACCAATAAAAGAGCAAACAGAGCAAAGAAATGATGTGAGTCGCTTAACAGATGCGATCAAAGTCCTAGAGGTATAGATCAAGTCTTTAAGCAAAATTAGCATTGCTGAGAGCAATATGCTGTATGAAGGCCTTGGTTCCATCAGAGATATTGGATTAGCAATATGCCTAGAAGTATCAGGACTTAAAGGTCGACTTCAAAGGGTATCAATCATAAACGCAAAGAAACCCACCGAGCAACAATCAAACAAAAAGGTGTCCTATGGACAGGCCCTGAAGAGTGCAGCTGTTTCAGTACCTGAGCCAAGACTCCGTAATTCTTCGAATAAGGGAAAAAAACTCAATGGAAGCCAACACAGGTTGTCAGAGTACAACCCATTTTTGGTAAGGAAGCATCATTCTCTAATAGCGATGAAATAAAAAATAAAAGTGCGGGAGGTTATCAAACTCGCGGGCTTTGGACTTGAAATCAAAAAAGTCAGTAATGTCAGCAATGGCATTTTAATAGAAATAGCAAAGTTTGAGGACATTGAGTTCTTTATGAGTAACAAGAACTTAGAAGAGGCTGGGCTAGTGGCTTCTCTACCAGAAAATAAACTGCCTAGAATCATTGTGTATGATATTGACTGATTAGAAAGGATTGAAGACATCAAGATCGCTATCTTGTCTCAAAACAAGGACAATAAAGAAGAAGACCTTAAGTCTGGTTTCAAAATTGTGCCTAGAAATACAAATAACGCACATTGGGTCATCGAAGTGACACCAAAAGCACGGAATACCTTACTGCTAAAACGCAGACTACACATTGGCTGGTCTTCGTGCCGAATAACGGATTACATACGAGTTTCAAGATGCTTCAAATGCCACGCATTTGGGCATATTGCCAAGTCATGCAAGGTCAAAGAGCAGATCTGCGGACACTGCTCAGAGGACGGACATGCCCACAAATCATGTCCACAGAAAGCGAAAGGGGCTAAGTGCACTAGCTGTAAAAAAGCTAACAAAGCCTTCGACCACTCTCTGAAAAGCAAAATATGCACAGCATATAAAACGGCATTGAACTTACGAATTCGAAAAACTGTTTATGACGATTAAAAATCACGATAAAATGACGATAGAATCTCACAATACTGCGACTCACATTCTGAGTCTAATCAGTATCTACTTTCAATACTCTGATGAACCAGTGGATTACATTAATAGGCTTGATAAAATCATGGAGGGTCTCAAAAACCTTCCAATTATCATAACTGGCGACTCCAATGCAAAGTCAAAACTTTGGCATAACCGAGAAACAAATGATCGAGGAATCCTCGTGGAAGAATTTGTTGCAAGAAGGGGTCTCTTTGTTTTAAATAAAGAAAGCCAGCCAAGTACTTATTGCCACAATGGTGAATCAAACATTGATCTAACACTTGTGAGTAGTGGGTTGTTGAGAAAAGTAACCGATTGGGTAGTACAAGAAAACTAGTCTTCAAGCGATCACAGGGCGAAAGTTCTCACTTTAGAATCTGGAAACAATCATAATAGCAATGAACCTCAAGCACTCTTAATTTGTATTCAGTGTATTTCTGGCGATTCGTTTCCTTTTCCTTCTCTATTTCGCACCATTTCTTAAAACGTTGCTCCGTGAGATGCGACAAATAGTATCATTTATGTGATAGATAACTTTTAAATCGACTAAGAGAATATGGCGTCATGTGGTGGTTGTCACATTATCCGACGATTGTCGCTTCAATCGACTAAGGGAATACCAAAATTTGGTTGTCGCAACAAGTGATAGGTGACTCGACTAAAAAAATAGGGGCTAATGAAATAACTCAAACGGTTTGACCTCTTTGTGTTTTCCTAGCTAGTATCAACCCATATTCGAGGTGTTATTAATTGTCCGTAAAGTTTGAGAGTCTATCTACTTGCCTCATACTAGCGATGGTTTCCACTTTAAGATCACTGTGATGAACGAACGTACCAATGAGCTTTGTCAATGTTCTGCAGTACCCTGTTTTTTAAAATTTTAATTAATTATAAATTGCTGCAGGTTTAGTGCAGTATCTCAGATCAGTATTACCAATTGATCTTTATAGTCTATAAATAATTCATCAGTTAACGCATAAATTTTCAATGTGGTTTCACCTTAAAGTTTGAAGACCTACTCCTTATGTATTTAGTGGATTTTGGTAATTTTCAATTTTCGGAGTAAATCCAATAATTTTAATGTGCTAATTTTTATGTAGTTTTTGAATATTTTAAATTTTCGAGTAGTTTATGTTACAATGTTAATGGGCTAATTGTCAAATTTTTTCTGACTGAAACAAAACTCAGTAATTACCAGCATAATCGCGTTTGGCATCTTATAACAGTTTTTTTTAAATAGATTCAATAGCTTTTAGGATAATACTACATTCTTAATGAGAATGTTCTACAAATAAACATCAGTACTAAAAGGGAAAGGCAAAATTAATAAAAAGAAGGTAACAATAAAATTAAAGTAATAAATTCCAAGGAAAAACTACATACAGAATAAGGATGCCACTTATCTTTATGGAAATTGAAATCACATAGTGGTTTCTGCATTTTTGGTGATTTCTGAACTCAATGGAACCTGATAGAATAGCAAACCCATAATGAGCGGCACTTTTTCGAATGTTTGGGCATCGACAAAACCTCAAAAGCCTTTGGCCTTCAAATTTGTCCATTCCCAGTTTATATATCATTTATTATATAGGGATATCGTTGCCGATATAAATTGCCAGCTTTTTTTGGTAAATAAACCGATGGATTAAAGAGCAATCCCCAATACCGATGGCCTTTAGGGCATCGTAGCCAAAGATATTGGTCTCGATGAGAAGTAAAACCGGTGGGTTTTTGGAAGCTTTACGGTGTTCCACTGCTGCAAACTTTGTCCAAGAATATACAGAAAATCAAACTTAAAGAAGGCAAGAACAGCGTTGAGTCCACAAACAATGATGTGTCCACAAAAGCACCTCAAGTCAAAGTCGACCATCCAACTGAATGCACTATAATGTAAATGAAGTACCGCTTGTTTAACAAAAGCTGTTTCGAATAATAGATAATCGACTTGTACCAAACCAGTCAACTAAACGAAATTTCAAATAGCAAATGTAATAAAATAATGGGAAATTCTATCATATATTATCATCCACCTACTCATCAACATCTTGTACAAGTTTAGTTTGTCAGCATCTGTAAAGTATTATGACTATCACTTATAATCTCTCCTTCAAATGTGCAAAAATGTCAATTAATTAAATGAAATGGTTTGCCTCATTTGAGTTTTCTTACTATACATTGGGTAGCCTCAACATAAAAGACGTGATTTTAAAGGTTTATTTTGCTTTCTTGCAAATATTTCATGTTTCTTGTGGAGGTCGCTGTTATTAACGTTATTTGCTTGTTTTGATCATTTTTCGGTTTTATTTTTTGCATTTTATAGTTAATCGGTGTCTCCTTCTATGATATAAACTAAATGGCTACTAGTCCTTATTTATACAAGCTAACAGTACAGGTTTGCACCTGTACTTTCGAAAAACGTTACGTAATCATTTTCTCAAAGTCTTATCACAATTTGTAAAATATTGGACATGCTGATTTTGGTTTTTATGTTATTACGGTCTTGGTTCTATATTGCAATAGTTATTTGTTTGCGTCTATATAACAAGCACATTTGGCCCTGAACTATCATTTTAAGAGCTTTCCTTCCATGTGTACATTTTCGACGTTCCTTTTATTTTTTGACATATTCTTGTTTGTCATTATTTATCATGGAAAGGTAATTGTATTTTCTTTCGTTTATTTGGGCTAAATTTTAATTTCAATAATTCTTGGTAAATCCAAAAGCAATATGCTTCGGAATTATCTGGCTAATAATTGGGTGAATATAATGATTATAAGTGAAACATGGAACGTGAACACAAGACGGTATAATTTAATAGGTATAATTTTCCGTCAAGACCGAGGGCCGATGGATTCGGTGTTGTGGCAATACTCACACGTAACAGCATC
This sequence comes from Tipula confusa, assembly GCA_963556175.1. Lineage (NCBI taxonomy): Eukaryota > Metazoa > Arthropoda > Insecta > Diptera > Tipulidae > Tipula > Tipula confusa. The sequence goes on along the minus strand of OY744476.1, from coordinate 107,081,514 downwards.
ATGCTTAATATCGTAGACGTACCTAATTTTGAACACAACGAATTCATTGCCGCCAAAACTCGGAATCTTGACAGAAATTTATTAATTGTGAATGTTTGTGCAACTCCGATTGACTGTATAAATGATAGAATGTGTGCACTGAGAGATATAAACAAATTATTTGATTGGTTGCAAGGAAAAAGTGAAGTGATTCTGACGGGTGATATGAATGCGCATTCGAGAATGTGGGGTTATGACAACAACGATATATGTTGGCTGACCTCGTTCTGGATTCCGATATGGTTATCCTAAACGACGGAAGGCCAACATGGATGGGGAATATTAGAGCCAAAGCCAGTGCGTTAGACATTACTATACTGTCTAGTGAACTGGCTGGCCAAGTCATTTGGAATGTTTCAGATAAGAATCTAGGTAGCGATCATTACTTGATCGAAACCGAGATGTATGATATGATGCGCATATGATTTTTGAGAAAAAGTTTTTAATGAATGAAAAAAATGGGTCAGATGTATGAATCAGATTCTCATATCGAATGAAAAAAATGATATATCCCAACTTGAGAGTGAAATAGAAAGAGTGAATGAAATGTGCTCCAAAAAAGTAAGCGTCAAAGAACATAAGGTACATTAATGGTGGAATAAGGAGATCCAGTATTGGTATGATCTTAAGCGGATAGCTTTAAGAGAATTTAATAGATGTATATGTAGAGAATGTAGAAGTAAATATGAGAGAGCGAATGTACGATGAAAAAAAGCTATCCGTAGAGCAAAAAGAAAAAGTTGGTGTGACTATGTATCTCAAATAACGCATAGAACTACAACTAAGGATGTATGGGACAAATTTAATAGAGTGAGGGGTCATAAAGTTAAAGGCAGAAATGCCGTGCTGGATGACCCAGTGAAAGGAAATCAATTCTTAAAAACGATTACAAATGTTCGGAATAATATAGTTGGCAGTTATGAATGTATATTACCTGATAGTATGAATCAATTTGTGAATGATGAAATGTGTATGAAATTTGAATAGAGTGAATTTCTGGCGGTTTTGGATCAATCAATTTCCACGATTCCAGAAACAAATAGAGTGAGTTACAGAATGATTGTACAATTGGAATTCAAAACAAAAGAAACTCTGCTTCAAATTCTCAATAGTATATGGAGTATCAGAATACCGGAAAAATGGAAGGAAAACCGGGTGGTTCCAATTCCCAAACGAGATCGAGATGTGAATCTGGCAATAAATTACGGGGGTCTATCAATGTTAAATGTTTTGGTGAAAATTGTAAATGGTATGTTAAAAGATAGAATTGAAAAATTCATGAATGAAAGAAAATTGTTACCAGAAACCACTTTCGGGTTTCGAAGGAATCATACGGCCAACAAATGTGTGGAAAAGTTTGTGTGGGAAATACGAAAAGAAAATTGTGACGGTATTTTTGGATATTGAAAGAGCGTAAGATTATTTGGTACCAGGGAAACTATATCAATATCGTAAGTTAGTTTTATGTAGCAGGAACTATGAGTTGGAAGGAGAAGTTGGACTTTCGCAAGGGAGTAAAATTTCACCAACTCTTTTCAATTTGTATACGAGCTCGGTTCATCGTATTAATTCTGCGGATATGGTTGTTTTCAATTTGCTGATGACTTTGTTATCATGGGTAAAGGGCAAAATGTGCAAGTGGCATGTAATCGAGCTCAAAAATGTGTAATCCTAGTGTGACTGATATGATACGACAAGCGCTAGTATCATCCAAAATTTTGTATGGAATGTGTGTGTACGGAGATGGATAAATGGTAGGTTTTGAAAGGTTGATGAAAGTAGAGCTTGTGCTTGAGTAGAATTGGGTGCGATTAATTCAACCCCAGTACGTACTCTATGGTCTGAAATGGATGATTCATCTCTCAATTACAAGAGAGACTGGATCACCGTGCCTGAAACAGTGAGAATGATAACTAAAGGTAATGTGTTGGTGAATAAAATGATGGAAAGATTGCAAGCGGGTACGGGATATAAAAAAACACAGAGATCTGGATTGATTTTTGAAAATATTAAATTATTTTCCAAATTCAAAAAAGCCGGTTTCAGCCGCCCTCCTGACAATCTCATAGTAAAATTGAAATTTGGTGATACAACAAAGGCGAGTATGTATGAAATATCGGTTAAGAGAGAATTTAACAGAATGTTTGTAGACTACTTTGCAGATGTAGAAGTGTATAGAGATGCTATTATAAATGGTGACAGAGTGGAAGTAGGAATTTTTATTTCTGCAATGAAAAAAGAGAAAATGATACGAATAAATGACAGCATCTGTATAATGAATGCAGAGCTAATTAATATTATGGAAGGCATCAAGTTGGCCATGCGTGATGGGAGAAGGGGAGTATGGTTACTTTCCGACTCTTTGAGTACACTTCAATTAATTACCAGGGGAGGGGGCTCTCAGGGCAATGTGTATGTTGATATGTTGTTTGAGTACCTTAAATTATGTGGGAGAGAGGTGGTTCTTCAGTGGATACCATCGCACCTGCAGATCAAGGGTAATGAAAGAGCCGATATGCTTGCAAAAAGGGGTTGTTTGAATGAGGATGTAAAAGAATATGAATAAATGGATGCAAGAGATGTACTTCGTTTGTTTCAAGTGAATCTGTGGAGCAAATGGAAGAATGAATTTATGCAAAAGTCTCAAGTGAAGGGAAAGAAGTACTTTGAATTGTGTAGTGCTCCCCTGAAAACACCCTTTTTTAAGAAAATCGAGGGAGACACTAAAATGGTAGGAATTATAGAACGATTGAGGTTGAATCATGGAAATTGGAAGGAATGTTTGGAAAAACGTCATTTAAGTGAAACGAGTCAGTGTGAATTTTTTATGGTTGTAGAGGACATCGAACATTTACTTTTAACATGCTCTGAATATATGCACAATATAGTAGATTTCGATACACTCAGGAATGGAAGATCTCTAATAGAGTTACTGCAAATGAGTAATAGTGTATATAAGGATATTTATGAATTTATTAGAATAATTGATATAACAGTATGAATGTGGATCATGAATGAAAGATGATAGGTGAATGTAAATAAAATAAAACTAAAAATAATAATTATTAATTAAAAATTAAATTAGGAATTGTAAAAGTTTAAATGTAATAAAAAAAATGTTAAATAAATGAATCAGGTCAGATGGCTCCTTCCTTGGGACTAGTGCCATAAAATAAACTTATATAAAAAAAAAGGTACTAGCTTTTCTCGACTACGTGATCATCGTAATATTTCGAACATTAATTTTTGACTCTAAAGTCGATATACACGTACAATTAAATTGCGCAAAAAAATTGTAAAATTAAATACGCAAGTTTTAAACATAAACACCATCAATTTTTTGCGCATTTTTTTTCGTTGTTCATTTATTTTGTTCGTTTATTTTGCGCAATCTACTCAATTTTTATTCAAAATTTAAAACATTTTTTCATTTATATTTTTATTGCGTAAACAGAAGAAATAGCAAAATATATTGTGCAATAATTACGTCACACAATTATATTGCGCAATTTAATATTTCATGAATACCGGCCTTTACTGATAATCTGCAATAGTACTATCTATCTAAAGAGCAAGTTCTAACTTCTTCGTTGAAACAACCTAAAGCTTCTTATGATAGTTGAACAACAAGTTAACAGAGAATGCTTTTGATAAAACAATTACCGTAGATAATGTAATGTTGATTTTCAAATAAAAAAATTTTGTTATCAAAAATCGTTTCGGTACATTAGAGTGAACAAAAATAAATTTAATTTCATCCTTATGGCCATACCAGGTATAATATCTATCCCATAATGATTTAATAATATTTTCAAAAAATAAAATGTATTTTGCCCAGAGCAAAATTTTGTAAATAAATTAAGGTAACAGAAAATCTAATTTATCTGTATTCAAGATTTTACTTAATAATTGATGTAATATAATAATATAATATAACCCCAGGTGAAAGTTCCTAGAAAATAATTTTCTAAATACCAGAAATGATTTTTGCTTTTATTTTAAGATGACTTTATTGACATTATTGTCTTAAAATTCTAATTGCATATTATGCTGGGTTTTGTCATATTTACAGTTACGCTTAAATGGAACAAACTATGTCAAAGTGTTGTTCTTTAATCTAGGATGTAATCGTTCTTAACATAAATTCTACAGTTCCAAAATACCATTCTCCTTTTAAAGCCAATGCACCCGTTTTGGAAAAGTATGCAGAAAAAATACAGCCAGCATTTCATGTAAGTGAACATTTTATTCTTAATTTTAGAACGTTGGATATTACCTGGTGGAAAACGTCCTATCTATTTTTGAGGATAAATCATTAAGAAAATCAGTTGTTTTACCTCTAATTTTGTACTTCGATGAATTTGAAACAAATAATGCTTTAGGTTCTTAGTCTCTGAGGAGGTTTGCAAATCAAAACTAAACAATATCTTTCTGGTGTCGTTATTTCATAGTTTAGATAGAAAAAATATGGAAACTCTGTATTTCAATCAGTTGTAGATGAGCTTAGAAATTTAGAAACTACCAATATAGAGATTAACAACAAAACCTTCATATTTGGTATTATAGCTGCGTGTGAAGGTGATAATAAGGGAGTTAATGGTATGTTAGGATTTACAGAAGCATTTTCTACATACTACTGTTGTAGATTTTGCAAAATGCATAAAAACGAAACGCAGCAAAATTGCGAGCAACCACAACTTAATATGTTAAGAAACAAAACCAATTATGTAGAGGATTTGGAAAAAAACAATGTATCCGAAACTAGAATTCTTTCTAAATGCATTTTTAATCAATTACAACATTTTTATGTGACTGAAAGCTATTTAGTTGATATTATACACGATTTGTTTGAAGGTATCCTTAATTACAAAATAGCCTTAATTTTAGATAATTTTATTAATACTAAATTATATCAATTCATATCCAATGATCATATCAAAAATCACAAATTAAGGTATTCATCTTCAGAGACGCTATGGATACCAATATTTTTAGGTATTATGATAGGAGAATTCGTTGCAGAGAAAGACAAAGAGTGGCAAATTTATTTTTAATGTTAAGAGAAATTTTAGGAATTCTCCTCCAAGATCATTTAGATGATAAAACTATCGACTATTTAATTTCAAACCATCATAATCCCTTTAAACAAATTTTTAAGTTATCTTTACGACCAAAACATAATTTTTTATGTCACTATTCTTATTTAATGAAAAAAATTGGTTCCTTAAAACAGTTTTGGTGTAAAAGATTTGAGGAAAAGCATAAGATTAAAGTATATTGCTAAAAACACTACTTCTAGGAGAAATATAATATATAAGACTATTATACAATGTCTTTCTTTAACTAATGTGCTAACTGTGGAAGATTTTCAATGTGAATTTGGAAAACATATTATGGATGGCACATTATTATTAACGCTGTTCTTGCGTTCTTTAAGTTTGAGTCTCTGTATTCTTGTGTCATGGGGAGAATGTTTTCTTTTCAGTTTTGCAATATTCGTGGATTACGGACAAACTTTGCAGCCGTTGAACACCACACAGCTTCCACAAAACCAGCGGTTCTACTTCTCACCGAGACCAAAATTTTGAACTCCGGTGATTCTTCGGCCATCGGTATTAAGGGTTACTCCTTAATCCATCGGCTTATTCACCAAAGGGGGCTGGCCATGTATATCCGCAACGATATACCTTTTTCCATTCCCAGTTTTTTAGGCCAAAGCACGAATAATGAGTTCAGCTTCATTTGCGTTGAAATTCATGTCTCGAAACACTCCCTCTTCCTATGTGGCCTCTATCGAAGTCCAAATATCGTAAACAGCGCTGCTCATTTTGGGTTTGATACTCTGTCAGACTCCATTGAGCGCATCCTTTAGAAATCACCAAATGCTGAAATCGCTGTGGCAGGTGATTTCAATATCCACAATGACAAATGGCTTCCTTATTCTAAGTCCGTAACACCGGCTGGTGAGGCAGTTGAAATGTTTACAGCTCTAAACCAACTCACACAACTTGTAGATCAGCCTACGAGGATACCAGATCGGGTCAACGATACGGGTCACTTACTGGATCTGTTTTTAACTTCTCATGTGGAGAAATACAGTATCTTCGTCCTTTGGGAAACTCGGACCATCGGCTTATTACAGCAGAATTTCCAATGTCATGGTCGTGCCAAATGAATGTTGCGCCTAAACGTCGATTATGGCACTATAAAAATGCGGACTGGGAAGGAATGAACAAATTCTTTCAAGAGTTCGAATGGTACTCTTGTTTTGCCTTCGGTAATATTGACAATGCAGCCATTGTGGTTTCGACTGTCATTCTCACGGGAATGGAACAGTTCTTTCCTTTCAGACTCTCTAAGCCAAATAAAAAAAAATCTGACAATCCTTGGTATAATCATGACTGTAGAACAACAACCGCCAATAAAGAAGCCTCTCACCGCAAATATGTTAAGAACCCATCAAATGAAAATTTAATTATATTTAAGGCGGTTAGAAATCAGGCAACTCAAACAGTGTCTAAAAGAAAATACCAAAAAAAAGTTCGAGAAGAGTTGCGGCAGGTCTTAAACCAGGGCAATAGCAATCGGACCTTTTGGTCCTTTGCCCGCAAAGTAGAGGAAAACTTCTTGAAGAGTAGGAAATCATCAATATCACCTCTGAAAGATTGGGATTATATCTTTTCTACAGTTCAAGAAAAATCCAATCTCTTCGCCCGAAAATTTGCAGTTAAAACTAATTTACCTGATTCTAACTTAATACCCCCGATTATCTCTCTAGCCAGTTCATCGATGCGCCGCATTATATTTAGATCTATAGTTGTCGCTAAAGACCTTGCAAGCATTAGCACCAACAAGTCAGCTGGTCCGGATTGTATTCCCCCAATTTTCCTCAAATATTGCTGTAAATCCTTGTCTAAGCCACTATCATATCTGTTTCACCGATCTATGTCTTCTGGCATTTTCCTTTCCATCTGGAAGACTGCTAACATACATCCTGTGCCAAAAAAGGGCAGCAAATCGGACCCTTCAAATTATCGCCCAATCGCTATCGTCTCGGGCTTTCTAAAGTACTTGAGACCATAATCAATTTCCAGCTGATGAAATATTTGGAAGCTAATCATCTAATTTCTGATCGTCAGTATGGATTTCGCGGAGGGCGTTCAACAGGTAATTTAATTAATGTTGTTACTGAACAATGGACATCTCAAGTCATTGCTCTCGATATCTCAAAAGCATTTGATCGAGTGTGGCACAAGGGTTTGCTGTGTAAATTGAGGGCAGTTGGCCTTCACGGTTCGTTAATTTTATGGATTGAGAATTTTCTTTTTTGTCGCAAAATCCAAGTGGTGGTGGATGGTGTGACTTCCGATCAACATCTTATAAACGCTGGTGTTCCTCAGGGATCCGTCCTTTCTCCAACCCTTTTTCTGATTTTCATCAATGATCTTCTATCAGCAACTCTCAATCCAATATAATCCTATGCTGATGACAGCTCACTTTCCATCTCTTACAGTTTACCTTCTTCTTCATCGTGAAACGATGTTCTCGCAGAAAGAATGGCTATGAATGGCCGCCTTACACGAGATCTTAATTTCATTTTTAAATGGAGTGAAGCCAACAGAGTTGAATTTAATCCCAACAAATTTCAAACCTGTGTTTTTTCTGGCCGAACTGATGGTTATTCACCGTCTTTTCTGACTGCTGAATCCAGCTTGGCTACGTCTGACACATTTGAGATTCTCGGTTTAACTTTTTCAAAGAAAATATCTTGGGCAAAACCGAGCATCTCGAATGATTGAAGACGTAAAATTATTATCTGATCTTGATTCTCTTTCCCATAGGCGTAATGTAGGAGCCTTATGCGCGTTTTACAAGTACTTTCATGGTCATTGTTCATCGGAACTTTATGAATTTATGCCTGGTTTGTCAAAGCCCGCGCGTAATTTAAGACGCCTGGTACACCGATACAATCTGGAAATTAAATTCGCGAAGACCAATAAATTTAAAAATTCATTTTTTGTTAGGAGTACGCGAATGTGGAATAAACTAAATGACGAGACGTTTCCCTTGGAATACAATTTACAGAGATTCAAACTTAATATCAAAAGTAAACAACTAGAAGACTGAAAACCTTTATTCCTTTTATTCCTCTCTTAGCTTTTTCCCTCCTAATCCTTCTTTTACCTTTTGCAGTAGTGCTGTGTGTTTGTTGCTAAAACTTTCATATAAAGGATATACATACCTATATCCTAAGTGCTCTGAACATTTATAAAAAAAAAAAAAAAAAAAAAAATACACATATTTTGAATCTGATGTTATCAATTCCAAAACGCTTTTATTTTTATATGTTTTCTAGAACTTATCCAAATGTTACATATGCTGAAGCACTCACTATTGGAAGTTTGAGAAGGCAACATAGTTCTGCTTCAGTTAATGATTCAAATAATAACCAAACAAATAAAATACTGCAAGATATTCTCAATAGACTTACTTCACAAGAAGAAAAGCAAGAAAGTGCCCTCATATCAATCATGCAAAGGCTCACTTTACTCGAAAAAAGTCAAACAGCATCAGAGGTAGCCTCTCTTTGCTAATTAACATGGCCAATAATTTAAAAATTCTTGCATGGAACTGCAATGGTATATTGCAACGACAAAATGAAATACAACTATTTCTTGATTTAGAAAAAATAGATATATGCTTATTATCTGAAACACACCTTACTACTCAGAGTCATATAAAACTCCGTGGCTACGAAGTTCACTCAGCAGTACATCCTAATAATAATGCACGAGGGGGCAGTGCCGTGATTTTAAAAAAGGATATTAAATACGATCTACAACTAAAACTTGAAAGTGATGAAATACAAGCAATTAGCGTTAGCATTAATACCCGCAACCACAAAGTAGTGGTAGCCGCAATATATTGCCCACCTAGATACAGCATCAAAGAAAATGCTTATACACACTTCTTCAAGCAGCTAGGTAAAAAGTTCATAATCGGGCGTAACTTCAACGCTAAACATACAGACTGAGGATCAAAACTAACAACACCTAAAGGGGAAAGAGCTTCATCAAGCAATAATTAAATGCAACTACAACTGGCATTCTACTTGAAAACCAATTTATTGGCCCAGCGATCAAAATAAAACACCTGACCTAATTGATTTTTTTAAACAAGAAAAATCCCGGTTGATTATATACAAGTGCAGGAAGGATTTGACTCCACATCTCACCATTCAGAGGAATGATAATAAGTGATACACTAATTACAAATGACAAGCAGCCAATGTTAACAAATAAATATACTGACTGGAAAAATTTCTCGTCAAAGATATACAGCAAGCAGCGTGGAAAAGCACTAATACAACAAACAAAAAAATAGCTGGCAAAAGCTACCAAATGGAGATTAAATCATTACTTATAAAGAAAAAAAATGCCCAAAAGGAATGGCAAAGTGCACGAGACCCAACTGCCAAACATAGATTAAATAATTTAACACAACGATTACGCAGAGAAATACGGGAATTTAAAAATAAATCAATAAATTCATACCTGCAAGCTCTCACCTATGATAAAGATAGTGATTATTCATTGTGGAAAGCAACCAAATATCTGAAAAGGCCAGTTATGCACAAATAAGAACAAATATACCACAAATAAGAACCAATAATGTTCAACTAGCTAAAACCAAAGTAAAAGCAGAAAGGTTCGCGGATCATCTCGAGAGTACCTTTTACCCCAATTGGAAAACACTTAATCAACAGGTTATGCTGATTGAAAACCATACAATTATTATTCTGAGATAGGAAATCCCATTAACTAATACATATAAAGAAGTGAGGCAAGAAATAAAGAATCATTTAGTACTTAAAAAATCACCAGGATATGACTTGATAACTGGAGAGATTCTTAAACAACTACCTAATAAAGCTATTAAAAAAATATCGGACATGATAAATGCTTCCTTCAGACACCGTTATGTTCTTCTATCTTGGAAATTTGAGGAAGTGTTAATGATACTCAACCAGGTAAGCCACCAAGTGAATTAACTTCGTACAGGCCAATATCGCTTCTTCCGATTATGTCTAATCTGTTTGAGATGTTATTATTAAAACGAATTAAACCAGAAATTATAAAATCAGGGGCTGTTCCGTCTTGTCAGTTTAGATTTAGAGAGAAATATTCCACAATCGATCAAGTCCTTAAAGTAACAGATTTAATAGAAAAATCCTTAGAGGAAAAAAGATTTGTTCAGCCTTATTTCTGGATATAGCACTGGCATTTGACAAAGTCTGGATAGATGGTTTAATATCTAAATTGGAGAAAACTGTGCCATTTAAGTATTGCGAACTATTGAAGTTATATCTGAAAACAAGATACTTTAAAGTTAAACAGGGAGGGACTTACTCCAGCATAAAAGTAGCTATAGCAGGAGTCCCACAGGAGTTTGTCTTAGGCCCACTCCTTTTCGTACTGTTTATAAGCGACTTACCACAGACGAGCAAAACAACTATCGCCACGTTTGCCGATGACACTGCAATTCTAGCTGTTGGTGACACAATCGGTGAAGTCACATTCAAACTACAATTAGTCATAAATAATATACAAGATTGGCTAACTAAGTGGAGAATTAAAGTGAATGAATCAAAGTCTACTCACATTAACGTCACTAATAGGTTAATAGGTCAATAGAACCACTACCTGTGACTCTCAATAATATCCCTGTACCACATGCAAATCAAGCAAAATCAGGGTTGGGCGTTTTACATGTAAAAAACATTTTCTCCATTTTACATGTAAATAACGTAAATTACAAAAAAAATGTGTATTTTACAAAAATATGTAAATTATATTTAAAAAACGAGAATCCGTCCAGAAATAATTTAAAATATTGAATAAATGATACAAACATTTGTTTATAAGAATAACTTGCATTAGAAAATCCAATTAAACATTTTATTTAAATGGTTAATCATAATTATTTTCAACTTTTAGCTATCTACATTGAGACTATAAAAATCACCTATCCTTCTACAATGCCATCTGTTTACGTCTTAAACTAGTTCTTATATTTGACAAAATAAACAACTAGTGACATAGTGCCATCTAGCTACATTTGAATAAACTAAAATAAAATATTTTTAAGAGTGCATATTTCTTTCGATATGTAGCGGAAAACTAATTGCAATTTGACGTTTAATCATAAATAAAATAATTCTCTGCAGTGAAATGAATGAAGTGAATCTATACTCGTTTGACTGGCTTTTAAATTTAAATCTTTATTAATTTCAAACAGGACAAAATCAACCAAATTATCACTACCCTTCTCACCCTCATCAAATAAATGTATGCCTGAAATTACTAGCCCTATTCTATCCATTCGATAAAATACCTATGCATTATGCCTTTGATGTCCAGTGTAGTAAAGAGGTAGCGAATATGATTATCGAATTTAAGCGTGGAACTGTAGTGAATTTTATTAATTCAATTTAATTTTTCTTACTCTAATTACAATTAATAATTTTTCATAACCTAAGTTTGCAGCAATACCATTATACTAACCTTACCATAGAATTAATACTAGATAAATTGATTAATACATTAATAATTAAATTTGGGAAAAATATTCTTTTTGAAACCCAGCAGTTACCATTCAAGGAATTCCATATGTTAACTCCTCTCACGAAAAACGAAGCGTTCATCAAATTACATTTATTGATAGCAGGTGTCAATATTTCATTGTCAAAATATTTCTTATCATAGGAAAGTTGCACTGTATTTTACATTTATACATATGTACAAATATCACAATAAATAAACACAAATACACTACACTGTAGTTAATAGTCAATTTTTCTTTAATTAAGAGATTTGGTAACAGATGGCGATAATTGTAATGAAAAAGTTGATTTATATTTTACAGTATGTATAAAATAATCGTTTACATTTTACATACATTTTACATGTAAAAAACCCAGTAAATTACATTGTGTAATTTACACGCCCAACTGTGAGCAAAATACCTTGGTATGAATTTTGATGCAAAGTTAAAGTGGATAGTACATGTGAAAAAGAAAACAGAAGAGCTTCAGTTAAAATATAGAAAAATGTACTGGTTAACTGGAAGAAACTCTCAGTTATCCATTCATAATAACCTTATGCTTTATAAATAAGTACTATGGGGATTCACTAAAACCAGCAACCAGCAGATAGTTCATCGATCCCAAAATAAAGTTCCCAGAGGGATTGAAAACGCCCCTTGGTACACTCGTAATAGTCACCTTCATAGAGATCTCGGAATAGACACAGTCGCAAGTGAAATAAAGAAATGGCTCAAAAACACCAGGAGAGGCTTCATCATCACCCTAATATTGAAGCTGTAAGACCACTTCATCAAAAGGATATTATAAGAAGACTCAAAAGACTAAATCTTTTGAGTTACCTGAGTAGTGAGCATAATGCAAAATCAACCAAAACAACAAGTTATGGAAAGAATACATAGTAGTGGCTTTATTTTTAAATCGAACGCTGTTAGTCAACAATGACTAGTTACTTTATAAAAAATCTTTTTCAAATAAAAAATAAAAAATTTAAAAAAAAAATAAAAATTTAGGCAGCTGTCAATTTTTGAGCTGTCTTCTTTCGACATTTGACAAGTAAAAACTACGCCATTACTAAAATGGCACGATACACGCTTTAACAACGCATTGAAATTGTTAAAATTGACTTACAAAAAAGGAGGCTGGTGCAACTGTTACGGGGAATGGATTACGCTACCGAGCTTTGATTAAAGATTTTTAGGGCCGCAATTGGAAGATATTAATATGGACGATGTTTATTTTTAACAAGATAGCGCTACGTGCCACACATAAGCAACGAAACAATCGAAAGAAAAGTTTCCTGACCGTGTTATTTCTCGAAGAGATGATCACAATTGGTCACCGAGATCTTGTGATTTAAACCTTTAGACTTTTTTCTTTAGGGCCGCGTGATATATAAGGTCTATGCCAAAAAAAATACTCGTATTTTTAAAAATTCAAAATGAAACATCTTATTGGAAACCCCGTTATATATATATATATATATATATATATATATATATATATATATATATATATATATATATATATATATATTTATATATAAATAATAAAAGGGGTATTTCCATTTATTTCAACTTTATGCTAAATTACTCAATTTAGTTTAGAAAAATGGTACAGAAAAAGGACTTCATCACATTATCATTAAAATGACATTCAATTCGCTTTTCTAAATATACATTATTTACTTAGGTTGTTCATTTAGCTGAAAATGATAGACAAAATGTATTTGCTATTCCGGCTCGTTTCATGCATGGATGTTGTGATTTAAGAATAGGTAACAAAAATTTGTTATTTCAATTTGTTAAGTCATCAAATGCGAATAATAGGTTAACAACGCCAATATAACTGAACGATAAATTATGAGGGTACCTAATTGTAAAACAAATAAAATTTATACGTTGTAGGTGAGGAATAACTGAACCCAAATATACAGTTGTCGAAAATTATTATTAAATTTAACCTATCCGCAGTGATTTTTTTTTAACTTGATTGTAAGAAAATACTTTTCAAACCTTTTACGGATTAATTGCTTAAAATATTTAGACTTTTTGTGTTTTAATTAAAAATTTCGAACACGATGAAAATTTGTTGTTCCATTTTAAAAAAAAAAACATTAATCCATCCTTCTGCAAAGTATTTTCGAATGTTTCAGCGACAGATTTAACAATATCGTTTGTACACAACAAGTGATTAATGAAAATGTTAAACTTTTAATTTACCATTTGGAAAATTGTTTTATTATAAATCTTATAAATGGTCTACATAAAGTTTTCTTAAGTAATTTAAGTACTATACGGTTTTGACCGGACCTCATCGTCATTTTTTAATTAAAATTATGAATTGTGTTCTCGTTCGGTTTTTGTCCTATACTTTAAAAATGTTGTTTGTTTTTAAGGAATTTTATTGGGGACTACAATTAAATAAGCTTTTTAAAGCGACATAAAATATATTTTTAACCTCCATAATTTTATTTAATAATAAATTTAATCTAGACAAGGTATAGAAGGTGAGAAACTGATAAATTTTACTTAAACGTTTTAATAAAGGTTAATAACCAGACATAATTAGTTTCGTGTTTAAATTTTATTTATTTTTCTAATTAATTAATGAAAATTAATTTTCTTTCCACCATCGTAATGGAAAACGTAGTTTTAATGAAAAATTAGTTACAATTTTTATATTAATTTCAATCAACGTCATATTATAAGATTTTTTTTAATTTGTAATTTATTATGAGCTGTTATATCTAGGGTTAATGCGTTACAAATTTGGCAGACTAAGTAAACTAATTTAGCAATTCGCTCAGCAAGGTTCTTATGAAACTAAATCTATTTATTTGCAAATAATTTTTACATTAACAATGGAAGCAGGTGAAAATTAAATTTTCCTCTGATCTTGGATTGTCACAAATTTTTTTTTTAAATTTTTGTTGACCATTTTTTGGGTTTTTTTTTTATTGTTTTGGGACATGTATGATTTAATTTTTTATGGTTAAAATGGTAGATCCATGTATTGTCTTTAGGGCGTCGTGGATCCTACAAAGTGTGGTGGAGCTGCAAGTGCAAAGTTACTAATTTTTTGAAAATGATTTATTTATTTACTACTATTTTCATATGGTTACACTGTTAATTCTGACGCAATTGGTTTGTTTTTAAACTATAAGCTATAGCAACACTTTTACTATGGCAACGTTCGAACTTATTTTCAAAGTAATGGTTGTGTAGCCGAAACTGCGCAAATTTTATAATGAAATGTTGGTCGTGAAAGAGCACCAAGCGGAACCGCTGTAGTGAAAGTAATGAAGAAATTTTATGAAAATGGTTTACTATAAGGAGCAATGGTTCTTTATAGAACATGTTCTCCGAGCTCAGATAGTGCGCATGCCCAAGAATATTGCTTTTGACGTGAACTGCAGCGACTGCGAGAAAACTGATTTCAGAGACCCCGGACTAGTTGCATACACGGTTCAGATGACTCAGGCATTGAAAGCAAATGACCGTCCGCTTCGATATTATTTCTCTGCGTGGGCCACACCAAGCTGAAGTGCTGGATTTGGGGTTTTAAAAAGCCTCATATAGTTATAGAGAACCAATGCATCACTTATCAAGAGTGACAGCTTGGTGTGGATTTTAGAGTGTTGGAATTATAACCTTTCTTCGAAAACACTGCTGGAAACGCCATTATCATCAGTGACAACCGTTAGAGAGGCATGGCAACCAAATTTGTATGACCTCAAATCGACTCTATTAATGTGGACAACCTTTATTTTCAACAAGATGCAGATGCTATAAAAGCCGACAGACAATCGAAATATTGAGCACCAAATTTGGCAACTGAATACTACGCCGTTTTGGTGAAGTCAATTTGCTTGTGCCAATTTAAGCTGTGATTTGACGCTGTTGGACTTTATAAGGTTTCGTTATGAAAAATATTATGCAGATAATCCAGAGGCGATTCTAGTTTTAAAACACGGCAGCCACATGATTGAAATATTTTTTCATTCTTAAATTGAAGACTTCAACTTTTTAAGGTTAGATTAGGGTTTGTTGGAGTGCCTGCTACCGCATACTTTAACATATTTACCCAAGTTCCTTTGTTTCTTGGTGCCCAAGTCAGTCATGAACATAGAAAGTAAACCAGGGTCTCGTCCTCTTCGTCCATACAGCTTCTACATAAGGCAATACTTTCCAAACCCACTTTTCCCTACGAGTGTTATTAACGCACTCTGCGCAAAGAGATCAGTGTCCTGGAGCGCTTCAAGTCCAGTCTTGCCCAAACTTGTTTAACTGACTCACACGTGAGGGTCTTACTTATTTCTTTGATGTCATGGCTTCTGCTACTTTCCTAACCACTGTAATAGGCCGTAGTAGGCCGAAATGGCCGTAGTAGGCCGGATCTGCTCCGCAGATCCCCTTGACGTCTGCATAACCGGGGATCAGACGGCCCTGAAATGCTCATTTTTTCGTTAAAAGATGATTGGCAACTCAATTCACAATTAGGACCACAGAAACTGCTTCCAGCGACCTATTCACATATATTGAAATATCATTTGTAGTTTTTACATTATTATGCCTCAACCTTGTCAACATTTTCCTTATCTATATCACTTCAGCTTTGTACCCACTGCAGTAGGCAGGCATACGAATAAAAATATTTATTCAATGTATTACAGAACACTTAGGCCCGGACTTTACCGTCCAGCTTGGAGCCGTAAGTATAAAACTTCATAGTTTTGATTTCTATATTGATGAATTTTCCCAAGACTCTTTTAAAGGTAATAAGGTTTGAAAACCTTTTTAATAGCATTATACTAGTGTATTATAATCGATGATCCTTCTTTAGCGAAATGTTATTGTCAAGTGACCTGCCCTAAGAAATTGTCCGGTAAAAGATAGAACATAATATCTAAGACATGAGTAAGCCTTGCCTTCAGTGCTCTGCTAATGTTCATACAGGTCATTCTCAGAAACTTTCTTAATCCTATGTTTATAAATTGCTATGTCTAGTGCTGGCAACCAAACGCCCACTTCATACATTGAACGGTAGAAAGAGCCATTGTACAGAAATCTTACACAGTCAGTACCTTGCTAATGTCATTTAAGGTATGTGGGGCAACTACCGAAATTTGGTTATTCTTAGTGATTATGAAAAGTACTATATTATATGGGTGAACTTCCAGTCCACACTTGCAGGCTCAATCACTCCCATGCTTTTTCCTTCCAGTTTCTTAAGTAATCTATTAATCACCATGTTTCCAAAATGAAGGATACGACAACTTCTTACGGCGTATCTGAATCACCCACCTCATTAAAATGCAGTTCCCCAGCACCTAGAGTACTGTCCTGCTCACCATCAAATGATTATTTTTTATATAAAAAAATATTATTTTTGGAATAAAGAACATTTTACCATTCGTCGATTTCCTAGGAATATAGACCCGCCTTAAACGTCCATTAAATATCACATCTAGTCATGAAAGGATAATCTACGAGTTCTTCCGGATTTTTGCTGGTATAATCTGAACCGGTTCCCTCGATTTAAACTTTGGACTTGAACTTTACGATATTTGCTACGCCTAAGGCTGTCTATGTACTATCATTAAGAAAATCCCAAAATGGAAAGTCTCTGATGTCTCCTCCATTTTCTCTCAAAAGAGCTTTCTAGATTTTTTCTGCCATCCTCAATTCCGCATTGCATAGCCCAAGCCCTTCTTATAGTAGTCCCAGTCATAAGACTCCTTTAATCTTTAAGCCTTCCTAGGGCTTTCTAGACCTTTGGGTCACCAGATTTGTTTACGCTTTCTTCTAGGTTTTATCGTAGGGCAATTAGAACTAAAGGTTAAATTGCAGGCGCTTACGATAGTATCTTCCATGCTATGCATATCCTCAAATGTCACTCGAAGCTCTGGGCTCAACTGGAAAATGGCACCAAACGCTTCACTTACACTTTCCTATATTTGTTCCAGTTTGTAAAGTTGCTGATAAAGGCAAGCTATTGCGAACGAGAAAAATAATAAAGAAAGTTTTAAAAGTTAAACAGTCTTAGTATAATAACAACCCTTCTGTCGAAGCTTTATAAATTGTATTGTAAAGCAACTGGTTAAGCTTCCATATTTTATATTAATATTCTTAGTAACGAAAAGAAAACTGAACACATCAAGTCATATGCATTATTAAATTGCCCGAATAGGTATGGTTGACAATTTGGTAAGAAATAAAAAAAAATAGAATGTACAAGTGACAGTACCTGATTAAAGTACCCATTCCGCACCTTCATTTTATTGCAAGGAGAAAGGATTACTATGAAAATAAAAGGAAAAGCTCAAAAAATTACTTGAAAAAATTTGAGCCAGAAACAATAAATAATGGTGGTAGCTACTGAATTATACCAAAATCTTCAAGATGATGAAGTACATAAATCTCTCTCCCTTCTGCATGTCATGAGCTAGTTAATTCTGCGACAATCTCAAGCCATGTAGGGCATTTCAGAAAGTGGAAAAGCCTTGCATTTAATTAATAGATCAAGGTTAGTGAATACGACTGTACGATTGAGTGGGGATTTCAGTTTGCTAACCCCTTAGAATATTAATGTGTAAATGCAGCTTACTGAAAACTGTTTAAGTAAATGAACAATAAATTGCCAGTTTACAACAAAATATCAACAGCTTACAAAATTGGGAAATGTCATTAATCATGAATACTGGTGACTTAAACGAATTTGGGCAAACATTAAGCTACTTCGAAACTTTAGCACCAAAATGGCTTTGTAATGTAACAAGGACTTTTTTTAGAAAGGATTATTGCTAAACATTAAGATGGCATTTACTTTCCAAAGCCAGTGTGCGACCATGGGCAAGTATATGTCAGTATCTTGAAAGTCACTCTGAGGTTATCGAATAAGCGTTTGTCAGTTTTCTGTGACCAAACAAGTTTGCTTATTTGACTACCAATGCTGATGTTTATAAACCTTGTCACATTTTCAAGTCAATTGTTCAAATTACAAAAAAACTTGGCACAACAGAACCAAAAGCTCTCAAAGTACATTACAACATACGACCATCGCATTGACCAGAACCATATTTTCGTAATTAAGACATTAACCCAGTGTCGGGTTTATCGTTAAAACGAAATAAGCGATAAAATCAATACATAAATAAGATTTACACATATCTATTAACTTAGACGGACGTTAACCGGTACTGCGATCGACTTTTTCCATTTATTTTCCAAAAAGATAATGAAAACACGAATAAAATGTTTACGCACGCTATCGTGCTTTTATATAAATCAATTCGATTTCAAGATTGTATCACAATTAAACACTCGAGTTTTCCTATAAAAAAAAAAATAAACGAATAACTTAGGCAAACAAGAAAAATCCTACCAATTTTGCCCTCTTTTAAAACAAATAATTTTCCAATAACAATAAATTTCCATCAAGTTTTCATCTGAAACTTTTAAATTACTCAATACTTTTTTATTTGGATTTTATGTGAGAGTATGTTTGTACAGCTTTTAGGTACCGTAATATATTTAAGTTTTTAAGAAATCTTTAAAAAAAATACAGTTGGTTTTTTGTATTATGACGTATACAAAAATTCAACGTATAGTCGTGCATAAAGTATAACGTTTTATTTTAATCTTAAAAAAATTATCCAACCGCAAAATCAACACTTCAAGGACTTTACATACATGAATATTGTTCTATGTAAGTATTTTGTTGGTTTGAGTGTCGTCTGTGCGCCTTGCAAATGGCAGTACAAGATTAACGTTCTTATTGTTTCGAGTGGAAAAGTGTCTTAATTCGAAAGTTAACAAAACATAAAGAAACCTTTTTTAATAAGTTTTGTTATAAATGATACTAGTTGAAAAGATAAATCCTTAAAATTTTTTTGTTTGTGTACTAACCGTGTGATTTTATTTTAAACCGGGGAGAATAGAGCAGTTTCCCAGAGTCTTCCAAAATTGTTGTTGTATACGGCGGCTCAAATTATGCAAATTGTTTTTTAGTTTTGCTAGTTCATTTAGTGCTTTTGTATCTTGTAGTATTACCACTAGATTTTGCGCTTCAATACATTTAAGTCCTTTTTGTGTATTTTTGGAGCGAAGTAATTTTTTATTGTCAAATAAGATGCCCTCTTTTGCTTATATAAGCATTTATCCAAACAAAGCAATTATATAAATGAGAAATACTATTTTAAAAAATTCAATTAAAATCAATATTGATTTAAAAACCCGTCGTGTAGTCGATTTGTCACCGGTCGTATAGTAATAGTGGTTAAGGTTTTGGCTTAAACACACCGTGATCGTGAGTGTGATCTCCACCGCTGACCTCAACGCCGTAACCAATTTTGTATAAAATCGTTCGTTGGACTGACCACCTTCAACGATCACCAATTGTATAAATAATGTCTGAAAGATATTGTAAAAGATCCCATTAATGGGTCTGACCTGACTTTAACCTGTTGATTTTTGATTGATTAAAAAACGACTTATACAAAGGACATTTTGGTTTTCATTGATCTCGGCGCGCTCGGTTGTGTACCTTTACGTCAAATCTCAAGGGTTAAATTAAAATCTGTTTCACGATCAGGTAAAAGTAGTTATGATGGTGGGATGGGTACCAGAAAATGTTCACCTCAAGAATCTGCGACCTTGCAAAGATAGAACTAAAAAACGTAGTCGTGGTAGTGCAATTACCTATAGTGTTGTAAACACAGAACTTTTTGAAAGCAAAAAAGGGCTTAGAATAAAGCGTAAATGAACTTAGCCCCTTAACTGATGCTATGAAGGCCCTTGAGGCTGAAATTAAATCGTTTAGCATAATCAGTATTGCTAAACAAAATAGGCTTCCATACGAGATGTTTAGATTACAATAAGCCTCAAGTAATTGATCTAAAAGGCTTACTTCAAGAACGGGGAGAAATAGTGGAAACACTTAAAAAAATCTAAATTACTTTTTTCGAAATTCATGTCGAATAGATTGATTAATTGGGGAGTGTCTGAGGAACACTCCTTTTCTGATCATTGTTATCTTCAATACGAATTGGATATAAAATAATTAAAAACTCCAAACTTCAGGAACCGAAGGAAAGCCAATTAAGATACTTTCAGAATGGTTTTAAGAAACTCTCTACTATAATTGGTCCCGAAATCTTTGGAATCAACAAAGGAGCTGGATGCCATGGTAGACCGGGTTTCTGATGCTTTTAATGCTCTTAGTAGACCAAAGGGTAAACCTCGTCCACCATGGCGGTCGGAGGATTTACAAGTAACGCGCTAAAAATGCAAGCGGCTCTTGAAAATCGCGAAGAGAACAAAAACTGACATGGACTGGGACTACTTTAAGGAGGTTCTTAAAGCGTATAAACATGAACTAAGATGCAATTTTCCAAAAAGCAATTTCTTAAGACTCTTTTGTGATAAAATACAGAAATCCTCTGAGGCAGCTAGGCTATGTAAGATATTATCTAATTGTCCTGTCATTTCCAGTTATCTGCAACGACCGGATGGCCAATGCCACTACAACGGGTAAGAAATCCTTGAAGCTTCTTGGAGATACTCATTTTCCGGGTTGTTTCAATTCTCCGCCTAGTTTGCCAAAGGCTACTGGCCTTCACGGGGAAAATTTTCAAAAGGAGAACTATCTTGTTGGCAGTAAACAGTTTCAAGCTTTTCAAGTCATATCATATTCTAAAGAAATGGACTAAAGTAGATGTAATGTGTATACCTAAGGCGGAAAAACGCTTTCATTGCAATCCCAAAGACCTTAGGCCTCTTAGCTTATCTTCTTATTTCTTGAAAATTCTAGAAAGACAAAAAAAGGCTCAACTTAATGGCTCAATTGAGCCTGTAAAGTAATCAAAGTCTCAGCATGCAAATTGTAAGAGGAAATCGGTGGAAACTGCTCTCCATCCCCTCTTATGTCATATAGAGAAGTCTCTCGAATATAAGAAATTCTGTTTGGTGATATTGAAGGTTCGTTTAATAAGGTCAAATGTGGCACTTGGAAGCTGGATTAATCAAATACTCAAAAGCAGGGTCATAACGGTAAATCAAAGTGTATCATCTATCCGTAAATTTGAAAGTAGGGGTACACCGGAAGGTGGCATATTATCCCCCTTCTTTGGAACTTGGCCATAAATGACCTGTTCTTAAAACTGGCATGATCTGGCTTTAAATTGGTGTCTTATGCGGATGATGTTACTATTAGTGCTTTCAGTAAATATCCTTGTTCGTCAGAGAGGTTATGCAGAATACTCTTGGTATCCTAACTCAATAGACCAATAGTTGCCGTCTTAGTTTTAATCCATTGAATACTCAATTGGTTCATTTTTCCAGGAAGTACAAACTTTCTCGTTTTGACCTCCAACTTTCAATGGAGTAGTTCTGAATATCGCAGATAAAGTGGAATTCTTGTGTCTTATTTTGGACAGCAAACCAAGCTAGATGCCAAATATTCTGGAAAGAATAAAAGAGGCTACGGTAGCACTCTACTCCTGTAAAAATGCCATTGGAAAAGGAGGGGGACAAGGCATCACATCGTATCTTGGTTTTACTCTTCTATAGTTAGAGCAGTTTAAATGTATTGAGTTACAGTTTGGTGGCCCGCCTTAAATACGGTGGTGAACCAAAAGTTGCTGATAAAAGTGTAAAGAACAAAGTGCATTCCTCTGGATATCCTAGTCAGGCAAGGGACTGCAAGTGCACCTATAAGGCTTAAAACAATTTAGGCCCATATCTTTGTCAGAGCAGTGGCATTCGCGAACGATAAGGTAAAGAAGGGTGAGAATGGAGTGGATTTGGTGGGTGAGAATGGAGTGGAATTGAGATGGTCAAAACTATAAAATGAGATTGTTTAGATTTTGAAGAAAAGCTGGTTGTCACGTTACATGTCAAAAAGGAGTTAGAAACCAGTTAAATATTTTTCTTCATGCTGAAAAGAGTAAGAAAAAAAACTTGAACAATGGACTCTTTGGACTATTTACAAAGGGTGAGGCCCAAAAATATCGCTCCAGAAATATTTAATAAATGTTATTATTGATTTGATTGACGTCATCAGTCTTTGGAGCTAAGATAGCTCGATTGATGATTGGCTAAATCGTCATTCCTAAGTTGCGGGCTATGTGTGAAAAAACATCTTTCCAAATTTAAGTTGATGACTTAATTTGACAGTAATCAAGTTTGACATTGAACAGTAGGAACAATATCTCATGTGTTACAGGAAGAACCGAAAGTTTTTTATCGGCATATCCAAAAGTTGCTTTGCAAATATTTGTGCAAAATACTCTCCAAGTAAATGCACATGCATATTGGTTGGATGTGTAATTTTCTTCACATGTCTCCAGAGAGCCGTATTCTTCAAGGATGCGTGCAGTATGTCTGGTGGTGTTGATCTTGGAATAATGGACACAGTTGTATGGAAATCACCAACGAATAACCAGAACAATGATGTTATCATATTTTCATTACAGTTGCTACTCCAGATGTTTATCCAATATTGCAATGAAGATCTGCAGCTAATAAATTTAATGACTGCTTGCGAGTCAAATGCGCCGTGAGTCTTCTATCAAGAAGCACTGCTACAAATCCCGGTGATACCACAGCCAAAGAAATCACATCTTTCATTCGAAATATTTTTTCTGTGCCTCCTGGTGCATCAAGCATATATAGATCTTTCGGATCTGAAGGCTTACAGGTTGTCTAAAATATGGCAAACACAGTTCGTATTTGGTGAGTATTACGTGTTTCAGATGCTTTTAAACCAATGTAGATGTGATTTTCAAGCAAAGTAATTTGGAAAAATGCTGTGTATCTGTCCTATTTGACCATCGATGATTTTGATTATTTGAAACGATGTTTTTGCCCCTTGACCTCCTAAAGCAGCATTCGCAAAGAGTAGCATCCACCATTATATGCATTAACAGTGTATACTCGTCCCAATGTGAGAAAATATTGCAGAAAATATGTTAGCTATATCGAAGAATTCGTAAAGTCACTCCTCCTTTTTTAAACATTTTTCGTCGATTAATTCCAAGATTAATAGTGCGAGAATTCGTGATACAGCACAATTGAAGAAAAGAGATAAATGTTGTATTTGGTGTATGTACATTTCTTTGGGGTGAATTATCTTCTGTGAACCATATGTTTTTTTGGCAATTCTAAATAGTTCTGGATCTTCTTCTGTCAACTTTTTTTCTATCATTCAATCGCATACATCCAGTAGCGAGTTTTCGAATATATGGTTTGAGTATATATGGTTCTTAGTGAATTAGAGACTCATAAATAATATCATTTTTTTTGAAAACTCTCACGGTGACATTATTTAGATGGGCAGGGTACATGCATAAATAAATCTTTCATTTCAGTCCAATACGAATTGCTCGTGAACGTGAAGAAAAGTTCTCTTCGTCGGTATTTCCGAACATATACCAGAGCATCCTGAGCATATCTGTGAATGTTTCTTAGATAGTAGGTATACGAAGCCTGAAGTATAACCATTTGTCCTATGTTAGCCACTGTTCCACCTTTTGCAATTATGTGTCACAAATGAATATTCTCTTCGACTCGAAACTTTGGTCGATTGTAACGAATCTAATTAAGTCGTTCGCTTTCGACTTTAGCGTAAACGATTAATATTTGAGAAAGTTGACGATACTTCAGGATGTAATTAGATTGTACGATCGGTGTGTTTCAGCAACACGTTGCTTAGTTTAATCTCATCTGCTGATAACATTTCCTCTCCGATAAATCTCTGTTCCTACAACGACATGTGACAAAACTCCATTTTATCTGCCCCGATAATGACTTTTAAGTCATCCGCTCTTACATTTTCTAATGTGGGTTAGAAGAATCATATCAAAACATCGTTCTCGCAAAATGATTCTCGTAATTTAGCAAAAATTTTCCAAACTGTTGCTACATTAAATGTGCATTGTAAAAATAAGTGACCCAATCTTATGATAAACATGCTCTTGGAGTTTTAATGGAGACATGAAATTACCATATCTTACAATATTCCTTGCTCCAAATGACGTCATATGGAAGCTTGTGTCTTATTTCCGAATATGTTCTAGAGTGTTTGGACTCTAAAATAACTCCAGCCACATAAGTTAAGAGTAGTATTTGTGGCTCAACCAGGTGTAGCATAGTAACTTTGACATTGATAAATTAAGCAATGAACAATTGACAACATTGTGATGGTTGATCTTCCAATGTTTGACTTTTTGGATTGCATTTCAAATAATTTCCATTACTTAAAAATGAATTTACACTAAACACAATATACAAAATATCCAATATTGCAGCGCCCAATATGAAAGTTACACTAAATAGTGAAAATTTAAAACAAAACTAACAAAACATATTTTGCAAATGTTACTTTGATTTTTAATTTATAATGCACTGCACTGAAAATTAACTTCATAGTGTTAACTACAGTGAAATATAAAGAGAGCTTCTACTTTTCATTTTGTTCGTGTTCCTGTAGCCCTATTCTGGTATTTCCTCAGCAAGATAAAAATGAAGGCCGTAGACATTTTGACATTGATTGTCAAATTATTATTGTTTTTTGCCATTTTGCTGTTCGAAAAATTTTTAATTGACAAATAATTTTAGACAAATAGCAATCCTCTCTAGGAAATTCGATTGCAGTTTTGGTGATGAGTTTGGTTTCAATTTTGGTGATGAGTTGATGTGCAGTTGAAATTATTAAATTTATTATTAAATTAATTTAATAATTTGAATATTTTAAGCAAAAATTTACAAGTTTATGCATTAGTACTACGGGAAGCACAAAAAAAATTATGCTGACACTATAAACAGAATGGACATCAGTTTTAATAAAATCGACCACTTATTCGATTTTTCTATAATTAGCGGTATGTTTAGATAAAACAACTTCAGACATAAGTGTTCAGTCGCCCACTGATAATAGTTGGATAAAAGCTGGCTCTCCACCTGTTGGTAATTGGAATAATGGCTCAATTGCATCTTCCAATTATTCCGAGCTATCGTTTTTTCGAAGTTTTTCTTTTAATATTCATAAAACTATTTACGCCAATTGCATCTGCCAGCTGTAGCCATTTTATATATATTTGTCAAATCCGGCCATTATATTGAAACTTATTTCTGTTGCTTGTTTTGTTGTTCTATTTGTTGATTTGTTCGCTGTTTAATTGCTGTTCAATTTACCATGTAAATTGGGAATGCACCACGTTTAGTGTAATCGGTGCAGCCTTCGATTGAATCGAAGAATCTCATTATTCATCTCCTATATCTTGATCCCATGTAAGCTGATTTATCTTCATGACCACTTCCTGATATTCGTTAAACGTCGTATGGGATTTTACCGCCATACCACCTTTTCTTTGAAGAAAACTGACTTGAAATTGTTTTCATGATCAATTGGAACTTCAAAAATGCTTTTGCAATTATTAAAAATGTCATCAGTTATCGTTTTCTGTCTGCCATACCCATGACTTTATACATTCTTCCTTAGCTTTACACTATCATCTTTTTTAACACTTTCTAACCACTGAATACCTATGTCGTGAAGAGTAGAATCACTGATGTATTCTATTTTCGATTTTTCTTCATGGTTTTTTTTCAGTATATTAGATGTTCAGCATTTTGGTGCCACTATACCTATATTGTGCTTTGTGTTTTATGCCTATGTTGTGTTTCCAAGCATAAGGATTTTCAATCTTCCCAATATTATTTTCTATATAGGCTATGATGTTTCTGCTGCTAAAATTTAATTATGGTTGACAATGTTTATCGTTTAACTGCTCCTTGCTTATTATTTTTTCATTGTTTTAAGTTTTCAGTTAGTCTTAGTGACAGTATGGTACGTGCTCTAGAACATGTTTTTATGCCGCTGAGGCTTTACTAAAACAAAATAGAATAACGATAAACTGTTATTATTCATTACCCTCCCTAATGTTGGCCTCTTGTGATTTTTTCTGGCAAATTTATTAGACAATACACCCTTTTTGCTCGTGTAAGTTGCAATCTTTTGATACACGGTCTGGTTTTTGTTTTGCCAATGAAAATTGTTTGCTTCATTCTTGTTGATTTTGGTCTTATCTGAGAGGGTCGCGTATTACTAGGGTTTAAACACTAGCAATTTGTTTGCAGTAAACGGTGTTGATTTCAGTACTTCGGGCCTTTTTTTCGAACAAAGAAGATTTTGAGGAAACTACAAAATTCCATTAGCTTTATGAAACATAATTAGACCTACACAGTTTAAAAATTTAGCTAATTTCAAAAAACATATGGGTAACCCATCAGTCAACCAATATTCGATCCAACACGTGCTCTATTAAATATATCTTACATTTTTTGTGTAGTAATCCATCACCATTTTAAAAACCCATAAAATCACAAAAAAGGTTACTATTGAAGAGAACAAGGTGTGTTTAAGGTATGCATATTAGTTGATCTGATACAAAGCTCAAAGAAAGAAAAATTTGCCATGAATTATTCCCAAATAAACATAAATAAAATCCTTAGTTACATAAATTATTAAAATCGATGACAGTTCAAATTTTTATTTTTATTTTTTAAAACTTTTATCAATATATGAGTTGAGTTCAGTAATTCGACCTTCACAACAAAAAAGGGATCTTTTCGTTTCTTCGGCATCATACATAGATTTGATAAGGCTATTACACATTATAAGCATTAAACATGTATACATTTTTAAACTTGAATGAATTTCCAAATACATAATTCTTTTGTGATCATCAAACTGTAGTATATGTATATATTCTGTACAAGTATTATTCCATCTTTAAAAATTTAGAAAAATAAAAACATCCTATTTCATACCATTAAAAGTCATCAATCAATGTTGGTCCAACAGCCAACGAAGAGAAACGAGAACAACAACAAAAATTACATAAAAAAGCTTATATTAAATATCCGTTTCTCCTCTGTATGCGAGTAGTATATATATTTATGTGTGTGTTCTATTTTATTTAAGATTTAAAGAATCTTTAAAAAATATTTTGTATTAAATCTGGTGGAAAACGGATAACATTTAAATTTGTCCCTTTTCTATTTACTTTTTTTTTGCTTCTAAATTTTAGTTCTATAATCGTGTAATCAATTTAAACTATCGTACGGATGATGATCTCTGTATATTGTACATCTATTCATTCATAAGGACTATACACAATTCTATCCATGGTGATGAGCTTGTGTAATTTAAAACTCAAAGAATTTTATTTTTTTTTGTTTGTCCTTCGGTAAATAAAAAACAAAAATCTGGGTTGGTATAGTATCATTATATTTCGTTGCTCCTTTCCATATTTTAATAACCTTCCTAATTAATCCTGAAAAAAAATTAAACTTTCTTGTAAAATTCTCTGTCATATTTTCATTTTTAATAAGTAATTTTGTGTTCTTATAAAATATCGAGATACGTTGTAAGGTTATAATTAGAAAGAAACTGTATTAAATTCTAGAATTTTCTTTTATGTTTTTACCAAGTTCTTCCTACATAAGACGAATATATATAATAATAATCAGCATGGAAGGCCATTACTGGCCTCTCGCTAAGTCGAGGCGCTATCGATATCACATTGTACATTTTGAAAATATCAAAATGTTTCAGGATAAGTACCACGTGACCACACCGATTAATACTGTCGTTAACAGCTCCTTCTTTTTGGTAATGTACTAAAATTGTAAATAATTTTGATAATCTCATTGCCTTAAAATTATTTCTTGAATGGTCGAATATTTAAGTACTTTTCCTACTTGAGTTCTATTCCCAATCTTATTGCAATTTTAAGGATATCTTTTTTGTAAAATGTTAGATCCTGTTCTGTTTTAATAGACGTTATGTCGCTGATTTAGTCTTGTTCTGAAAATGATTGTGTTTCGGGCGATTTAAATTAAAGTGCTTTTCCTGGTAATGTTCTAACAACATCAATTGCAATACATTTAAATTGCGTTCTACGTTTTGTAGAGGTCCATATATTCTCTCTTGACCTAAAAGATACCTAAAAGACCTAAAAGATACGCAGCAATATATTTCTCACTTTGTATAATGTTTTGTTGATGCCAAAATGTGCTCTAATTTTACAATTATGTAGAAGGTGATCCATAAATGGCGGTTGTTTTTTGAAAAGAATGACTATGGCAGAAAAGGGTCAACTTTAGCCTGTAATGTTGTTGATTTTCCTTCTTTTATTTTTTTAAAGTTTGACAGCGGTATGTAGTTTAGTATTTGTTTGACAGCCATCAATATACTAAACGCTTTCAATGAATTTTTAGACCGACATTACAGTGGACCAAATGAGATGACCACAATGGAAAATTCACAAAATGGTATTGGACGACCGTCTATTGTAAGTGATGGCATGTCTGCTGGCGTGATTGACATTTCAAAAAGCCTTTACATCGCATATTGATTGATAATTTGGAGGATACTGTTTTTGTTTCCAAATTGCTCGAGTTCGTATTCAGGTTGAAAAGATATTCTGATTGTGGATATTCTAACATAGATTAAAGATAGATAAAATGTATACAGATTATTTTCGTTAAATTCACGCACGGCAAAGCAAGTTGTTGTCATTAAAATGAAACAAGGTTATTGCAAAAACTCGAAAAGCATAACTAGGAGTTGGTCCCTACAAAACTTTATCTTACCAGTCTTTTAAATAAAGGCCACTGATTTTCTTTTTTTTAATGGTTATACGTAAGTGAAATCGATTCATCAATTCTACCAGCATTCATCATTAATTACATTAATTATGTTTGGGTAGGTTAGGTCAAGGAGAACGTCCTAAAAGACTGGCGTAGACACAATTTGCCCATCTACAGTTTGTAACTTTTTAAGCTTCTACCTGTAGGAGCAGTTTATACATGGCGAGCGGTAATTCTGTATCAGCGTGGCATGGTAAGATGCGTCTGGATTTACACTGACGAGCGAGTTCATTAGTTTTTAAATTCTCTATTATATTGAAATGCCCTGGCACTCAAGTAAGCTGCATGTTGAACTGTTCTCCCATTTCATTATGAGATGAGAGACAGTTCCGGACTACTTTCGACATGATAAAGCCTGACTGTCCGTAAAAATGCCAATAACCTTAACAGATATTACATTATACTTAATCCATTCTCTTTGATTGCGATGATCACTACCTGAAAAACACTACATTGATCAGGAAGGAGAGAAGATAAGTTTTTTGCAGAACATCCCACAACCGACCCTGCAGTCACTTTTCGATCCATCCGGAAAGAATTTAATCTGATCGGGATTCTGTAATTACCGGGAACTGTTTCGTCCGCCCAGTCCTCTCTGGAGGGAATAACAGTTTGATATTTAACTTCAAGGTATGATGTTGGGGTAGTATAGTCACTGGCTTTGGGAATAGCCTTGTTCATTAGAATAGATTAGTTTCCCGTTTTACTATAGGTCACACACAGATAAACTGATTTAATCCTAATAGCTGTACTTGTAGCCATTTGTTTAGCTAAAATATTTAGAGGGACTAGATGAAGGAGAATCTCTAATGCCTAAATTAAAGTCGTTCTGATTACCACACTTATACACATGTAGGCAGTTCTTTGAACCTTCTTCGGCAGCTTTTGGTTTGCCACTATATTTAGAGCTGGCCACCAAACTATAACTCCGTACAGTAGAACAGGTCCAACTAAAGAGGTGTGCAGCCAATGTACGATTCGATGGCTTAGACCCCATCCTTTCCCAAAGGCATTCTTTCAGAAGTATAGCACTTTTGTAGCTTTTTTTACCCTTTCCAATATATTAAGTTTCCAGCTTATTTTGCTATCCACAATAAGACCCAGGAATTTCCCTTTATCTGTGATATTCAAATCGTTAAGAGTAGGTAAAAGTGGGTGGATTGAAAACAAATCAATTCAGTTTTAAGTGGATTAACAATTAGACCGCACCTATTGGTCCATTTAATAAGGATACATAGAGCATCTTGTATAAGATCTCTAAAGTAAGCTAGGATATTTGCCGAAGACATTAATGGAAACATTATCTGCATAAGCAACCACTTTATTTTCAGACCCCTCTAGGTTTACTAACAGGTCATTTATAACCAAGTTCAAAAGAAGGGGGGATAATACACCATCCTGTGGTGTGCCTCTACTCACAAATTTTTGGAAGGATGTCTCTCCAAGAATAGCCAAAATAACCCTGTTCCTGATCATTTGATCAATTCAACATCCGAGTGACACATTCAGCCCCAAATCTGAAAGTGCTAGCGTGATCACCTCTGATTTGACATTGTTAAAGGCTCCTTCTAAATCAAAGAAGGTCATCCAAGAGAATTCATAATATTCGAGCGATTTGTCAATATGGCCTAAGAGGGAATGCAGTACAGTTTCACTGATTTCCCTTTGCAGTATGCATGGTGAGATGCTGCTAACTTTACCGGCTCGATTGAGCCTCTAATATAAACTTCTATCTGTTTCTCTAAAGTTTTCAAGGAGTACGAAGATAAGATGATGGGCCTAAGTTCATTCGCAATTTTAAAGAGCTTCTTGCATTTCAGCCGTGTTATTTGTAGCTCCTTTGACCACCATAACGCAAGAGATTTGCCTTTAGGCCTATTAACAGAACACGCGCCTAAGATAGCTTCATTGAAAACATTGGACATCCTGTCGTTCAATGATTGCTGGGTTGATTCAGGAGATTTAGAGACCAATTCTGTTAAAGAGTTACCTAGAATTAATTTGAACGTTTCTCAATTGATCCTTCTTTTATTTCTAAAGGTTGGAATTTTAGAATATTTCAAAACTAATCTAAATTGTATGTAGCAATAATCAGAAATGGAGTGTTCTTCGGACACTTTCCAATTAACTAGTTTATTTGACATGAAGTTGGAAACAAGGGCAATGTCCAAAACTTCCTGTCTATTATTATTCATAATAGTATGCCTATATTACTGATAGAAAGGTTAGCACTTAGAATATGATCAAGGAGTGACTCACCTCTCTCGTTCGTTTGGATGCTTTCCCAGATTGTGTGGTGTGAATTCACGTCGCATCCGGCGACGATTCCCATCTTAATTTTTCAGCGTGACAGCGCCTAAACCATAGCTAATTAAGCCACCCGTCTTAGCCAGCACTTCCAGTGATTCATTGTTAAATACGATTATAGCCCACATGAAATCGTTTTTAGCCTCATCCACTCTGGCTATCTTCCAGTTGTTGGTCGACAACTCAAGATTACCCATTCTAGCTCTATAATCGTTTTAGGATTACTTCAACTGCATGGACTTTTTGTTTAGGTTTAGGCCAAACTTCACCTAGGCTACTGATCACCGTTTTATGTTCGTTCAAGAGACCTTTGGTTGGCACAAGCTGTCAACTTGACCTGGTGTCTGTACCAACCACCATCCCGAGATGTAAGAGCAGCTTCAGGGTTTCCCCGAATTATTTTCAGGAAGGAGGCAGCAAGAGCCTTTTTTATCTTCCTTCAATAAGCGAGAGTGATGCTAGCATCCTCCTGTGCTCTATTAATAACTGCTACAACAGCGGATCCTTGAGAACCTCGCTAAAATAACTAGTTCCAGTTGCCTGCAACTTTGACTATTTAGCGGCCTTTGGAGATTCATCGGAAGATTTCTGTCTTTTGAACAGGGAGCTCTTGTATGAATTTCAATGTGACTCTGTCCTTATCCGTCCTATCCACCAACATTTTTTCTAGTCTTTTTAGGGTTTTTGCATGACTTTATTTTGGCTCTATAGGTTGGTTTGAAAGGACCTGCATTATCGGTGCATATGATCCCTTTCCTAACCTTGATGAGAAAAGGCATACAGACCTGATTATCTACTTTTGGAGTTTCCAGCATTTTAAGAGTGCCGACCTCTAATTCAATTTGAAAGTTTATCTTCAAAAGATGTAGATTGCATGATTTTGCTCTCCATAGATATATTAAGCATAAGGAATCTTACCTAAATCTCGTTCTAATTGGTTTAAGAAACTAGACTGCTAAAATTCCTATTATGTGGAATTTTTATTCGGTCATTTATTAATCAACCTCGCATCATTAAAAAAACCAAATTAGAACTATGCTCCAATTTTGTCTTGAATCGTCTCAGCCAAGTACTAACAAATATACGGATAAGCAGCACTCGATTTCAAACATTTATTTTCAAAATGCAGATAGCTGACGTTTTTTTGTATCTATGTAATAGATAATTTCGAAATAATTTTTATTGCTGAAACTTGGCTGACCATTAACATTAAAACAGGGAATATTTTCCATCCTGTTATACTGTTCAACGAAGGTAAAGATATTTTCAAGATAATCCGCATGTTCTGCAAGTTATTTGCAGTTTTTTTTTAAGCGTTTGCATACTTAAACAGAACATGACATATTTGGGGAAAAGTATTTAGAAAACCTAAATTGTCCTAATTATTGAAACTGAACACTAACCAAAGTACCGGTGTATAGATCGTACTCCTCTTACTGTCCTAAAGTTGATTGCAAATGCAATTTCTCATCCAATTTTCATCAAGAGCCTTGTTGATGGCTCATAACTATGGAAAAGTTCAGTAATTAAAACTTTTTTTTAATCAGGATCTATATATGACATTGTAAATCATAGAGAAAATTGCATAATATATGTTTTACCTTAACTTTTAGAAAAAGACTAAAAAAGAATGCTAAAGACTAATTTGATCTTACCCACTAAACTGTTTGTGTAGACCGAGCAGTATGGACTCTGTTTTGGTAAATCAACTAACACTAATCTATTGTTACTAACAAATTACATTTCAAGTTAGTTGGTAGTAATGTTTAGATAGTGTATACTGATTTTAGTAAACTATTTAGTAAAGCAGAATTTTTTTCAAGACTATACCACATGATACTCAAATACAAGGAATATGTTCAGTTGCTCGACTACCTTTTTAATCAACTTTTTGTGATAAAAGTTAATCGACACTAAAATATTTTAAGCTGTAGCAAACTAATATCTTAACTCAATTTAGTGACTCCATGTCAGAACTTAGATCTGAAGCTTGAAAATTCATTATAAATGTGCATGATTTTCGATTCAAGAGGCCATTTACAACTTAGATGTTGCAGTCTTTTTATATAATTGAGCAATTGAAGTTGTGGTCTTAGGGCGTCTTTTAAGTATACCCAGCTTTCGTTTTTTTACTGAGTTGTTCTTCTTCATATTCATAGAACTTCCCAAACCTCTTGCATCATCGTCTTTTTGCATTTTTGATTGCATTTTGGTCGATTCTCTGAGAAAGAAAATTGTCCATTCTATTTTTGTGCTGTTGTCTTTTTCAAAATTTTGCATTTCAGTCAAATCAGTAGCTTTGTTCTCTCGGGTCACTTCATATTTCAATGCTGTTTCCAAAATGTTATTCATGTTTCTTACTTTAACAGGTTTATTTTGATGAAAATGATACCAGACTTTCCACTAAGGGCGGTAATTCATTCTTAAAATTCGCAGAAGTAATACATGGAACAAACCGCGCTAGTTTGGTTGTTTCTCAATTAAAATCGGAAGCCGTTTTTTCATTATTTTTCCTAGTGTACAGCATTGTTGTCTAAAATTTCTAGTCATTGGGACTTAACTTCAGCTCTCAGTTGTCAATTTTTTTTTTGTTGCAGCGGAGTTAATCCATTAAACTACTCTTATTTTTCTGCAAACAAGTAGTGCTACATGCTTAAGTATGAAAATACATCTTTTTGTGTGGTTTTACTGCTTTAACTTCGGTCTCGTTAACCGTAATTTTAGTCCAAAATTGTTCCTGCTTCTTATTTTGTTGTTCCTTTTGTTGATGTAATTACTGTTGCTGAATAAATCAAACTGGATAATTTTTAATTCATTTGCTAAATTTTTTGCAATATACTTTAACCTCTCCAGTGTTTGCTCAGTATGCAAGAAATCGACAAATTAGATAATGTTTATTCAGTATAAAAATGCGAGCATTCGGTCAGTTCAGTTTGCTCTTCTTAATTAGAGACAATGTGTTTAAAGTATAGTTGCATTCATTTTGAAGTAGACTTCTGGCCCAGCTGACGTAATATGGCTTAGGATTTTTTATATTCGTTAAATGTACGTTGATTTCGTCCAAAATAGCATTACTGTAGTAATTTCTGCTTATAAAACCTCGTCTAACCTTGCTTTTTTGAACCAAAAAGTACTGGTAATATTCATCGTATGTTCGTCTGATTTTGTATACCATCCAGTTTATTTTTTTAATTTAAATTTTGGGCTTTTTGTGCTTAACAAGTACATTGATGCTTTTCGAACAGGTGCTGCAAGTCCTGGATTTATGTTATGTTAAATAATTTTAGTTGTGAATTATACAAACTTTACTCTAACTTCCAAATCAATTTACTGATTTTAATTGAGGCTTAAACAACGCTTGAATGATTTGTTTTCTTTTTAGAGTGCAGTTTGTGATATGGTTGACCTGTTAGGGTCGACCAATAATAACACTTTTCTTTATTACGCTTACTATCAGGCTTAATTGGCTTCTAACTGGCTATTTTATCAGAAATTTCAAAAAGATTCGGTCACTTTACACTTAATTTAAGTTAATAATATGATTAAGTATGTCAAATTCCAATATTATAAACGAAATGTTTTTAAAGTAGATTTGCCCAATGCTGTTTTATGGAATAACTTTAAAAATTATGACTTTTTTAAGTGTACTGAAAAGTGCAAGCGTAAATTTCTCTCTTCTGAGTTTTCGGTTTAATTTGCTGTATAAACCGATTTTATTCCTTATAATTGTTTACCTCTTTCACGCGTAACTGCTTTAAATGTTCCGAAATATCATTTTCATAGCATTTCTGGAAGTGCTGTACTTCTGACATTGTATTTCGATAGCATTTATTCGTAAGTCAAGCCCTGAAATTGGTTCATCCCAGTCTCTCTAAAAAAAATTCTAATTAGACTTTAATTAGAGTTAAATTAGGGCCATTTTAACATTATTCATAGAGGTTGATGTGATTAACATTAAACATAATTTGTACTATTTTATTTTTCTGAAAGGACATTCTACGATTCTACTGTACTTTTCACATTATTACAAGATATTTCTTCCTCTGCCATTTTAGTGAGGTTCTGCTTGGTTTTTATCGTTTCGGTATTCTTCGAAACCAAATTAGTAATTGAAATATAAAAGTAATTAATGTTTCATGAAACATAGCAGTCTCCCCCGACCACATAAGCGAACAATTTATGTTTTGAGGGGGTTTATCGTTGTTGTTGTCAATAAAGTAATTAAATACCATAAAACTTCAGATAAAATAAAAAGAAATTAAACAAATAATATCGAAAGGTATTATTATTAGCCTTTTACACACAAATACATTTATACTTGATTTACCTAACAAAGCCTCAAACTCGTAAGAGTTTAACAATTCTCGATAACAAACTGTACGATACACCATCCGAATATCTAATCAAATAAATTTCAAACGTTGTTTTTTTCACTTTTGCGTGTGCGTGCCATTTTCTGCAGAACAACACAAAATAAAATTTCCCACGAAAAACAAATACAGAAAAAATGGTCAAGCCTTAAATCCTTTTTCCATTTACCGATTACAACAGCACATACATATATACGAAAAAAGAAATACAGTAAAAATTCTTTTGTTTCTTTTATGCCAAATCAATACATTTTGTTCGTGCCATGTTTTTTCCATCTCCAATTACATCCCACCATAGACACATTTTCTTTATTGTTACAAATCTTAAGTGTTAATTTTTTTTTTGTTTTTTAGTTTTTGTGTATGTATGGCTTTGAGGGAAATTTAACACCGAAATACAAAATGATTTATACACAAAAAAGGTGAAAAAGGATAAAATCTCTTTGTACCATTAACAAACTTTTTAATCACTCACTTTTTTTTGGGAATATTTCGAACTGATGAAAATTATAAAAATGTGACATAACTGGGATAAAATTTTTTTTTTGGGAAACCAATTTTTTGGAGATTTACTCTTTAAAATTTTTTAATTGTGCAAAAATGTAAGATTGGGCCAATTACATTATGCTGTTATCGATAAAATAATTTAATGTTTAACTGACTTACAAACTGACGGAAACATTGACGACTTTACATGGCACAGTTCAAAGAAATGATGAAGAAATGATAATAGACGTTCTAGTATTGGAGGATTAGAAATGAGAATAGACGTTCTAGTATTGGACGTTCTAGTATTGGAAGATCAATAGCGATGAAATGCTTTTGGAATACAGAGAAGGGACTTCTAGCGGCCAATCATTTGAAGATCGATATTTTAAATTTTTTAAAGAGTATTTACCGTTAAGCATTTTGGATTGCCCAACTCGTAACACCCAATTTTATTACTTGCCACATCATGGAATTCTAAAAGAGAATAGCACGACTACGACGTCGAATGAAGGGTCACTACATGAAGAGTTAACGGTGCGTTTTATATGGTGCACTTAAGCTTGGTAGAAATAATTTAAAGATTTCCTAATCATCGAATAAAATCGGGTTAATCTGGGTAAACCTAATGGGTACAGCGTATACCCACACATCCGTCTGAACCGATCAAAACGTTATTGCAGCTCAGATTTTTATGTGGATAATATAATGTTAGGAGCTAGCACCATCGAAGAAGCAGTAATATGTTATCACGCAGTAATTTCTGAGTTAAGTAAAGGAGGATTTACGAAATGGGCATTCAATAGTGAGGAATTGCTTAGAAACATTTCGAAAGGCAATTGAGACTATTCGTTATTACCGGTTATTTAACCGATTACTGTCAATCAATTTCCATATTAGTGATACGTTTTGCTTCAAGGTTTGATGGAAAATTGACAAAGAGAAGCATATTATCGGAATGGTCAACATTTTTTGATCATATTGGCTGATTGTGGTCAGCAACATTCAAACTGCAAATTTAGTTTCAAAGGGTTTTGGCTTCAAGGAGAAGGTGAAGATGATGAGTTGTCGATTTCCATTCAAGGAGAATATTTTTCCATTAGAAAAAGAATGATCAAATTTATACGTATGATCTAGTTGTCGACTTAATGCGTTTGCTGACACTTCTGTAAATGTAGATGCAGTAATTATCTGCAGCAGAGTAAACAATTATATACGACTTATGAAGTGTGCCTTAATCTAAACCAACTTAACTAAACCAATACGTATTATAGTTTATTTATATTTTAAAAGTATTATAGTTATTTTATCCTTTTTGTGAAGTCACTGAAAGGTTACATCGAAAATACACTTTTCAGCTACTACTTACGAGGCAATAGCGGAATAAAGTAGCGTCAATCAAAGTAGCCCGCGTCAAAACTTATGATGCCGTTATTAAATTCAATAAACAAAAGCAGTAAGACAATATGTCACCGATTTAGACTGATTCCATAATTGTTTTAAATTAAGTCTGATCATGTCCTAGAAGATGGCAAATGTATGTACTAACCGCGTGTAATACATTTTGCACCATACAAATCGAAATTAATTGAGGTTCATAAAATCTACAGAAAATCCGCCTAATTGTGCGTCACCAAGTGGTCGGTAATTTGACTTTGATGCTACAGGATGCAGCTTTGACTCTACTACAGTTATGCCACTACTGAAAAAATTATGTGGTGTTTTATTCTTCCTCGGGTACTTAATTTTGAAGGCCTTTTGGAAGCGGGTGGCAAGTTAGCTGATTGACGTAAATAAACGCTATTTTAAATTCCAGGCAGCTTTGTGTATTGTCAAATGTTATGGTTGACCCACATTA
Source organism: Tipula confusa (assembly GCA_963556175.1). Lineage (NCBI taxonomy): Eukaryota > Metazoa > Arthropoda > Insecta > Diptera > Tipulidae > Tipula > Tipula confusa. Next base: position 107,043,135 of record OY744476.1, on the reverse strand, counting down.
TGGTTGACTGGTCCTTTTTCTAATTAATAAGCCGCTATTGGCCAAAAATTTAGGGATTAAGTAGTACCCATTGCAAAGGATATACCTCTAATAAAATGGCTACACGGCACTCGTTAAAGAACTTGAACAACAGAGATAGCAGAGTTCTCATTGTTGAAAACAACTAGATTGAACATAGAGTTTTAATAGGCCAACCAAAAAGAGCTCACCCATTAGATTTCCAAGCGGAAATTGGGACAGAAATAATTAATAAAAAACTAAGTGTGCTTTCCCTGCTCATTTCAATTGCATATTTTCACCTCATAAACAAGTTAACTCTAAACTAAAAGGTCGAATGGTGAATGATTCTAATCTTAATCCTATAAAATTCAATTGTAAAGAAGTTAAAAACCATCAAAAACTGCATAAGTTTAACCCGAATTGCCCCCGTGTTGCTATATGGCAACAAAAATTACATCTCATTTTGTGTCGATATAGAAAGAGAATCAACAAAGTTAAACACGTTGTGCCATTAGTTTTGTTTTCTAAAGGGACAACAGTTACTTGGCTAGAAAAATTATTTCAGTTGTGCCTTGGCTCTTACTGGAAGGAGGTTGTAAAGTTAAGCAAAAAAAAACAAATAAAAAATTGTGAAAAAGGTAAAATGGACTATATGAAAAAGTAAGTTAGATTTCCGTTATTTTTCCACAAAATATTTTTAGAAAATAATCAAGGTTTCTTTATGCTAATGAACCCTGAATGTGCTATATGAGGTAATAAAAATTAATTTAAGGGTTTTTCACCGGTTTTTGTGCCTGTTGCCATACGGTAACACGGAGACATAAGAGGAAATTTTTCCCATTTGCTCAAAATGAGCATATTCATTGCGACTTTAGTTTTTTTGTTTCCTGCAATACGTAAACCAACTAGAAGAATTGATGCAATTTTCATCTAGAATGTCGACGACAATTCCACCGCCATGACTCCAATATTTCCTGAAGGGAATTATAAAGATTGCCGCAATTTTAAGCCGCAAAAGCAGTTAGAAAACGCATGAGCAGTTAGTTTTTTTTTTGACAACGAGTTATAGCAGACGAATCAACCAAAACTGCGGTGTTTCGCGAGAAAGTCAATCCTACAATTATGGTGGCTGAACTACGAACATTTGACAATTTCTCCACTTTAAAGATAGCAATCATGCCGGCTCAACTGAAAACCCGAATCCAGATAAAATGTAGAAACTTCGTCCAATTACGGACCGTTTAAAATCCAAAACATTGTTACATATTCATCCAGAGCCAAATTTGTCATATGATAAAAGTATGATAGGCTACTTTGGAAGACACGGGTGTAAGCAATTTATTAAAGGAAAGTCATTAAGGTTTGGCTACAAAGTCTGGTCATTATGCACTCCGTCTGGATATAAGGCGAATTTCAAAGTGTATCAAGGAAGAAATTCTCGTACGAATGTAGACTACGAAGAAAAATATGGCAAATGTGCTGCACCACTCGTTTACATGATCGAGTGGTATTACCTGAGGCTACCATAAACTTGTCATTTGCATTTTACTTCGGCAACCTATTTACTGGTCTCCTCTTTTAGAACATTTGACGTCACACAGATATAGTGGCAGTGGAACAATCCAGGAAAAGCGTATACCTAAATCATGTCCACTTCCATTAAAAAAAATCGGATGAAGGACAAACGTGGCCGTTGCAAATCAGCAGCAATAAATGACAGTGGAGTTCGTCTAACAAAATGGGTCGATAATAGCGTAGTTTCTTTGGCTTCAACCACTTTTGGGACACATCAGTATTCGCGTTTCGCTACACGAAAGAACAAAAGAACAAAGTAGTCGTTTCTCGCCCTTGTGTTGTGACGGAATACAATAAGTTTATGTGTAGGGTCTACTGTTTGGATCAAAATGCTCTTTATCGCATTGCCTACAAAGGCAAAAATGGTGGAGAATTTTTACCTGGCTAGTAGATGTTTCTGTACAGCCTGGCTAGTAGATGTTTCTGCAACTACATCGTCAATCGAAAATTTCGCAGCTCGAGTTCAGAAGATAAATCGCCAAATAATATTGTTAACATTAGGGTGAGAAGCCAAAGCGACCAGGTCTCTCAGTCAATCCGAAGCATAAAGTTAAGAAAACTCTGTAGAAACAGTACGTTTTGATAGATTAACCACCTTTTTATTGGACGTACTGCTTGCATCAAATGAAATGTTGGACTTTCATGTGAAATGTTTTCAGCCATACCACACAAAACAATAAGAAATTCTGAATTTAATAAATAATTACAAGAAATTTACATAAAAATTATATTTTATTTCAAATGTATATTTAGTCATATATGGAAATCATTTTGTTGAAAAAATTCTCTATGTATGTTCCCGTGTTGCCATATGGCAACGACAAATGGGGTGGACTTCCCAAAGATATTTTCCAATATTTTAGACCCCAGAGACATTGTATAAGCCCCAAATACAATGTCCAAAAATATCGTTAAAAAAAATTCTGGGACAATTCGGGTTAAACTGCATAACTGCATAAATGTACTAGAAGAATTGCATATTATACCAGACCATATATTTCAAGTTTCATATAAAGTTCTTATAAATTTTCTATAAAGATAATTCTTGGTATAAAAAAAATTAAGCAACCTTTGGATACATTTTTAAATTAAAAAATAAATAGTATACTTTAGACAGAAGACGTATAATGACCGAGCAATTGGCGCAGTGGTTAAAGCTGCGGTGTTTGGGATGGGAGGTACCGGGTTCGAATCCCAACGAGGGAGGGTTGCAAATGGGATTTTTCATCACCTGATTTCGGTCGGTGATGACGATGAACACAACTATGACCATAAACACAATAAAGATGAACACAACTATGTTGGAGAGCAGAATCCATGGGTCGAACCATCGTCCATGTCAGTGCAGGCTGGCTGGAGCAATGCAATGTGCAGATGGATTTAAAATTGAACCTGTATTCGTGTGTCCTTAATTTGGCTGGTGACGGCGTAAGGTAGGACGTTAAAAATTAACTGCGAAAGAGTTGGGAGAGCTTCGGCCCAGAACAGATTGTAGAGTTCAGAAACAAAAAAAAATAAAAAATAGACGTATAATGATGCCTTCTAACCCAGCATAAAATCGTTTTAAAAGTTGAAATTTATTAAAATAATCCTTAATAAAAGCTTAACAACTGATCGTAACTCTTTAGTTATTGGAGGAATAAAAACTATTGTCGACAAATCAGGAAACCTGATCCTTTATATCAGGAATTTAAAAATATCAGTACACTTAGATATATGATTACAGATAGCAAAATGTTAACAAGCTTTGAAAAATGTTCCGATGATTCGTTTGCTGAAGCAAATGTGAGGAGAAAAAAATATTATCAAACAAGGATTGATGAAAACTATTACGATGACGTCGAATTCAATAGTCGATTTAGATTAACTAAGTCTAATTTTAATTATTTAGCAACCTTAATAGAAAGTAAAAGCAATCATTGTGATAATCGAGGATTACCGTTGTCTGTACACCAGAAATTAATGTTAACCTTAAGATATATTGCTACCGGTAGTTACCAACTAGTTACGGGTGATCTAATTGGCGTAAGTCAATCAACCGCCTGTATTACAATAAATGAAATATCAAGATAAATCACAAAGTTATCAAATAGATTTATCAAAATGCCATCAAAAAAGGTTGAACGACCAAACATGATAAGAAATTTCCATGCTTTAAAAGGAATTCCAAAATGCATTGGTTGCATAGACGGTTATCATATCCCCATTCGATCGCCCGGAGGAGAAAACGATGAAATATTTAGAAATCGGAAAAACTGTTTTTCAGTAAATGTGCAAGCGATTTGTGATGAAGCCTGCAAGCTTCAAGATATTGTAGTAAGGTAAATGAAATATAGATGTACTCGTTAATAGGAATAAATAATCGATAATTTTATATTATTATAGATGGCACGGAAACGCTCACGACCAAACTATTTTCAATTTTTCGTCTATAAAACGACGTTTTGATGACGGTGAGTTTGATGATAGTATTAGTATCGGTGATGGTGGATATGGTTGCAAACGGTATTTGATTACACCATATAGAAACCCTATAACTCAGCAGCAAAAATCATTTAATAAAGCTTTATGTTTGAGTCGTGCATGTATCGAAATGACATTCGGGATGTGGAAAAAGTGATTTCCAGTTCTGACGTAAGGTATTTTATTATAATTAGACATATAATTTTTATAATAATAAATTTACTTTTAGCTTCACAAATTAAACTAAGCAATTATTGGACCCGTCATAGTAGCAACTGCTGTGGTTTATAATATAGCTAATACATACAACGAAACAGATGACTTTGAAATAGATGAAAGTGGTGGTGGTTTCAATTCCTTTGAACCAATTCCTTGTACGACCCCAATTAGTTCGGAATATGTTGCTGACACTCAAATAAGGGACTTAATTTGCAGTCGATTTTAAATTAAAATACACTATTACTAATTTTTAAATCAATAAAAATAACAAAATTCATTAAAATAAAATAAAAAAATTAAAATCCATTTATTTCATTCATAAATTATAACATATAAATTATCACATTTTATGTAGTTAGTTTACAAGTTAGAGCTCTATTGGTGTAATTGCGTTATTTTCAGGTCATAATAATTTGTCATTGATATATAAGCATTTTCTTTTGCTACATTTGAATTAATTTTCGATTTGTATAGTTTTTCTTGATTCTCGTCCATGTTCCTTTTCTTGTATGTTCTCGATCTTCGTATTTGGCAAATTAAGTTTTCTTGAGGTTGATTTACGTTTCGGGAATCATTGGTGGTATTTTCAGATAAATAAGTTCGATTTTCTTCGTCGTCCCATGATATCTAGAGATGTTCTTCTTCCATCTCTGAATCATTTGTCTTGATTATTGTTTCATTTTCCTAAAATTACAAAATCATTATATAATTTTGTTTTCACTACACATATGTATTCATATTCTTTACACATATTTCACTACACATATTTACCTTTTTCTTGTTAAAGACGCCATCTGAATCAAAAACATTTGTTTGTGGTTCGTTCGTTTGTAATATTAATTCGTACGGCTCCCTGTCACCATTATCCTTATCTAATTGTACACTCGATGTTCCTCCACCACTGCGTTTAAAGTGATGTTTTTTAGCTGCAATTTTTTTTCGTAATTTACCCTTCCCATTAATGTATACCGACTTAATTTGTTTTTTCGTTTTGTTTGGGCCAAGACACTAAGAATTATATTCATTTTTTATTATTTCCCAGCAATTATCTTTTTTTTATTTCATACGTCTATAAATATGGGCCTTAGTTAGGTTACGAATTGTTGTGGCTGACAGCATTCGACTTAACACGTAAAATCGCAAAGTGCAAGCTCAGTTGCAACACTGTAAAGTTAATTTCATTACTAATTCCGTGATCCACGAACAAAACAACTGAATTTCATTAAAAATATACTTTCTTTAACAAACACGTATAACGCCAAATGTTCTTTTGTATATTCTACTGTAGAATGAATAGTTGAAGTGCCCATAACCTTAGCTTTCTAATTATCTCTGACATTACAGGCACAGTCAAGCTAGGTGGTTGTATTTGTTATATATGTTATATTTTAGCGATTAGTAGGATTCTTGTCATTAAATACAGGAAGCTTGCGTAAAAATGTTAATTTTTGAATTAAATAAATTAAACCTAGAACATATTTTCAATTCCGCGAAGCCCGAAATTTCAGCCTAAAAAATACGACATTTTACATAGTGCAACACTAGTACTATCATGATCTTTGTATGTTAAACTATAACGATATTTAAATTTAGCTGTATTACTTAAAGCTAACATTAATGAAATAAGGGAACAACTAAAATAAAACTACAAAATATTAATTTTTGACGATTTTAGCGTAAGAAGTAATGTAGTACCTTTGTTTCATCTAAGAAGCGTAGGTTACTCATTTACTATGGTTACGTAGTAGTGTATAATAATCGATAAGATCAATAATTGTTCAGCAGCGCTTCAAATATTTTACAATTATTTCAAATAAAAAAATTATATCATTTCGTTTCACAAACACTATGGCGATTAACGAGCTAGTCTTACAGGGTAAGGTTTATTGAGTTTTTGACCGTATCCTGTGTGCATTTGAGAAAAATTGTTTTTGGAATTTTTGGAATATAGTCTGGGCCATTATATTTCGAACGGGTTCCGAAATTCATCCCTTCGATTTTTGTTTTTTTTGTGTTTTTCTTTTTCTCAATACAAAAAATTGTACCCATACAATTTTTTTTCTACCTTCGGTTGTCCCGTTATTTGATATGTACTGTATTTTCAGTTCTAACTACAATATTTTCAAAAGTTATAATATTTTAAAAAGGGGTAATTTTAGTCTAAATGAATACTTAAATAATTTTTATAAAGTACCGTTATCTTAGGTGTTCGAATCAGATAGATCTTAGTTTATATTGTTGCCGCTAGAGGTCAGAGCTACCAAAATTTAAAAATACCCGATATATAATTTGATAGATAACACTTCATCCTTTTATAACCATGTAAAGTTGCGTTTAAAGGCTCCCTAGTTTAGCAACCAGAAGGCTTCAAAGTTGAAAAATTGTGTTTTTTATAAAAAAAAATGTTCTATTGATTGTGAAAAATCAGTCGATATTAACAATTAATGTAAATTTACAATTGATTTTTATAGGTAATAAATAAACAACTGAAAAAAGTGAAAGCCATGAATTCTGTTAGCTTCAGTATGACCTTCATATGGCTGCAAAATTGAAAATTATGGATTTTATAAGTTTGTTCATAGTAAAATAGCTATATGATTCATCAAGCACATGTATTACAGTTATGAATCATCAAATACCTGTTTTATTACTTTCTTATCTTATTATTGTTTTATTACTTTCTATTGTTTATTGGTACCATGCAACAAAAAAATTACCTGCAGAATAATTTTACCACCACCACAAATTTGCAATAGTATCATCAACCGTCATATAAATAATAGACGTACAAATTTCTAGGATCTCTAGTTATTACTTAAAAGCGCAATATAAAGTATATTTTATATAAATTTATTATTGAAAGTTTTAAGTGGTTCAGTGAAATATTGAAGTGAAAATACAAGATGGTATCTGTAATCCTGATCTGCAATCCTTTAAATTTGGAAGATCACAAAAAATTAGAGACAAAAATCTATAGCTGTTAGTAAAAAATTAGCTGAACAAGCTCAAAAGTTGTTGAATCGTGAAATAATAAATAAAAGATTTTGTAGAAAAAGCGGCCTTAAATTATACCAATTAAATTAAGTTGGAGTTTGCCAAATCCAGCTGCATCACACTGTTCAACATCGTCGTACAGCAGCTATCGGGAAGAATAGTATCGCCACAAAAAAATCGACAACCAGTGTATCAATATATTTTCCCTGAATCATGTGTACAATTGGGTGGATCACCTGTAAGAAAACACAGAGTCAGGTTATTGCCATAAGCAACTGGAAAAAATTGTAAAGCTCACTTGTGGAAATGTTCTGCACGTTCCGGTTTCTATGATAAAACCAATCCAGGAAGATCAGGCAAATTGTGATGAAAAGGATGTTCTCAGCAACATTGTGGAAGCATTTAATCGCGAGGAAATATACGAAAATCGCGTATTCCTGCTATCTTTGATACCTCAGCACTGGCCAGTACCTCAAACTATGGATATGTTCCAGGCAACAAGACACATTGTATTAAAATCAAAGAATTTAATTAAAGAGATAGGATATGGCAGCTTTCCTGGGTCAAGAAAAACGAGGTCGGGAATTTCTCCAGAAATAATTACCCTTAGTTGAGGAATTCTACAGAAGTATGGATATCAGCCGACAGCTTTCTAGCAAAAATGACTACATAATTTTCTGGAAAAAAATCCATCTGAAAACGTCGGATTGTCTAAATTTTCGGAGCTTCGACCAAAAGAATGTATATTAGCAGAAAAGGCCAGAACACATAATGAATGTGTATGTATTATTCATCGGAATAACAATTTGTTATGTCCAGTTATAACATAAATTTTACGATGTGATCCTGTTATTAAGAATGAAAGAGAACTGTTAAAAAAGTATCCTGTGAAAATTTGATGTGGGACTGCTGTAAAGATAAATGTGAAGAACGCGATGTGATTGTGGATAATTTTCTGAAAGAAATTAAAGCCGCCGCAGAAGCTGAAGAGCTGGATGATGCAACATACAGCTATTGGAAGCCTGATGAGAAGACGTATAAATTGGAAAAAAATACATCTTTAATTGATGAAATTGTCAAAATTTTATCATACTCAAAGTTTGGTCTAGCAGCATTGCGTAAACGCGATTATATCGTTCAACAACAATCGAATTACCTAAATCACGTAAAAAATTATCTGCAAGTTGGGGAATATGTTGTGATTTTGGATTTTTCTGAGAATTATAAGATTATAACAAAAAATGAAATACAAGCAGCGCATTATTATAAACGGCAAGCAACTTTATTTCCAATCGGAGCGTACTACAAATCATCAGCGGATGAAATGAGCATACTTTCCTATGCAGTAGTATCAAAAGAGGAAACACATGATGCAGTAGCTATATATGGATTTAAAACTAAATTTATACCGAGCAATTGGCGCAGTGGTTAAAGCTGCGGTGTTTGGGACGGGAGGTACCGGGTTCGAATCCCAACGGGGGAGGGTTGCAAAAGGGATTTTTCATCACTTGATTACGATCGGTGATGACGATGAACACAACTATGACCCCCCGTTGAAGTGCAGAATTCATGGGCCGAACCAACGTCCATGCCAGTACAGGCTGGCTGGAGCAATGCAATGTGCAGATGGATATTTAAAAACGCGAACCTGTATTCGCGCGTCCTCGATTTGGCTAGTAATGGCGACGTTAATTAACCGCGAAAGAGTTGGGTGAGCTTCGGCCCCAAAACAGATTGCATAGAAATAAACAAACAAACAAACAAACAAACTAAATTTATAAATTTTCTCAAAGAAAATGAGTCGAAGTATCCAGCTCCAAAAAAAATGTATTATTTTTCGGATGGAGCTGTATCGCAGTTTAAGAACAAGAACAACTTTGCCAATATTTCCATCAACATGATTTCATCATCGACTGCGAATGGAACTTCCTCGCTACAAGTCACGGGAAGGGACCATCATATGGTGTTGGAGGTACCATTAAGAGATTTTCTAGAACGGCTTCCTTGAGAAGTATTGACGAGAGCCTTTTTAATACTGCAGAAGGATTTTTTAAATGGTGTAAAGATAAAAGCAACATATAATCTATTAATTTCGATTATGTAAGCAAACTCGAATATGCAGAAACCAAAACTAAACTAAATAAAAGATTTTCAAATGTTAGCACAGTGAAGAATAATCGTCAAACTCGATTCAAGTAATGCCGAACTCTGACACAGATTTTACTAAAACTAAAATGTTTTCGAATTCTCCTTTTGTAACTATATGTTCATTGAAAAACTGTTAAAAAATAAAAATAATTGTAAAAGTAGCATTTTAATTTTATTTTTAGTAAAGTAAAATATGAAAAAAAAATTTGTTTACTATTAAACGACATCTACTGGCCGATCTATGGCATGTCTAGTTTTACTTTTATGCCTATTTGAAGCATTGGTTATTGTGTTTAGAAATAAGTCCTGTAAAAAACATTTCATTAGAATTTTTGTCGACTTTAAGCCACTAAAAATAGTAAAAATACTATTTTTTCTTTGAAGCCCTCTAGCGCCCAAAATAGGTTCACTTCAAACGTGATTTTAGGCTTGTTTGAAAGGCTGGATTATTATCTTTTAAATTTTTTATGATTTTGGTAGCTACCCCCTCTAGCGGATAAATTCAAAACTCACATATATCTCATTATAACATCTAAAATAACTGTACAGTATCACAAAAAATTACACACCAATTTAGCAAGAATCCTTTCCTAAATGGTACCTTTCCTAAATGGTACAGCTTACGAATATATGTTTTATAGAACATAAACTAGCATATTTTATATATTGTAAGTGTGAAAAATGCAAAAACTGGCATGTCCAATAACGGAACACTCGGAGGTAAAAAAAATAAAGAAACACGAGTCCCATTTTTTTGAATGAGGAATACAAAAAAAATAAATAAAAAAATCGAAATCTAAGAGATAAATTTAGAAAAATGCTAAAAATCGTCTGTTTTATAATGGAATGACCCAGTCTTTATTCCAAAAATTCCAGATACAAAATATGTATATTTTATTGTGCATAGACATTTCATTGAGAAATAAAATCAATATTTAAAATCAAAATTACCGAGATTATTTCGGGATGACAGTAAAATATATCACTATCATGACATATTTGTATGATAGTTATAGTACAATTATAGTGATAGTTTTCGGGCTGAGAGTAAAAAATGTCGCGATAGAGATAGTTTAGTGTGGCCATCGCGTTTTTTCGGGATGTATTTTGGATTAGTTTGACATACATTGACTTAGCTTAGTTTTATTGTTTAAATATTTCAAGAATTTTCTCAGAAACTTGCTTCATCAACTGATTTAAATCTACATTATAAACAATTATTTTACAATATAATTTAATATTTTAAATTTGATACATATATAATTTAATATATTTCATGTTTCAGTGAAAAATTTCGTTAATTACCCTTTCCATTTTCAAAAATCTATAGACAAAAATTGAACTTCTGGTGGAAAATATAATTTTTCTAGGACTAACAATATTTGCACTTGATGTTTTTTAATGGAGCGTTTCTCCTAGGCAACTAGGTTATTAACAGTTCGTAGGAAAACTACAAAAATAATCTTGTTAGGCCTTTTGGAATATAAATGGAATATAATTGTTTCAAAACAATCATTGTATCTATGCAGTATCTACAGAATCACATTCAATTTAACTTTGGACCATTTGATTGATTGATTGATTGATTGATGCAACTGTGAGACCAAACGCTTGTCAAATGTTCCGGTTAACGCCAGTCCTATTCCCACAGCCATTTTATATTTAATGAACGGTAAGATAGGAGGAATTTTCATAAATTTATATTTCTGTCCGCATGCATGATAGAAATGTCCGTATGTCCGCATGCATGATAGAAATGACCCGGTTTCAGACACCTCATGATCATTACGACATAATTCTATTTTATTTGTGTGGTGGAGAGAAAGGAAAGGCATTTCAGTAATGACAGAATTGGTCTGTTTCCCGGTAGCCGATATTTGTACTACTGTTATACTACTGAGGATGTACAAATCCACGTCCATTTCAATGTCCGACTGCACATTGCATCACTCCAGCCAGCCTGTACTAACATTAAAGTTTCGGTTCATGGAGTCTGTACACCAACAGAGGGTCATAGTTATGTTCATCATCATCACCAATTACTGCAAAAACTGCAGTTTTAACCACTGCGCCAATTTTTCGGATTATGGAAATTGAAGACATGTGGCTGAAAGATTGATCGAATAATTTGATTGTTTCAATGAAACAAAACTTATCGATAACCAATATATTTGACAAAGAATTCAAAAAAACTTTACTTTTGAACACCCTAAATGGAAAAACCTTTCAAAAGCCATTTATAATTAATTCCCATCAATGGATGATGAACAAATATTATTTTCAATAAAATTTACCACAACCACTTTAAACGAGAGGCAAAAGCATAAACTAAAATTATGGATAAAACAATTTCGTAAATTGAACCATATTATTTCCCAAGTTGATGACACCGATGTTAATATTGTTATGAAATGATCATCATCATCATCATCGCAATGCAAATACGAATCAATAATTTCATAAATAATTCATTTCAATGAAGAAAATTTCATGAATAAAATATCGAAAAAAAATTCATTTCATTTGTTGAATTTTATTTTTGGAATGAAATGGAAAATACATCATAAGCTATCAATTTATATTTAACCGAAACGGGTGGTGGTATCATCGAACCAATCGAAATAAGTAGTTTTTAAAATCTTCTTCAATTATATAGCTTAGATATTAGAACAGCGGTATATAATTCATATAAAAGTTTGGTTCGATATTTGTTTTGTCCTTATTCCACTGTAAAACAAGTATATAAGACAATCACCCGTTATTCTAGTTTTTCCATCGCTTTTCATATTGCCATCACATAATTAAGCAATCCTCTAATTTCACAGTACATTTTATTGATTTTCCCCATTTCCCATTTGCTGATTTGTTTTGTTACATCAAAAATATATAGGAAAAATACGAAAATTCACAAAAAAAAAAAATGGTAACGGGAGAAAACAAAATTGGAAAGATTAGAATAAATTTGTGAGATAAATCTGATTTTGTAGTGTGTGAAATTTTTACAATACACATTCCAAATTGTATATATTAACCAGATTGTTTCGGATATAGGAATATCGATAAAAAAGGTTCACAGAATGTGAAAATGATAACAAATGTTACGTAAATAATTAAATCAATTGCTGGTGTAGGATCTATCCAGGATACATTTAATGAAATCATATTGATAGGTGAATTGCAAATGATATTGAGGAATTGCAAATTGATTGATTTGTCAATTTATTGAATTTATCTGTTTAACCATTTGAAGTTAAGTTGTATTCAACAAAACAATATATTTTGAGTTCAAGTTTCATTCATGACCACTGTGAGTAGAGTAACAGTGATCAAGACAATCGTCACCTCCATACCCTTTTTTGAATTTTATTGTTGACAATTCTAAACCCGAACTGGATGCAAGTAAAACCGAAACTATGTCGCACGTATCGGTAAAACCGCCCCGTTTAACCGAGATGACCCTGAGATCTGGTTTTTCGAACTAGAAGCTCAGTTCAATATTTGATTCAATATCAAATATGAAACTCATCGATACGATAACATCATTGCTGTGCATTGCAAAAGCTGAATTCGAGTCTTTAATTCGCCAAGGCCTATGTAGACCATCGTATAGTCAGTCGTCAAGTCCACTTCACTTGGTAAAAAAGGTGACAATCAGTATCGCCTGTGTGCCGATTACCGTGTACTCAATAAACTAACTAAGCCAGACCGTTACCCCTTAAATATTTGTGAGATTTTAGCTCACAACTAGATGGATGCACAATTTATTCCAAAGTTGATTTAGTAAAAGCTTTTCACCAGATCCCGGTTGAAGAATGGGATGTTCCGAAGAGATCTTACTTCACAGTTTACCACAGAAATCCGTCACATTTCTGGTCGTGAGAATATTGTTGCTAACGTCTTTTCGCTTGTTGAGGGAATTTGTTAGCCATTAAAGTTAATATTTGGGAAAATTGCTGAAAGTCAACCTGGTGACGCTGAACTTAAACAACTATTATCGAAGCCAAACCTCAGATTCGTTAAAATACCATTGGTTAGTTCTGATAAAACTATCACTTGAGAAAGTTCAACTGGTGAGATGCGACGGTACATTCCATGTTAATTTCGTTACCAAATTTTAGTAGAATGCCATGGACATCTTTGCATACGAACTACAGTCAAGATGATCAAATGAAATTTTGTTTTGGGCTGATATGGACAAGGATATCCGAAAGTTCGTAAAATCTTATCAACCGTGGCAGGAATCAAAAATTATGAGACACGTTTCTTATTATACAGGGAATTACCAAATGACAGCAAATCGCTTTGATCAAATCCATGTGGACATTATTGGCTGTTAACAGAGTCTGAAGGCTCGAAATTTTGTGTAACTATAATTGATCGGCATACACGCTGGCCTGAAGTTTGCTCAATATCTGATATTAAATCAGAAACAATAGCTAGAGTAATTTACAGCAAATGGATTTGCCTTTTTGGTCTCCCTTTGGCATTAACCACAGATAGAGGTGCGCAATTCGAGCCTTAATTTTTCACAGACTTAGAAACATTTATCGGTTTTGAACACAAGAGAACTACCGCGTACAATCCGGCTTGTAATAGTATAATCGAACGTTTTCATCGTACACTCAAAGCATCTCTGATGTGCATTTCTAATCCGCAATGGATAAAATCGCTACCTACTGTGTTTCTAGAGTTAAAAACAGTGCTAAGAGCTATGGCCAACCTTTATCACACAATTTTTTTGTTTCGTCTGCCAATAAGCTATTGCAATTCGAGTTCGTTCAAAATTTACAAAAGCAAATCGATGAAATTCGCCCGGTGCCTGCAACACGTCACAGCAAAGAACAAATCTTTGTGTTCAAAGAATTGTCTAATTGTTCACATGTGTTTATAGAAATGTGTTTTACAACAACCTTACAAAGGTCCGTACCAAGTTGTCAAATTGAATGTTGTAAGTCCAATAATGTGTTACACCTGTCAAAGGTATGGGCATATAAAAACGCGTTGTTTAAGAGCACCAATATGTCCAAAGTATGCAAAATCAATATCAAACGGACACGAAGATATAGACTGTGCACCAATAAAATGTGCAAATTGTAATTTGGATCACGACAGTTTTGATAAAAAATGTATTACGTTTAAAATGGAGCAAGAAATCATAAAAATAAAAATCATAGACAGCCTTAGTTATTTTAAAGTCAAGGAAATTTATATAAGAGACAACGCAAATACATCCGGAGCGTTGAACAAAAAAAAATAAAAAAAATAAAAATAAAAAAAATCATTCAGCGAAGTAATGCAGAATACAAGAAGTACTATGAGTTGTGTAGTGCTCCTTTGATTATACATTTTTTTAAAGGAATCAAAGGAAATACTGCAATGATATAAACAATAGAGAGAGTGAGATTGGATCATAGTAACTGGAAAGAGTACTTAAAGAAATGTCGTTTGATTGAGGGTGATTTATGCGAAAGTTGTTTGGTTGTGGAGGACATTGAACATTTTATAATCAAATGCCAAATGTTTGTAACAAACAGGTAAATTGTTGATGTCCTTATGAAAGCTAGAAATTTGACTGAATTATTTCGAATGGGCATTGGATGTGTTCAAGGTTTTGTGGGAGTTTATTAGAATGAATAAAATGACTGTATGAAAGAGGATCAATGAGTGAAAGTTAAATAATCAATAGAAAATAATAATAAACTAAATATTGAAATGTAAAAATGTAAAACCGGGAAATACGACTCTTCGATTTTAGAGCTTAGCTATAGTATAAATTAAATGAAAAAAAAGTTCTTATTGGTTAATTTAAAAGTTAAACTTCTTTAATTTCAAAGTTTAACTTCTTTATTTTCAAAGGCAATTTAAAGTTATTGGGCAATTTAAAGTTCATATGAATTAATTTAAAAGTTCAATTCTTTAATTTAAAAGTTTAAATTCTTCAATTTTATTGTTTAACCGCTTTAATTTAAAAGTTTAACTTCTTTAATTTAAAGATTTAATTCGTTAATTTAAAAGCTCATATTGGTTAGTGTTCAAGTACAACTCCTCTAATTTAAAACTTTAGTTCTTTAATTTAAAAATGTTTTATTCTTAAATATAAAATTTCGCAAAGGTTGATTTAAAAGTTTAATTCTTTAACTTCAAAGTTCACATTGGTACTAGGTAAACTACTTTAATTTAAAATTTTTATTTTTTAATTAAAACTTTATATTTGTTAATTTTAATTTCAATTCTATAATTTAAACGTTTGATTATTCAATTTAAAAGTATATATTGGTTAATTTAAAACTATAGTTCTTTAAAAAAAATCAATTTCTTTAATTTAAAAGTCAATTATTTAATTTAAAAGTTCGTATTGGTTAATTTTAAGGTTCATATTGGTTAGTTTTAAAGTTGAATTTCTAATTTAAAATTTTAATTCTTTTATTTAAAACATCCACTTATTTAAATTAAAAGTTCATATTGCACAATTAAAAAGTTTATTTCTTTAATTCTAAAGTTCATATTGGTTGATTTCAAAGTTAAATATCTTTAATTTAAAAGCTTAACTCTTTAACTTCAAAGTTTATATTATTTAACTAAAAGCTTAACTAGTTTAATTTAAAATTTCATTTTTTAATTTCAAATTTCATATTCGATAACTTACAAGGTAAACTTCTTTAATTCAAAAGTTTAACTTTCTTTATTTCCAAAGCTTATAATGGTTAATTTAAAAGTTCAACTTCTTTTATATAAAAGTATAAATTCTTTAATTTCAAAGTTTATTTTGGGGAATTGAATGTTTATATGAATTAGTTTAAAAGTTTAATTATTTAATTTAAAATTTAAAATTTTTTATTTTAAAAGTTCCACTTCACTTATGCAAAGTTTTAATTTGTTAATTTAAAAGTTTATATTTGTTATTTAAAAGTTTATATTGATTAGCTTTGAAGTAAAACTTCTCTAATTTAAAAGTTTAATTCTTTAATTTCAAAGTTCATATTGGATAATTTACAAGTTACACTTCTTTAACTTAAAAGTTTAATTGTTTAATTTATTTAGTTTATATTGGTTAATCACACTTTTAATTCTTTAATTTTTAAAGTTTAATTATATAATTTATAAGTGTACATGAAATTAATCTAAAACTATAATTCTTTAAATAAAAAAATCAACTTCTTTAATTTAAAAGTTTCTTCTTTAATTTCAAAGTTCTAACTGGTTAATTTTTTAAATTAATAATTTAAATTATTTTTTTAAATTAATTGTTAATTCTAGTTTAAAGCTTAATTCTTTTATTTAAAAGTTTATACTAATCAATCTAAACTTTTAAATTAAAGAAATTAACTTCTAAACTAGAATTAATAATTAATTTAAAAAATTAATTTAAATAATTAATTTAAAAAATTAACCAGTTAGAACTTTGAAATTAAAGAATTAAAAGCTTAACTTGTTTACTTGAATAATGTAGATAGTTTACAAGTTAAACTTCTTTAATTTAAAAGTTGCATTCTTTAATTTCAAAGTTCATATTGGTTAATTTCCATGTCTAATTTTTTAAGTTGTTTTATTTAAAAGTGTATAATGGTTTATTTAAAACTATAATTCTTTAAATGAAAAAATCAACTTCTTTAATATAAAAGTTTAACTTCTTTAATTTCATAAGTTAATTTAAAATATTAACTGGTTAATTTAAAAAATTAATTGTTTAATTTAAAAATTTATATTCTTTAATTTAAAAGTTTATATTCGTAAACTTAAAAGTTTATTTTGGTTAATTTTAAAGTAAAACTTCTCTAATCTAAAAGATTAATTCTTTAATTTAAAACTTCAAGTTGGTTAATTTAACAGTTACATTGGTTAATTAAAAAGTTTAATTCTTTAATTTATAAGTTCACATAAGTTAATTTTATTTATTTAATTTCAAAGTTCATATTGATTCATTTAAAAATTGAGCTTTTTTAATTTCAAAGTTCATATAGGCTAATTTAAAAGTTAAACTTCTTTAATTTAAATGTTTAATTCTTTGATTATTTAATTTAAATCTTTGAACACAAGTTGGTTAGTTTAAAAGTTACATTGGTAAATTAAAAAGTTTATTTCTTTAATATCAAAGTTTATATTGGTTAATTTAAAAGTTAAACTTCTTTAGTTTGAAAGTTTCATTCTTTAATTTCAAAGTTTATATTCTTTAATTAAAAGCTTATCTTGTTTAATTTAAAATTTCATTTGGGTAATTCTTTAATTTAAAAGTTCATATATGTTACATTAAAATTTAACTTTCTTTAATTTTTAAGTTCATATTGGTTAATTGAAAAACTCAACCTTTCAAATATAAAAGTTTAATTCTTTTATTTTAAAGTTCAAATTGGTTAAATTAAAAGTACAACTTCTTTAATTAAAACATACATGCATTGCTTTTACCAACATGAAATTATTGAGTTTCGTCATATAATGGACAAAGCAGATTCAGTAAGTACTATATTGAAAAACATTATGGTGTTCGAAGAGATATTCCCGAATGCATTTGTTCCCATGATATAAAATAAAAACTCTCATTTTTCCCATTACTCATCAACAAACGCTTCTGAACTCATGTATTTCCATTAATAAGAATGGATATACACATTTGATTAATTTGAATGTTAAAAGATATCATAAAATCGATATGATGAAGTGTTGATGAAAAGTATGAATAATTGAAATTCGCTATATAATTCAGTGATAATGATAAGCAAAACGATAAAGAATTATTTATTATCGTATAAGAACAAAAAATTAAAAATTCATATGCAATCTTTTTTTATTTAAATCATCAATTGAACATAATGAATTGTTCACGCTATGTTGAAGCGAACAATTTTTTTTTCATCTTTTATCATACTATATGCTTTTCAATATACATACGAGCATAAGAAATTTTTATTATATTTGCCGTTCGTTTATCATGATGCATTTATTCTTTATTACTACCTCCAGATATTATGTTGATTTTTTTGCTTGAGTTGTTGTTGCCGTTGAAGGAAACATAAAACATACATGGAAAACAAATAGACGATAGAGAATATATTCGAGTTCTTTACGATATGAAGAAAAATGTTATATGCATTTATCAGACGAGAATATATTACTGAAAATAATTTATGTAAGGATAGCTGCTGGTTTGCTTTAGATTTCCTTTTTTATTTTTAATATAAACTGAAAATCATTGTTTATTTTCGGGGTATGGTCTTCAACGCGTACGTTCGACATGTCAACATTTTGAGAAATATATATGTTTGAATCAATATTCTAGCGCTGGTAGATTTAACATAACTGGAATAATTAATTTTAAAAATTAAACCTCTTTTTTATGAACAATTGGTGACTTTTTGAGAAAATCATAGAGTTAAAAACATTAACTTTTTGCCAAAAGCAAACAGATCCAGAATTGTATACAAATATATCTAGCACATCTCAAGGGTTCCGAAACCATAGCAGTATTATTACAGGAGCACAACAATTTCATAAATTACCTAGAAAAATTCAACAATGGTTAGAAAGCGTAACATACGAGTCTTCTTTGAACCACTTGTTACGAATTGTCTGTGAACTTTGTTTGCTGTAGGCTTTTATCAACAAACACACAAATTAAATACGTACAAGGATACGAGATTAAAGATAGACACGTACAATTTTGAATTTAATTCATAAAAGAATATTACTTGAAACTCGTTGCTTTGTATGTATAATTCGACAAGAAAACAACGAAAGGTGGTAATTCAATCGAGTACCAAACCGACGAGGAAGAGTTAGAAAGAGAAACCAATTTCATAATGAGATAATAAATGGCTTTAAAAAAGTAAAAAACACTAGGAGTAAATTATTTTATTTTCACTGGGGTTCTACAAATGAGCACCAGTGTGAATATGCCGGGAGAAAAGGTGAACCAATCCATTATCAATAACAGGAAACAATAATCACCACCACCAATCAGTATCATAAATAAAGGTACCACTAATCACTCTGACCTTTGCAAACCCAGAGAAAATTAAAAACATATTCAACATTAGGAACATCTTGGAAATAGTTGTCCGAATAGAGCCATTGAAAAAGGCGACTGGAATCATACCATAATGCAAAAAGTGTCAGGTATACAACCACATGCAAAAATACTGCAATTGTGAAACCAGATGTGTAAAATATGCAGATACAGAACGATACAAAAACCTGTGTTATAGATAGGAGCTCGCCAGCAAAATGTGCTAACTGTCAAGGAATCCACCCTGCAGGCTACAGAGGGTGTGAAGTAGCCAAAAACACTGCAAAGTAATAAATCAAACAAAAACCAGCCAATAAAAGCAACGAAAGAAAAGGAAATCCTGACAAAAGCTGTCACTACGTTCCATAGTGCGAAAGTGACAGAGGTATTATCATACTCACAAGCAGCAAGACAAGGACTACATGGGACTTCAGGTAGAAATGTTTGAATTCAACCAGCTACGACATCAACGCAAAATACCCTAAATGATATTGTCAATCGCCTCTCTAAAATAGAAGAGAATATAGAGTTTCTAAACAAAAGACAAGTTAATCTTGAACAGTACGTAGGACATCAAGAAAAAATTAATCAGAACAAAACACTAAGAATACTAATTTGGAATGGTAATGAACTTCTACAGCATCTTCCAGAGCTAGAAATCATTTTGAATACAGGAAAAATGTATATATGCTTAATAGCAGAAAATCATTTCACTAGAAAGTCTTATTCAAAAATAAAATGTTTCTCTTGTCTTGTTTCCAGCAGAAAAAACTAGGGGTGGAACAACTATCTTCATCAAAGAAAACATCATACACTTCGAAGATGGGAAGACCAATTGGTAAACTTTCGCACTGTAAATTGAGGAAAGTACTGATCTTCAAGTTCCAATCAAAAATCAAACACAACTTAAACGGGAAATTGAGCTGCTCATAAACAATATTTAGATCGAAGCATGGAAAAGCACTCCTCCTGCCAAAAATAAATCTTATAAGAATGAAACATATATACACAGGAAATAAGAAATCTGGTCAGAGAAAAGCGGAAAGCTCGCAAAATCTGGTATAAAAATCGAGAACCAAAGAGCAAAACTATTTTCAATTAGCTCAAAAACAAGCTGCAGGAGTTAATACAAGAAACTAAATCAGCAACAAATATTTAACAAGCCACAAAGAAAGTGATTACTCTTTATGGAAAGCTACAAAAGGACTGAAAAGACTAAAAGAGCAGATGCCACCAATCAAAAAAGACATTGAAAAAGGACACCTGTTATCATATCACCAATTTGGGTTCAGAGAGAAATACTCCACCATAGACTAGGTTCACAGAGCCACTAACGTGATTGAGAAGACGTTTGAAAACAAAAAGGTATGTTCTGGAGTTTTCCTTGATGTTGCCCAAGCCTTTGATCGAGTTTAGCATCGAGAACTGGAATATGAATTATATCGCGACCTCCCTAAGCAGTTCTATGAGATATTAAAATCATACAATGAAGAGAGATATTTCAGAGTGAAATATGAAGGAGAGTTCTCATTACTCAAGAGAATTGATGCAGGAGTACTACAAGGGAGCGTACTGGAACCAGTCTTTTATTTGCTTTATACAAATAACATACCTATTACTGGAGAAACAGATATTGCAACCTGTGCTGATGATACAACAATTTTGACGGATGGGAGTACAATCGAAGAGCCAATCAGCAAATTACAGCACACCAAGCAAAATACCTGGAAATGACAATCGACGCCAAATTAAAATGAAAAAAGCATGTCAAGAAAAAAGAAAAGAACCAGATATAAACTTCAGAAAAATGTATTGGCTCATTAGAAGAAATAGTGAGCTTACCATTCACAATAAGCTGCTTTTATACAGGCAAATACTTAAGCATATGAGGACCTATGGCATCCATCTCTGGGGATGCACACAAAAAACGAACGTTAAGATTATACAAACGTTCCAGAACAAAGTACTATGATGCATTATCAATGCACCTTGGTTTATTAGAAATGAAACCGTCAACCAAGAAATCACAAAAAATGCCAAAAAAACGCGGATATTCAACATATTGTCAATGACGTCGATAGCGCAGATACAAGATGTCTAAAAAGAACGAAGCCGCTTGATTTAGTTCCTCAAGACTGAAAGTTGCTAAAGTAATCGGAAGAATTGAGCCCAATGAGAGTAACTACTGTGATATAGCCCAACTAACAGAAAATTAAAATAAGAAAGAAAAATTGCTAAATGAGTTGTAACAACTTAGTCGTAATAAATATAAAAAATAAGATAGTAAAAATAAAAAATCCACATAAAACTTCTGGTTATTACTGTGGTTTTGACTTGAGCTTCTGTACAAATAAAGCTTTAATTTTTGTGGCACTCCGACTACAAATACTAAGCACTGGACTTCGAGCTAAATTTAATACTCTTGCAATGTCAGCTAGTTTCTTACATGGTTCTCATATTGCATTTTATATATTTATGAAAATGTAACAAACAAAATTTCGATTTGCACCCAAAATGCAACGCAAATATAAATTATGATTGCTGCTGGAATTTATTCCAACTCTGTAGTTTTGTTTGTCTTTTTCTTCACCTATATCAATTTGAATTTAAAGGATTATGGCTAGTACAGTATTTAAAGTATTTTATGTTTTTTCCAAAATATTAAAAAAAAACTGGGCTTCTATTAGTAAATCCACGCACTTAGGTTCATTAAATTGCGGGTCGGCTTATTTAAGCTGCCAGATTTCATTTCCCTTCGGCATATTTATTTTTGAAATTGGTATTGGAGTAATGGGATTTGCTTTCTCTTATTTTTTCTGCAGCTTCATCTCCTAGCGTTCTTAATCCTCGAATAACTTCATTAAGCGTCTTGCCTAATTTCTGCAACTGAGTGCGTTTTGCCCGTTTACGCGGTTTTGATCCAAAAATAATTGTACTTAAGTATAGATGATTAAATGTAGTTTATTGGGCCAATAATTTAGTGGCTACTTATCCTAAGCTTAGTAAATGTGATCTGTTTATTTTGACCTCGAAATACCTTATCTCGTAAATACGTGTTAAAAATTGTACATCGTGGAACAAGGGCCATTAATATAATCATCAGCGAAAAGCAATTAAATTTAGGGCAACCACACATTCTAAGTTTTATTGATTCTTTGTTCGTTTAGATAACTTTGATCGTGCGATAACTTCCCAAAGAACTTCCAATCTCTTATTTCAGCAATATAAAGTTCATCCTTAATTATATTAGTTAGATCATTAGCGCAATTGATGGTCTATTAGCATTTATATCAATTATATGAGTCTAATTTTATATTATTTGGGTGCCTCACGTAGGCACCCAAATAATATATAGGTAAAATTATAATATAGGTAAAATTATTGATCTTAGAACGCTCAATCCAGAGAATTTATTTTCAAAATGTTAACGGTTTGCTTATATGCAATACAACCACAATAATGCAGCTCCAGTTCAAGCATGTACTGTTTATTGGATCGATCTGGCACATTTAAGTTCTCAACTTTGTATGATAGTTGAAAGTTGATGATAGTTGTTTTAAGGATCATTGGTTTAGGATCGATTCGAACAACATGACTAAGGTAATGGATTCGATATCTTTTCACTCAATGAACGACATTATGAATTTTCATCAATATAA
Organism: Tipula confusa; assembly: GCA_963556175.1. NCBI lineage: Eukaryota > Metazoa > Arthropoda > Insecta > Diptera > Tipulidae > Tipula > Tipula confusa. Next base: position 107,020,077 of record OY744476.1, on the reverse strand, counting down.
CGTTACGACCGAAGGTTTTATCAATGCGCTTACTTAATTCGTATTGGTGACCTTGTTGATTTATATATGATTGCAAACTTACCATAATTTTTTATGGCAGTTGCAAATCAACTAATGCATATGGTCAGTAAACCAAGTATTGAATTCATGAAAATTGCAACTCAATGCTGACCACCGTAGGACACTATCAAGTTATTTATTTAAAATATGAATTAAATATAGCCAAAGTAAGAGACGCTGCCGGCACTCTGACTGGCATCTAGCTCAAAAAATACTGATGAAAATGTGAGGCTTAAACCATTCATCAAGATCAGTAGAAAACTAGCTTTACACAGCAACACTTTTAAACTAGTTGGCAAATAAATAGCACATGTCTCATTCAATGTCTTCATCATATCTGCAATGGTGTTAATCGATAAATCCACCATAATTAATTTCATAATCGATAACGAATATGGCATGCTGCTAAAGAAGTATCTTTCCATAACAGCGGATAAAAACTACGATTTACCTGAAAAAAAAAACGTGTCTCATCACATTGTTACAAGTTATCTAGACTACAGCTACTAGGTCCAAATTTCTAGCCATCAGCATTTCCTGTCTCCTGTCTCCTTCATATGTTTAAAAAAATGATCTAGATAACCATCACAAGGTCTCCATGTGATGATTATCGATAGCTCAATAAAGTCACACTAGATTGTTGTACGCTTCCCCATATATTCAAAGCTTCTCCATACATAAACATGGATGAGTAATATTTTCCAAGTACATCTTGTCAGATCATTCCATTTAATTTCGGTTGAACCTGATGAAAACTTCAGGAGAACCAGCTAAACAGATTTTTTGGTCCGAAAAATACCAAAAGGTATTCAAACAACTTCAAAAGTAAATTGGAAAACATAACGATATCAATATTCCAGATGAACATCAATAAGTTCAATATCACAACCAAAGTATCAAAGACTGTTGTTTGATTGTAGTACAACTACATTATAATAACATAAGTTGGAACCTACTTGGATACTATTTCAAAAACTTGAGGAACCTGAATTAAGATGCTAAGCATTTGACAAACAAACACTAGCAATAAATTGTCCAGTAGTAAAACACTTTAGATATTTTGGAAAAGGTCGGGACTTCACCATCTACATTACCCACAAACCGGAATGGTAAACAATGACGTTGCGGATACATATTACTGCACAACCAACCCCAAACGACACAACAAGCAGACTTTGAAATTCAGAATTTACTTTCTGGTTCGGACATCACGCTTGTTGAGGCAACTATAAAAACTAGACCTTTTTAAAATGCATGACTTTAAAATAAACTGTACAATATCAATTTAAAACTATCGTTCATTTATTGAAGGGTCGGTATGTCGTACAATATTTGAAACTGTACAAAATATTTTGCATCCGCAGATATCTGTGCAACTGTTTACTCTTCGATATTTATGGTCCTAGTATAAACCAAGACATACACAATTGGACTTAGTCTTGTTTATACTTCAAATGGTCATAAGTTCAAAGGCATACATAACTAGTTTTAGGAAACTTTTAAATTACAGCAGGTCGATTTATGGACATACTGATAAATCTCTTCAATCTTCTAACGGATATACATATCTTTTAACCTGTATCAACCGATCGACTCAATGGTCCAAAGCATAGTGTGTGATCGGTATGTCAGCACAGACAATTGTCAAAACATTTGTAAAAAACTATATCTCCCGGTTCGGCCTGCTCCACATCATAACCGACTAAGAAAAGATTCTATCATCTTATGATTCTATCATATTATGTATAACTTCAGTGCAATTATTTGGGCCAACCAAATATTAAATCACAGATTCTACGACCAGAAAATGTTTATTATGATGTGTAGTTATATCAGTCTACCATACTCCTTCGATTGTATTTGACAACTCCTATGCAACCTAACCCCACGTGCGGAGATCAACAAATGAATAACAAAACGATCAAACGATATTAAAAGCTTCATAACTGTTGATACATTTTAATTCTTAATTATTCTGTTTTGAAGCATGAAGAAGATCCTGGTTACAAATCGACAGCATTACATTATTATTATACAAATAATATAAATTATTTATCAGAAACACGTGAAAAACAATTTTTCCGAGCTTCTGAATCTCATTCATTTGGATTGATAAAGATACATTACGTATTGATAAATATTTCAGAAAATTAGTGAAATTCAATCTAAATTGAAAATGTTACAATTTCATATTGATGAGAATATGTAGATTTTTTTTGTCGATATCTGTATCGCATAGCAGAATACGAGTATGTAGGTAGGTTGTGTATGTTATGAAAATTGAAAGGAAAATAATAAATTAAATTATTTCCAATTGGAATAAATAAACATATATATGGAATATATTATGTGAGAAATTATGTATATGGATATGTATAAATATATTTATACATAATTATTTATATATATATATATATATATATATATATATATATATATATATATATATATATATATATATATATACATATATATATATATATATATATATATATATATATATATATATATATATATATATATCGTAAAATCGAAAATTAAATATATGGGACCGGAAGTCGTTTTAATTTTATAATTTTTATGTTTTGAATGTGTGATTATGGGATGGCCAAATAAAAAAAGCGGTTTGGTTAAATGATCACATTCTTCATCTGAGGGCGAACATAATGGTCGAGAATTAAGCAGTCCCTCTATTTAGACTAGCAATATATATAGACCTCTTTATATGTTAGCGTATTTTATTCAGTCTCTCTTTCTAAATGGGTTTTCACCGATTTGACTCCTGCCTACCAAATTCCTCCGAAATGAGATGCTTGTGGTTGAATGAAATGTCAGATAATAGGAACACTTCAAAATAGAATAAATGATTAGTTCAATATGGTTTTTCATAAATCACAGGGACTCCCATGCTTCGTGAGGGACTCTAGGCGAGCGTGCAACCCTTGGATCTCCACCACAGCATCCTACCACAGCTTATCGTGGGAGGTGGCTGGACGAGGATTGGATCGCTAGGCTGACTACCCGCATCCATAGAAAGCCTCAATGTTTAATGTATCAGCAAGGGGGATGGATGCCGCTAATATTTTAGCCGACCCCCACTTATGTTAACACACACGCAGTTTATGATCGGTGGGTGGAAGGTGCAGTGGCTAAGAGGACCAGGGGCGTTTGTTGGCACTCTATTAACCATGAAGGAGTATCGCTTGGAGGTCGTTTTCTGGAAACTGGATGGCTAAACAGTGGATATCGTGTGTCTCAGGGCTGTACATTGCTTTACAGTATGAGGATGATCTCGTCGGTTGGTGTTGGTTTCCTTCTTGGGCCCAGGGTGAGAGGGGCTGATTTGAATTTCAAAGCGGTTGATAATCATATGATGAGTTGATAATCGTATGTGAGCTGCGTTTCGCATGCAACTAGCCAACCTGTTGACATCAATGTTGTGTCAAAGTTGAGAATAAGCTATCAGAAATTTTATAACTGGCTCTGAGGTACGGCAAGAAAATGTTGTCCTCGATAGTTTTTAATCGAATGTTAGAATTTACCTTTCGTAAAAGTGAAACACCTCAGGACAACATCTTGTACTGTCGGTCCAACTACCGTCAGTCTAGTTTTTTTGGAAGCCAGGACTCAATGGAGTTTTGTACTTTGCACTGTGTAGTGAGGGGGTTCATTGTTTCCTGTGGGGTGGGGTTGTGTGTGTGAGTCAAAGAATTGTTCTTCTAAATTGGAATGTATTTGTCATCGAGTTGCTATTGGCCGGCATTTCCGAATTGGAGAGGTATGGGGGATTGCTGTATGGATTTGGATAGCAGTGGGGCGATTTTGGGCGCGTCATCTATATTAAACAAATGAATGTTTTGTTCTTGTTGAATTGTGTAGCTGCATGTGCACGTGTATTTGTAGAGCAGCAGAGGAGGGATGCAGGATTGGGAAGGGTATGGCATGCGATCGGTGGTCGCGCAGGAGGTGGCAAGGGCGGCCAGGGAAACGATTGTGTTAGTGTTTTTATATAAGTGAAGTGTATTTTGTATGCGTGTGACTGTGAAGGGGAACGAGTGGCGAAGGGACGCGTTCCATGGGGAAGTCTGTCACATTCAAGCTTTATTGTAGCTTTTTGTAGATTGAATTGGAGTTGCTCACTGGATGGATTTGGAAATTGTGGATTTTGCGGAGGGGGTGTTGTTGCCCGTGATATTTTGTCTGTGTCTTCACTTCTGATATAGTGTGTTTTCTGTGATAGTATGTATATAAAACACGTGTTGATTCTAGGTTTTTTGATATTAAAATGTTAAAAAAGTTTTGAAATTATCCTTTCGTGACTTGTATTTGCACAGTTGTGTTGGTTATTTATTTTATTTTTAGAAATTTATTATCTTTGGTGTTCTTTGTTGGAACATTTTGTTTTAATTTACTTTAAATATATAGATGAAATATGTATATATATGTATGTGCATATATCACTAGGGTAATTGCTAAAAAACGGTGGATGAAATGGAGTTCGAATGTTTAATTGTTTTAATAAAGTTCTATTTGTAGAATTTTCGGGCAGTACACCAAATAAATTAGCCAAAATGTAGTTCGCAAACATTTTGCTAATCAATATATGATATTTTATCTTAAAATTATTAAAATAAATAACAATTCTTTAATTACATATGCAAAATATATTGTTTGTTTGTTTGTTTGTTTATTTCTATGCAATCTGTTTTGAATTGAATTATAATTTCAGATTAAAATTAATTCTATTTCTTACAGCCTACGGCTAAGAGCAATTAGTTTATTAATATATTCTGTTTTCAGGGAACCTTTGCAGATTACAGATGAATGGTGGCACACTGGAGTTGATGATAAGAGATGACAAAATGCAGAGCAGTTCAATAAAACTGTGATTGTCTTATACTAACAGTAGTTTGAATATTGGCTACTGGGAAACTGGACCAATTCCGTCATTACTAACATACCTTTTCTTTCCCTACCCCACAAAAAATTTACTAACTATTGACTGTCACGGTGTTTGTAACCGGGTCGATTTCAAAAATTAACTAATATCCTTCCTTATCCTTTCAAGTATATGTAAAAATGGGTGTACGGTAGGCCCGGCGCTTTCCGGGAGATCCTGCTTAATGCTTGGTCGTACATTCTAAATCAATCAATCAATCAATCAATCAATCAATAATTTTTATGTTTTGAATGTGTAGTTCCGTGTAAAAAAAAATTTTTTTTAGAATTAGAATTTTTTTATTGTTGTTGTTGCATAAGATACAGTTGGCCAAAAAACTTAAATTTCTTGAAAATGGTCGTGCAATTATGCAATTATAAAAAAAACTAGTTATCCGAAAAATATCAAATAGGACTCATTTTAAAAATAAAAAAAAAAATTATCGCAAAATATTCAAATAATACATCTTACCAGTTGATCTCGCGATTTCATTAATAGGAATCAGTTCCATATGGCCTAGTTTCAAATATTCGTCTATGAAATTTTTATATTGGATTCGTCGAGACTCATTGTTGAATAATTTCCTTTTCAATACATGAAAGCTTAGCCTCGCTTGATTGAAGGAATCCCCTAGCTGCGCAAAGTGTTTGTAAAGAAACAATAAGTCTCCCTTGAATGGTTTTGGTGATTGTATTTTTGTAATGGTTTATGCATTTAACTTCTTCATCGGTTATTGATGGTAGCTGACTTCTTCGGTTTCCCAAAACTTGTGCAAAAGTAGATCGATATTGATTTCTTGATCGGTTGTGACAAATACTTGTTCTACTGGATCTCCACTGGATGACCGTGTTGTACTGGAGCCCTCTTTCTCGTCAGATTGCATACACCGCCAACTATCCAACCAAATGTGGTTTTTATAGTTTCCATTTTGTTGATTGGATTAGTTGATTTTTCACTTTCTATTGTGTTAAGAAAATGATCACAACCCAACAACATATCAACTGGTCCAGATCGGTTGTATGTAGGATCAGCTAGTGGTATTGCTTCAACAAAGGGAAGCGCTTCTCCTAAATCTGTGGTGGGTAGATTTGACGTGATATTAGACAAAATCAATGCGGCTACATTGATAACATAATTGTTTCCCAGTCGCGAACGGATCTTAATGTTGGCGATTCCACGTGAACTTCCTGCCTTTGAATTATTAGCTGTTGCAATAATCACTCGTGCATTTGACCGTGCAAGTCGTAATCGATTGACACACGCTTCCATTATGAATGAACGTGTGGACGCAGAATCAAGCAATCCTCGAACTTTTTGCCAGATGCGTAGAATCCATTTTGAATCTGGAACATGGTGGTAGATAACATGACATTTTCACCTTTGGCAAATGTAGTTAGCACCTTTAAATCATCACAACATGATGCATAAGTGATCACAGCGGTTGAATTGCTTCCGGATGATGTAGGTTTCTTAACTGTTTAGCCATCTATAACATGAGTTATGTTTTTTATTGCAGATTCGGCATATCCTTTTTGTTTTACATTGATATACTGTATGTGTGTCCGAAAGGCAGTTAAAACAACGTAATTTAGTTTTCAGGAGCTCACGGCGCTGATCAAGTGAAAAAGCAATAAATTTTGAACACTCAAATAGACGATGTGCTTGCCCATGACAAAGTGGATAGGTAACTGCTGATGCAATGTGAAATACCTTGGTAGATGACTAAGCTTTGAAGTGAGACCCCTTGTCGATAATCGATTATTTAACACTGGATGCTGTGCATTTCGTTAAGGCATTCATTCTTTTCATAAGGAAATTCAAGAATTCTTGAAGGGTTAGAAAATCCGTTTTCGCCGTTTCGTACTTCCATATTCGTTTCGTTTCTTCATCCAATTTTTCAAGTACGATGCTGATTAACCAGGGATCTCGCGACTCAGCATCTTAAGCCAAATCATTGACTCCGCTTATCACCTAATCTAGGTGATCGTGGATTTGTGTTATACTAGATGCAGTCCCTTTTGATATCTTAGGTTGATCAAAAAGGAATTTGATATAAGATTCCACAATAGGTTTCTTTTTATTGTACCTTTTTACTAATTGTTGGTAAGCCTCTATATAACTTGCGTCGTCTACTCTAAAGTGGCTAATTGAATCATATGCACCTCCTTTCAGAAGGCCTTTAAGGTATTATATTTTTGGGCAGGATTTGTAAATATCAAAAAAGGATTGCTACTCTTGCAACGAGCCATCAAAGCTTAGCATTGACAATAATAGTATCTTGAAGTCGAATGAAGCGTGAGCGCCGATCTTTAAATTGAGTGAATCATCTAATTGCGGAGAAGCACTAATAGCATTATTTTGCATATCCGATTGAAGTTTCGAGACGATTGAAAAATAATTGTCATCTATCAAATCTATTTCTGAAGGTACTGTAGCATCTATTTCAAACATGTTTTCTTCTACTGTGTCGAATTCATTATACTATCGATGCGCGTGGTCTAACTTGTTTTTAGATCATCATGTGTTAACACTGCACTATTTATGGCAACATAACTAATCATTTTGGTGAATTGACCATTAATTATTACCTTTCGTTTACCCAACTTTTCCATTTTACTATATAATTCACAAGCACACCGTATGAGTTTAATAAAACACCAAAACTATACTGCCCACTCCGTATCCGGCTCGAAGGACCAAATAATGTACCAACGGTTTGGTGATGGTACAGAAGGTTGGTGATGATAAGAAAAAGGTTTTGATTAGATTTTTTACAATAATTTATTTTTCTTGACTTGATGGTTGCAATAAGAGGATATTCCAAAAAAATTAAGAATATATTACAAAAATAGTACCATCTTTAAGTTTTTCATTCAAAATGGCCACCAAACTAGTTTTTCATTTTAATAGCATGGCCTACTCTATTTTTGTATATAAAATTAAAATGTTAACCTTTATTTAATTTTCAATTTAAAATTTATCAAAATCAATTTATGTTTGCTGTTTTTAATGTTTATTTTCACTCGAAATAACATTTTCTTGCAAAATACAACTAAATAAAATCACTAACTTTTTATATATAGGTAAAATTAAATTTAAGACAAAAATTATTGGTAAAAAATATATTATTAAAAATAAAGTTAAATAATTACATCTAAAATGTAAGAACCTTCTCCTGAAGCAATAACTGCATGGAAATCGCGAGTTCCGTTTATGGTTTTCAGTTTTTCAAACCTACTTGCAAGTCGGATTTTTTTAGAGTTATATTTAATATCAGAACAATCAAAAACCATATCAGTCTTTAAAGTTTTAGTCCATTTGAATAACTCTGTTGTATTCGTTATGATACCATCGTATTCAGCAGTTAGACTAGCTCTGGATGTCATTATCTTGATAGCACTCCTCCTACTCAGTCGCATGGACCCTTTCTATGAACCCTTTCCAATTTTGGCTAAACTCGTAATTTTAGTTTTCAAAAAATGGATCGTTTTTTCGATGAATAAATGACCTACCACAGTGACATGACTAAGACAATCCGATATAACAACGAAGCTGTAGTGCTGCAATTTCCATTTTTATTTTTGTAAATTACAAATGGATGAATAGTTGCTATTCCCTGCGCTGTATTTTGCATTATAAATGAATAATTTTCTACAAAACCACATGAAACCAGTGCTTCAGTAAGCCCAAAAGTAATTTTATCTTTTACGAAGGTAGATTGTTGAAGTGAAATGAAGTAATGGGGAATCAGATTTTCCAACTTCTTTATGAAGTAATTCAACAATTTTGAATACTTTTCCAAATTGCATCTGCCAGTTGAAATCCAGTGACTGGACGATAAATCAGCAATATCCTCATAGTCCCTAGAAGCTTTTAGAACATACCGGAATATAAATGAAATGCAAATTTCGTATTTCGATATTTCTCCATTTGTAATAGTTTCTATCTTGATTCTATAAGTAATTAATTTAACATTCTGGTGTATTGTACAAACACACACTTTATGCTTTCCACTGTTCCCTGGATATACATAGTTTTTAGGACGGAGCAAGCAAAATTTGGAAAACCCAAATTTTTTTCCCACCATCCTGATGGCGAATCTTTTAACCCTCGTAACATTATTTTAATGTACTCATCATTAAACGTTTTTGAACTTTAACTTTTTCAATAGTTACGTAATCGTGTTTTCTATAGGCATTATCCTACTGACTTCATCTTCGTTATAATAATCTATTACTGATTACTTAAGTGCATCGCTGATTCGTTTTCTAGCTTAGGTACAGGAGACTAAGTGGGCCTGTTTCCTAGCTTAGGTACAGGAGACTAAGTGCGCTGAATAGATTTAGTTTTACACACCAAGTTTGCTGTTGTCTTGAACTCCTGTTGAATTTGTTATATGATTTGTGACATCGGCAGTGTAGTCAGCACCTGTATCTTATCACAGTTTTTCTCCAATGGTTTCAATTTGCTTTTCAGTTGCTTCATGAATCAACCTTATAAATATGCTTTCTTTTCGTTCTCCCTTGATTGATTCACAAGGGGCTCGATTCCAGGAATCATACAAGATGATGTTGGTGGTACTTTGCATTTTGTATTTTTTTAGTATTTTGTTTAGTTGCTTTTTGGTCACTGCCTATTCTAATTTAGATACATAGTCAAAATGTACAGATTTTATGGTACTTTTGAATTTACACCATTGAAAAAACTCTTTTGGTGTATTGAACAGGCTCCCGTCACTATTTCTCAACGAAGCTGATCTAGCAGATCACTTAATGGTACCCCTACACCATCTGTTGATCTTTTTCCATGACTGGCAGCAAAGAAGTTTAATTCGCAATCCACGTCGAAATCTGTTTTGTGAAAGTTGAAGTTAGCAAAGTTTTTTTTGTTTTTAAATTGTGATACTGCTCGATCCGAAAAATAATAAATCTTTTTTTGATGTTGGATATTCAGCTTCATTTGATTTTAAAAATGCAAGAAATTTTATTTGAAAACTGCAGACAATTACATTGTCATGTGTTGCTTCTTCTGAGGTTAATGCGTAGGATATTATGCTTGTTGAACCTATTGCTGATTTATATTAAGCTACGATTGGAAAAAGTGTTGCTTGTCGAGTAAGGTAATGCTTGCATTTCATTTTGTGAAAAAATTTAGGTGGAACATCTTTGTTCATGATGACTACGAGATACTCCTGATGCCATCCTTGCAAACAATCTTGGACTATTGGTTGGATATGCTGCCACCTCGATGGTCTATTTTCTTTTATATTTAATAGGCTAGATTCAGGTTACAAGTTAATTGTTAAGTTAAGTGGCTCGGAGTTAACGGATCCATATGGTCTGATGATATTTCACAAAGTGGTGTGGAATTCAGAATGGCGTCGATTTCTGTCAAAAGTATCGTCATCTCTTCAAAAGTCATCGTGTCTCGCTTATTACTCTTTTCAAATAATATTTGGTGGACTTTCCCCCCATATACCTCTAAAATTGGAAGCAGCTGGTGGATTAAAATGCCATTCAAAATTATTTGCTGTTGAATATCGCAAATGTAAATCATCCCTTGACACCATCAATAAAAATTATTTCAGTTCCCTTTGTGCCCCTTAAAGTTGCTAAAAACGCATCTGGAGTCATGTCGCTCACCAATTATAAATTAACAGCATTGGTTGCCATGCACACAAAAACAGCTAAATACATGCTTTAAATATTTTAGCACCTCGTAATCTGGACATCTTGATGAACATAATCTAGCATAATCCATCCCAGTGTTGAAAAAAGGTCGTTGATTTTGTACCCTATGAGACGGCAATGGATCCATCAGCTGATGTTGTAATTGTGACTTTAAACTGACACATTTAGCACATCGGCCAATTGCTGCTCGTACTTTATTTTTACCTCGTATCATGTGGTACTCCTGCCTTAAAGTTGACAGTGAAATCAATGGACAATATGTCGTAATGGAAGTATAATTGGATACTTCATGTCGAATGGAACATCTGCGTTAGCCAGCCTCCTTCATACTCATAATAAACCCACATTGTCTAAGAAACGAAAAAGTGATTTATTTATTTTTGGAGCAAACCATGGAAGCTACAACGCTCTCATCACAAAATAAAATGCATCTCTTTTTGCCTCGACAAAGTACTGTACCAATTGAGACCCATCAGCTAATCCTTTCTCCAAATTTTTGCTAAATAGTACTATTAAGCGAGCAATTACGAAGAGTATTTTGGTGAAACTGCAACACCGTTCAATGAGGTTACTAAGCCACGCTATGCCATCGGTCCAGTTGACTTATATCACTGAACTAGATTTTTGCTCGTTTAGTGCCGTTTCTTGATGTTCTGCACTCAGCCGTAACTGTCATTCAACCTGATCTTGCCTTAGCCACTCTGAACCATTCCACTATAGACTAAACAGGATCAACTCGTTTGGGAACAAACCTGAAACATGGCTCCACTGACTGCGATTGTTGTGTTGTAATTTAAATGACACGCTGTTCTCTACATAAGTTCGTCATTTCTTTGAATACGATGACAACCAATTCAGCACAACTATGGAATCCGTCCACAATATATAATATTTATAATTTTTGAATATTTTCAACTTTGATATCATTAATTTGGTTAGTAAATGTGCAGCACAGAGCTCGAGGAGTGAAATGCTTAAGGATTTAATTAGACCAAGGTTGCTGTCTTCGCAATTGAAATTGTTGTTTTATAACCGTAATATTGCAAATTAATATTCCAAAATAATTACAATACATGTTCAAAAAAAACCATAAGTGTAACGCACTCAATTTTAAATGGATTTTAACACATTTGACGAACCGAACTTAAAAAATGATTGTGAAAGGTGCATTATCTAGAAATATAAATATTTTGTTCGGGGTTTAAAAAGGTAGCCATTTTATCCTTTTGGGTGTTGGGTGTGTCTCAATAGATTAGGGGTAGATTGTTTATAGCCATGACTACCATGGTTTATATTCCAACTTTATAACTATGTAGAAACCACCAAATGTATCTAGTATACCTCCAAGTGTTAACACCCAGGCAACGATCGAATACTCATCGGCTAAATATTAGAGGCGAGTGCAATCAATACACTATAAAAACGCAATGAGTAAAATAAACAAGGAAAAAATTACCCCAGATGGTATACTTGATGCTCAGGGAAATTCACTCTCTTCGGAGATCGGTCTCACGGATTCTGGGGGAGACCAATCATTGCTATACTATAATTAGTACAACCAATCCCAAGATATGTTAGGGGAAAATAATAATACTCAACTGAGTACAACAGAAAAGGAAATTTTATATCCATTTTAAACGAGTCAGAAGTTAACTCGATCTCCTACAAAAGTCACTAGCCCCTTTTTGAAAGGTAACATCAAATTAGTGCAACAAAGAGAGCAAGTCGTCCTGCAAAATAAAGAAAACCCGAAAAACGAAATGTTGCAAGAGCCCTTTAACTCAGAAAAATCTGTACAGTGAATTGTGAAGAGCCAATAGTGCATTGGTCGATTCCAAAAAAAATATAATCAAACAATTGCATGGATGCAGGAGCGAATAAAAGTTCTAGAAATCGAAGTTAGTACTCTTAAATAACCAAAAGACTAATAAAATAACAACAGCTGCGCAAGAGTACCATACAAATGAAAAAGAACTAGCTAGGGAAACGGAGTTTGTAAGAGTTATAAATCGAAGGAACAAAAGGAAACGAAATAATACTCCATCTCCACCTTAATTACAACTGAATGTTCCAAAAAGGACAAAAAGCCACAAAAACTAGCTCAAACCCCACCAATATGAAATCAAAGATTATGACTAACTATATGAAAAAATAAAAACAATACCTGCAACAGATCAGTTTAACGCAAAGGTGATGAATGGAAATAACATCAAAATAAACTTGAAAGATAGTGAAAGTTACCGACAAGTAACAAAAATGCTTAATGAAGGAAAGCACTATTGGCACACGTTTGAAGACAAACAAACTAGACCAATCAGAGTGATGGCTAAAAACCTTCATTTCCATGTAAAATAGAAAAGATAATTGATGAGTTAAAAACGCAAGGATTTAAAGCTGTTTATGCATCAATTCAACTAAAAAAACGGGATAAAACCCCTCTTAAAATGTTTATGTTGACCTTCGATGCCGATGAGATAGTCGAAAAAATATATCAGACTAAGTACATCTTAGGCTGCAGAGTAATTACACAGCCTTTAAAAAGATCTAAGCTTATACCACAATGTCATCAATGCCAAGCGTATGGGCATACAAAAAAGTACTGCAATAAGGAATCAAGATAAGCAAAATGAGAAGGAAATGGGAAAAATGAGCAATTTGACTTACGCTCAACTATTAGGGAGTAAAGTAAATCAAAGAGAAACTACCCAAAATTGATATTAATCAAACTCTTAAATTGATATTTAGTTAATACGTTTGATGAGCGATTACACACACTTGAGTATATAGAGCTAAAGGAGCTATCCCTAAACAGAAAAATGGCCAATGATCGTGAAATATATGCTGGAATGCATATGCTGGACTAATGCAACATTAACAAGAATTGCCGGTGGTCTTGGAAACAGAAAAAATCGACATATGTCTTATCACGGAATCTCACTTTACTAGACAATCAAATATAAAATTTAAGAATTATCAAGTATATAAAACCAATCACCCAGAGAACACTGCTAAAGGAGGAAGCGTTGTTATAATTAGAAATAATATACACCATTACGAAGAGCTGAAATATTAAACCGTTGAAATACAACTATGCTGTTAACGTCAAAAGGAAAAATAATTATGTTGGTGTTGTTAGTGTTTATTGCCCTCCGAAACACGCGCTAAAAGAAAAGGATTATATCGAATTATTCAGTAAACTAGAAAAAAGATACATAATTGGAGGAGATTTTGATGCAAAAAATGTCCAATGGGGTTCTAGGCTAACAACGACTAAAGGTAAAGAACTGCTTAAAGCTGTCAGAAAATGTAGTAGTGAAACCTTGTCAACTGGAAAACCAACCTACTGGCCTACAGATCAAAACCAAATACCAGACTTAATTGTTTTTTTTATAGTAAAAAATATATCAATGAACTATTTACAAGTAGACGAAAGTCGAGACCTTAAATCGGATCATTCTCCTATACTTTCCCATTAAGCGTAAAAATTAATCAAAAAGAAAGAAATTCAAGTCTAATAAATAGACCAAAAATTAAATATAAAATAAAAGGAAACAACTACCCTAAAAAAATTAGAGACTTCTTGGCAGAAAAATAAGAGCGCGAAGAATATGGCATCAAACAAGAGCTCCTCAATATAAAACTAAGTTAAAAAATTTAACTAAACAGTTAAGAAGGGGAATCCAAAAAGTAAAATATGAGTCAATCAGTAACTCTTTAAAGAAACTAACTAATGGTAGCAGGGCTGATCATTCTTTTCTATTTGTTTATTTAAAGGCAAAAGAAAGCGATGTTTTAAGCATTGAGAGTGGTTAATTTGAGCCGATCTAATCTTTTTTGGATCAATTTGAAAAATTGTGAAATATTAAAATTTAATTGAAAGCCACCTCTTAATTATTTTCAGCTTAAAAAAGCTAATCGGTTAATAAGTATTTAAGAGTTTTTGCTCCAATGATAATTAATTTACAAAGAACAACTAGGTTTCGATTATCCAGGACAAAACGAACACCATTGGCCGGAACAAACGTTTATTATCGAAGTTTTTATTTTCTGGACGATTAATTAATTATTTCCGGACAATAAATTACTCAAACATTCTGAATTCCCTTGAGAAACATAAACTCAAACCAAATCGTCCAAACTCTAATTCAAATTCGTATTATATATTGAAAACTTTTCAATCAAATCCTAATCAATTTTCATTATATCTCATAAATGTCTTTAGCATTAAAATATAATAACAATAACAACAATAATAGGAACTTAAAAAACTTTTCTTCTATTTTCTTTACACCAAAAGTTTTCTTTTTTCATGTTGTTGTTGTTGTTTGCTTTTATGAAACAAAGCTAAATCTATCCTATATAACAATATACTAATATATAATATATACTCAACCTAACCGACACATACGACGATAAAAAGCTCTTCTCGATATCGTATATACAGTAAACAACACAAAAGGTTAAATTAAAGAACGAATAAAGAATAAAAAAAATGATTTTCCCATGGTTTATCGAAAGTCGTCACCGAGTTCATTTTCTACTTTTGATTGTCTTCGTAGTCGTCGTCGTCGTCGTCGTTGTTGTTAATATCGCACTTTTGTGTTACTTAAACACAATAAAGCTCTATATTTTAAACAGCAGGTGAATTATTATAGTTTTTATATTATGAAAATACTAGAGAGAGAGATAATAGACAATAAACTAGAGTACATATGTAGTGACAAAATGTTAAATTCGAAAATAAAACGAGAAAAAACCTAATAATCTTAATATAAAAGAAAATATAAACTTATGTAACATCTGGGGAATCACATTTTTTTTTGTTATATCTTTTATTTTATTCAATAAAAATATAAATCAAGTAAAATGAAAATATAATTTTGAGAAAAGCATCTCTCTGTATTCTAATAATCTTGAGAAAAATATTTTTTTTAGTGTTTTAAGATAAATCTGGTATCACCTGGCGAATATATTGAATATCGTTCGATGTTTTAACGAATTTATGGTTAATCGAAATAAACAGTTATTGCCGAAGATATTCAACTACTAATCGATAATTTTCTATAGTCCAAAATATGTTGCTATTTTTTTTTTTAATTAATTTGCAATTTTCAAATCTCGATGTGCAATTAAAAAGTTAGAACAAAATTTTTCAGAAATTTCGTACAAAGTCATTTATTTTGCTATTGTACTAGAGTGTGGCTAGGGTAACTTAAAGTGTGATCCTTTACGGATATTTTAACCTCAAAATGATTATTGAAATTTTACTAATCTTTTATAAACTTATTTCTGTATTGAAAAATAACATTGACGCACTTGCGTAATGCGTCTCGAAGTTAATTGATGGCTAGCAAATTTATAGGTAATAGGCCACTAGATGGTCACTGCAAAGCCGTGCTAGCAGTTTTCGTACAAATCACGGATCACAAGAAAATTCAAGTCTTTCTAAAAGTATACAACACCTCAGCAAAGAGCACAGCTATCGTTCCTTCTTTAAAGGAGTTCTCGGGCTTCACCATACTATTATTATTTCATTTACTTTTTAACCTATAGATTGAATACCATTTACCATTTGGAACCAGTTTGATGCTCGTCGATGTAACATGATTACACGAGCGGATGGATGGTTTCTTTACTTTTATTAACAACGCAAAAATTTAAAATTTAAAGAAAAAAAAATATTGAATTCTGCTTGCACTGCAAGGTAGACACAAAAAGTCAGAATTCAATCGCAATAGTGGCATATTAAAAAATAGTCACTCAACTGACTCAAATAACCTCTCAACTGGCTGTGATTGCCAGTCAGGTCACCAATTTAGTTCCGAAATAAATAGAACAAGACGCGAGGTACAGAGATATCTCGGTAAAAAAGTAGAGGAATCAAAATCTCTACTAAATGAAGAAGCTAGATTGAACCGATCGCATTAAATTGATGCCGTTTTAGACGAAAATAAGAAGCAAGTAGCGTCACGGATAAAAACAACTGAGAAAACGTTACAATTAACGTTTAACGGGAAAGCAAGAGAGATATTTTATGCTTAGCAGGCGATCCAGGAACATTTTTGGAAGTTGAATAAACCCTTCTTGATACCCATGATGATAAACAAGAACTATCATATTTTAAGTCCCAACTCTGGGCAAATTAACTGAATGATAACATTTCAGCTTACTAGATTTGTATAACCGGACAAAATTATTCGTTCAGAATATAGAAAAGTTGGCAAAACAAAAAAAAATTGATAACAATTTTTGGCAAGCAATCAGCACGTTAATAGAATAAGGTGCAGTCGCGGCGTTGTTTACCGGGTTGCATAAACCGCATTTTGGTCTTTACAAGTTTAGCTACTGTAAATCTATTGAAATAAATACAAAGAAACTTAATCAATTAACCCCTCAAACGTTCATTCAGACAAGTTCTTATCAAAAATCAAATACCCTAATTAAAAATGTTCAACAGTTTCCGAAAAAAACTTCAATACAAAATTTTAAATACTAAATTCAAAAACAAAATGGCAAACGGAAGGCAAAACAACATATATGGATATATGAACCATTTTAGGTAACCATAGATCAACCGGGTATATATAAAGCAAATAAGTGGCAAAATATAGTAAATATCATCACAGACGAACCACACCTTTAAAAAAGACTACCAATACTAAAATTGAAAGGAAACATTTTTGAAACCTTGCAACATTATATTCCAATTTTAAATAATCATATAACATATAAAAGCAACCTAATTAGAACAGCACATCTCAACGAAAAAGAGAAAAATGCACTCATCGACAAATATATAAAAATCAGTCAGCTCTGCTAAAAACAAACGAGCAGTTATCAGCAACGACTTTAAAAATCACAAAATTCTTACACGAGATGAAACCCATATACACGATCTTACCGTTACTCACATCATTTTAAAAAGGACGTTGAAGAATATGTCCAAGACATTTTAAACAACGATATTAATCGACACGCATGTAGTTCATATTCCACGCTAATTTGGGTATAGTTCCAAAGAATACTGATGCTTTAAGGATACCGCATGCTAAAACTATTTACCGACTTTCGCAAGTTGAATGAGAAAAAAACCGATGACAAAAATCCCAAGTTTCAAATTGGGAAAATTTCAGACAACGTAGGAATGTCGACGGACGGAATTCTTGGGACCCATCAAAAAAGAGTAAACTCTTTGACAATTAGATGAAATGTCTCATAGATAAAATAAAGTTTGTCTAGTGACAAACTACTGCCGACATTGCATTTCATCACAACATTCATTGGTCCACAGAGGCAACATTGAGTTAGAATCCATATCTTCGAACGCTGAGCCACCGTCTACTGCTTCGAAATTTTTACTTTCCACATCACTGTGTGATAAAACCAGAAAGGTTGTCAAACTAAGAGAAGTTTTCGATGGCTCCGCCAGGATAACTAACGAACTCTCAGTCAACTCAATACTGATGGTTGGTCCAGCCGTAAAGAGCGACCTGTTCACTATATTGATTCGGGTTTGAGCATACGTGGATGACTTGCTCACTGGAAAAAATTCAAACGTATCTGCGAAAATACTGAAAGACCAAATTTCTAACATTTAACATTCCGCTGGCATGGAATAGTTTAGAAAGTGGTGTTCTAACTCCAGTGAAATTATCGAGGACTTTCCATCAGTATTCGTAAAGACATTTCTCAAAATCGATGAAAATGATGTCGTCAAAACACTAGGTATATTTTGGCATCCGACATTAGATGAATTCACATTTTTGGTGAATTCCAACGAAACAGCAACCATCTCGAAACGGACCATCTTTTTTTAAGTTAGAATTTACGATCCATTCGGATTACTAGATTCTTTTTGGAAAATAAATAATAACAAAAATACTGCTATGCTCAAAATCTCGAGTAGCTCCACTCCAAAACACAACTTTGCCTCGACTAGAATTATGTGCAACAGTGCTTCTCGCACGGGTAGCACATAAAATTCTCGAGAAAATCGATTTCAAGGTAGACTAAACGTTTTGTTGGTCTGATTCTACTATACATTGGATAACACTACATTTGATAAAATCTTGTCCATCCCGATGGAAAACGTTTGTATTCAATCGAATTGCTACTGTACAAGGAATCGAGCCAAATGAAAGTTGGCTACACGTACCGATTGAGAGTAATCCAGCTGACCTGGTTTCCCGAGAAAAGGTTCTTCATCAAGTCGTTCACATTCTTGCTATGAGGCGGTATTGTAACCAACACTCCGTAACGAATTTGCCATACCTGAGGAAATATCTGAGCTCAAAAAGATTAAACCTGTGACCATCATATCAACAGAGTATAAACCGACATTCTAACTAGCATTAAGTTGTACAACGATTTCAAGAAACTGAGATGTTTCGTGGTTTACATTCCGACCGCTAGAACTTGAAGAGTTGGATCGAGCCTTTTACACTATTCTTCGAATTGTGCAGAGAGAATTTTTTCCCTTAGAGTATACGGGACTGAAAAATTCAAAGTTAATCGTAAGGTAACCGTCTCTTCGTTCATTATCGCTGTTCCTGGACAAAAATCACATTATTTGAGTTGGTGGCCGCTTTCAACATACCAGCTTACCATACATCTGGAAACACGCCATTTTTTTAACCAACTCACATCATGATGAGTCTCATAATCTCAACATTACTCAGGTTTTATCATAGGAAACTGCTGCATGCCGGTCCACGAGCATTACTGGCCGCCATTTGCTAGTAGTATTGGCCGCTCTACGGAATACCTGTATGCAAACGAGTTTGTCGAGAATGTAAGATGTGCTTTAGAGCTCGACTAGACCAAGTACAATAACACAACAAATGGGAAACTTACCTCCAGAACGTTTTCTGGTCCGTTTTTTGTACATTATTGCATCTGCAGTAAGCCACCGACGAAGACATATTTATGTGCTTGTTTATTTGTTTCGACTCAAAGGCTATTTATCTTGAATTGTTGACCGATCTCAGTTCACAACCATTTTTTGGAATGATTAAAGCACTTTGTTGTCCGAGGACTGTGTATGCGTATCTTTTCGAGTAACGGTACCAATTTTATAGTATCCAATTCAGAGCCGCGTGATCTCTTTACATTGCTTTCGTCTCAACAATAGAAGAAAAACATACAATCGATGTGTGAAAGTGACAATATTTAATGGGAGTTCACACCCCTGTTACCCCCACTTTCGTAGAATTTTCGTTGCTAGTATTTATTCCACTACTATTCCTCCATCTGACTTCAATAAAATCTAGTATTTCTACGTGTTAACATTTTATATAAAACATATAAAAGGAGGTATGACAATATTATTTTAATGCAATTAACAATGCTTTCATCCAGGAAGATAAACATATAAAATTGAACATGGGATGTGAAGATAATTATTACAAAATGGTAGCAGGATTGAACTTATAGCTCTCTGAACAAAAGGTGATTTCGAAAACCTTTAATTGCGTTGGTGGCAGATATCGAATAAATGTACCGTCAAATCAGGATAAACCCATTGGATGCTATTTATCAGCTAATTTTATTGCGTGATAATCCCAGTGAACACATAAAAGTATTCAATCTCAACACAATAACATGGTACAGCATGTGCTCCGTATTTAGCAGTAAAAACCATCCAAAAGTCAACGGAGGAGTTTCAAACCTTGTATCCAAAAGCATGTAAAATAATATGTAATGATTTTTACATTGATGACCTTTTGACAGGTTGTGACATATTAGATGAAGCATTAGAACTAAAAGATCAACTAATTACTATTCTAGGCAGCAGTGGCTTCAATTTAAGAAAATGGAAGTCAAATTCGTCTGAATTTGTGCAATCATTTTCGCAACAACAAATCAAAACAATTCAAAAATTAATTGAAGATGATTCTTCGATAAAGACATTGGGTATCATGCGGTATACTGATTTAGATGTATTTGGGTTTAAGATGGAACAATGTGAATCGAGCATAACTTGGACAAAACGCCGTATGCTATCAGAGGCATCGAAAGTATATGATCTGATGGGATGGACAGCACCGACAATTGTTTTATTTAAAATTATACTAGAGAAACTGTGGCTCTTGAACGTTGATTGGGATACTACTCTACCAGATACCATCGTGATGTCGTGGAAACTTGTTTACGATAATATGGCTCATCTCACAGAGATCAAAATACCTAGATGCTTAACTACTTTAATGAAACCTATACACCTGTAATTACATGCTTTCTGTGATTGCTTCAGAAACAGCTTACGGCTGTGTGGTTTACTTATGAGCAGTATACGAAACTGGGGAAATCACAGACAACATCATTTGCAAAAAGCAAGGTCGCACCATTAAAATAAATTTTGTTGCCCAGATTGGAGCTTTGTGGCGCGATGCTGTTATGTAAATTGGTGAAGTTTTGCACACAATTCTTGGACTATAAATTCATGGAGAGTTATGCATGGACAGATTTTTGACATTGTTCCGAGAAATAAATGGACATTGAAGTAAATGACATTGTTCCGAGAAGTAATGTGCAGTATGAGTCGTCCATTTTTAAAGACTAGGTTAGATTACGCTGGACCAATAGCCATCAAGACAAGTAAGCGCAGAAACGCACCCACGGGCAAGGCATGTATTGCAGTATGTGAGTGCATCAATCAAAGCTGTCCACATAGAAGTAGCAAGCAGCCTAAGCACCGACTCATTTCTAGCAGCCCTTAAACGATTTATATCGAGACGTGGAATACCAGAGGAAATTTGGTGTGATAATGGGTCAAATTTCATTGGGGCAAATAAAGAACTACGGAGACTCAAGCAGCAGATAATAGACCAACAGCGAAACAGTTTAATTGAAGAATTTTTATTGCAGAAGAACATCAACTTTCATTTAAATCCACCTCGGCTCCCAATTTTGGTGGCGTTTGGGAGGCCACAATGAAATCTGTCAAATTTTATCTTTAGACACCTCTAAAGATAAAATTTGAATAGGATCACCTCCTATTGCCAATTTCACATTCGAGGAGAGTAGTCACATTAGTTACTCAAATTGAGTCACTATGAAATTCGCGCCCGCTCTGCAAAATTGACGATGATCCATATAATCTACAGATGCTAACACCTGGTCACTTCCTCATAGGTGAACAATTGACTGCAATTCCAGAACCAGTATTATAGAACATGCCGATAAACAAACTATCGCGATGGCAAGATGTACAACGACGTGTGCAAGGATTTTTTAGATCTTGGTCCCGAGATTAGTTAACACTGCAACATCACTATAAGTATAGAGAACGAAGACTGAACAGTTAAAGGTCGATGATGTAGTGTTAATCAAAGAAGATAATGTATATCTAAATCAATGACTACTAGGCCGTGTACTTATCATTCATCCTGGAGCTGACGGCATTGTGAGAGTTGTAACGTTGAAAACCGCTCATAATAAAATAAAACGTCCCGCCAACAAATTAATTAAATTACCAGTTCGAGACAACTAGTTTTTGGTTGTTCATCTTTATAAAAAAAGCCGTTCATTCAGAGATTATACGAGTGGTAACTGTAAAAACTTCAACCACAAAAGTTCGACGTCCTACTTAAATTGATAAGGTTAAATATTAAGAATCACATTTCTTAAGGCGTGGGAGAATGTTGGTGTCTGTTAAGGTGTTCAAATTTGCTGATAAATAAAATCATTTAAATAACAAAAATTACTAACTGAGTTAAACTTCCCTGTTGACCGAATTCTAATGATCATCATCTAAATGCGGAATATGAATTTAAATCAATATCATTGAGTGTATTGGTTGTAATAATGATTTATACTTATTTAAATTTAATGTACTTACTCTCTTTAAATTAATGTATTATGGTAGTTAAATATACTTGTTTGCATGTATTGTATATTTTGATTGCTAATCAATTCTATTATGTTATTCTCACAACCACACAAACTATTTTTATGTCACTGTAATATTATTGTTCTCTCCGTTTTTTTGTTAACGAGTAAAAATTATACTGTACAAATTCTTCTTGTTTCGGCTGTGGTCAATTCAACATTAAAGTTTAAGATTAAAAGTAAAATTAAGCTTGAAATTAAAGTCGTTGGTTGTTTTGATATCTTCGGAAATAAAAAATACTACTTGGAATCTCGTATTAATTTAGTTGGATTTAAGGAATTAATATCAACAATAAGTACCTTATATGTATGATCGTTGTAATGCAGTTAACAGTCATTATCTGCTTTATTTTCTGGAGATTCGATATCTTCAACCTCCCAGAATCTTTGCATCATGTCATGAATTTGAAAATTGCAGATAAGCAATTCTGCGATAAAAATGTCACATTTTAAAATGTCTTGTATAAAAATGACACATTTTAATACAAGACATGGCGTCTTCAGCTATCACATAACGAAAGAAAGTGTTTTGTGCGAAAAGATCTCCATCTAGCTAATGTTTTCAGGGTGCAATAATTAACTTCAATGCAGTAGCTGGAATGTATCATGTAATATTTTTTTATGATAAATCCTTTCAGTTTTCATCCTTCATCATTTGTTTAATTGATTGTATATATAGATAAAAATTCCAGTTGAACAGAGCTCTTTGTTCTTTTCGTTTACGGAACTCAAGCTTCTGATATTGAAACAAGCATAATTACGTAACAATTCTAATGATTCAGCACATTTTTTTGTAAATAAACTGAAATCCGCTATAGAATCCAACAGCACTCGAAATTTTTGATAATTCCCTGTTGCGTCCCAAACTTGTTCGCTGGTTTATTAAACCAACGTCAGTGAGTTTCATGCGAAAATCCAAATCGAAATTACTCGTTACTTTCGGCATAACCGTTGATTCTACCTAAATTAAAAAAAAATCTTAATGACCATTCTTACAGTACCGGTTGAATTTCAAAATGAATAAGACTAATATTCGTTAAACCATCCACTTTAAGAGGAATATTATTAACGCAAGATTATTTAGAAAATATGCTCAAGGCGATACAAATTGTAATTCCAGCAAAACAATATCTCAAAAATTTAATTAAGATATGTATGACTAATGAATTGTTAAGATTCTTGGAAATTTGGCGAACAAATATAGTTATTCGAACAAATAACAGATTATATGTTTAAAAACAGATTATATTTTGGAAAATGTACAGATAAAAATACAATTTTGTTAGCAGCTCTGTTCACTCTGTTATGTCTAGTACCGCAGTACATAGAACTAAACAATCACTGCCTCAAGTCAGCTCTACTTTTTTAATAAAATTCTACCTTATTTACATACACCTTAATTGAGATTACCATGGACTATGAATATTGGATAACTGTCTCGTAATATTGTTGACACACAACATGTTAATGATCATAAATGAAAGGTGACAATTTGCTTATAAAACTTTTATGATTTAAAGTTAAATAAAAATATGATATGCATTCACAAAACTATATGTATAATTGCTTAGTAAGTAATTATTTTGTATAAACTAAACTAAAGCATCAAATAAATAATCATTCTTAATTAAGAACTTCGAATTTACTATTGTGAGCCCCCATTAGCGGTAAGCTACAATATATACTATATAACATTACGATATACGATCAAACATTGGTCCTTCGAGCTACTAAAGAACAGCGATTCGAAATCCACCATATATATTTGAGCACGTAGTTAATTACCAACACGCATAAAGTAAAAACAATAATTATCAATACATTATCACATAATGGATACCGTTAAAGCGTTGTGTGAACAAACACAAACCGGGAGACTGATTAATAAACTTAAAACCAATATACAAACGGCGCTGCACGGAAAACCAAACAATACTGTGAAGACAAACTCACAAAAATGCAGTTACTTTTCGATAAATTTTCTACAATAGATGCTGCCTAAGGAACTGCTTCTAGAAGTCAAACTAAAACTAGCTGGAAATGATGAAGACAAGGCGAACTTAGATAAACAAGTCGCTGATACTTCATCATTTGTCCTAATGAGGATCAGCCAAACAAACCTGAAGCTAAGGTTGTTCAAGTCAATGACGACCAACAACAAAAGAAATAGAAAATTCAGCATGTGAAGACTAAAATGATTCGCTTCAACACTAACGCGATTCACAAAGTAAAAGATGATGAACAATACTCCAAAGCATATTATGAGTTAAAAATCAAACTTCTAACCGACTCATGGATCTCGATTACACACAATCACGAAGAGAGAATTGGAAACGCAAGTGATGGAAAGCTTAAAAACGAGTATTTTAGCAGAGAAACGTGCGAGAACCTACAGCAAAAATATGAATTTACCATCATATATCTTCAAGACCATCTTGCAAAGGCAGTACCGAAAGATTACTCAAAACAAGAAGTAAAATGATCCAATATCAAACTCCCCAGGGTCAAAATACCCCGTTTTAATGGGGATTATAAACAATGGACAAGCTTTTAAAGCCTCTTCAATAAAACCACTGATTGTAATGATGAATTAACTGGTGAAGAAAATATGCATTATATATTATCAGTCATTGTAGGAGATCCATCTAAGCTCGCCAGCCACCTCAACATCTCGCAGGAAAATTAGCACCCTGCTAGGGATATTTTATGTTCTAGATATGATGATCAACGGTTTCGCACGAATACGTACATAAACAGTATTTTAAATTTACCGAACTTACCATCAGTATCCGCTGATGGTTTACTATTACTGCATGATAATGTTTTTGAATGTCTTCATGCAATTAAAAACCAAAGAATCAATACAGATTCTTGGGATGCTATATTGATGAACATTCTAACAAAGAACCCGAAAGAAATTCAAACAGTGAAAGATTTTCTAGCTTATTTACAAGTAAGGTTCCAATCTCTGGGAGTCATATCTTGAGATAAAACATATAAACAAAGGAAACCTACCAACAAACATCCTCATCCAGTAAAGCTGCAAATCTAGCGGTTACTAAAAACCCGTTAAATGTAGTTTCTGCTATGGAGAGCACAATCTACCAGAATGTAACAAGTTCCAAAATCTTTCACAAATTGAAATATGTAAGGCAGTATATTATAAACCACTTTGCCGAAGATGCTTGCTTCCGGAACGCAAACTCTCGTGTAATAAAAGTGGAAATGCAAGTGTATCTTATTAGGAACCGCTATAGTGAAAGCAACATCAGGTCGTCATAATGAATTGCTTTGCGTGCTGATAGATCCTGGGTCTCAAGCAACCTTCATTACTGAAAAACCTGTCATAGACTTAAATTAAAAAAGAGCACAGCGTGTGCAGAAATAACAGGCATGGGAAAAACCGATGCTGGAGTAGTGAACTCTAGAGATTTCCCTTCAAATATAACTTAACCGTAAAGGCATTAGCATTCAAAAACTGTCGCGTGATATGCCAGAACAGCCTCTAGACGCCTGGAAATGGAAACATGCCAGAAATGTGCTATGGGCTGATTTAACATTTTATACTCCTGGTCCAATC
Organism: Tipula confusa; assembly: GCA_963556175.1. Lineage (NCBI taxonomy): Eukaryota > Metazoa > Arthropoda > Insecta > Diptera > Tipulidae > Tipula > Tipula confusa. The sequence goes on along the minus strand of OY744476.1, from coordinate 106,993,919 downwards.
GACTTATTATTGGGTGCAGATTATTATGGAGACGTTTTGATGAATAAAATAGTAGAAGCCTCATCCGACGAACCAGTTGCTCAAGAAACCAAATTGGGCTATATATATTTCTAGGCCGTCTTTCAGTCGATTGTCACAATTTAACAGTGATTCAATCAATGACAACAAGAACTGCTGATTTAGATACTAATTTGAAAAGCTTCTGGGAAAAAGAAGAGGTTCCTTATAAACGAACATTCACCAAAGAACTAGAATGTGAAAAAATGTTCACAACCAGCCACAGACGTCTCAAAAATTGCCATTACTTAGTTAAAAATCCTTTTGACATTGATTTGTATTCTGCCAAACTACTGAGATGCTCAAAAACGAGCGCAATGACACGTCTGTTACAAGTAGAAAAACGACTTGTTACAAACAAAAACATAACTTTACAAAATACGTAAAAATACGTTAATACTAACCCATTGACACTTCTTAAATTTCGATTCACTAATTACTCCAGAATCAAATTTGCTGAATGAAAACATTTCTGCCAACCATCGATGGAGACTAATCCAAAAAATGGTTCAAGATTTCTGGAAACATTGGTCAAATGACTATTTAACTGGATTACAACAAAGAAATAAGTGGTCCGGCAAACAACCAGAAATAAATATAGATGATATCGTTTTAATAAAGGACCATAACCTGCCACCCACCAACTGGTCTTTAGGAAGGATTATAGAGCTACACCTTGGTAAAGATAACCTAACTAGAGTAGTTACAATAAAGGGAAGTAATGATGCCACATTTAAGTGACCCATTACAAAACTAAGTGCTCTGCCTCTAGAGTATGTCAACTCCGAACAAAAGAAACCAGAAATTGAGTCTAGTAAAATTCGTACATGCGGTATCACCAACTTTAAAGTGCTACCAATTCCTCTACTAAGCTTAGTTACTATGGCAGCAATTATTAATCCAGTATCATCAACAAATCACACCCTTTTTAATATCACTAAGTTTATTCATTAACCAGGTATTTATTTGGAGAACACAGGAAGTCTTCGATTTACCAACCTACAATGGAAGATAGTTGTTTACTTCAATCTCACAATATATTACTCTGATTTATCACAATACAGAACCTTGGCGAAAAACATAGATCAGCTTTGCATGGTAACATCTGTAGAAAAACAAGAAATGTGCTCTGTAATCAATAGTCAACTTACCCACCTATTGATTGTCATCGAAGCGAAAAACGAAATTCTTCACTACAAGACAGATAGACCCAAACGCGGAATTCTTAAGATCGTAGGCAATTTGGCAAGTCACTTATTTAGTGTCCTTGATAATCGTGATTCGAAGCACTATGAAGAAGAAATAAACCAAATCAATCTTAACCAAGCACAATTGTTTAACTTTAGTCAAAAATCAAACATCGATTGCCGATTCGGCTCTCAACATTTTAAAAAGAACAGAAGGAGTAAATAGACTTTTTTGGCAAGCTCTAAAGCAGCAAATAAATTCTCAAGTGGAAGACATTAATAACAATCAAAAATTAATATCTTTATCGTTTCACGGGCTTTTTATTTTACTGGATTTTAAAGATACACAACAAAAATTGATCGACGCTTTCTTAAATTCGCAGAATAAAGCAATAAGCACATCAATTTTGCCACCACATCAACTTAAAAAGGCACTTCAAGATATAAAAACTCATGTGCCACCCGATGCTTTCCTACCAGGACAAAATGAAAATCATGAACTATTAAGTTTATATCAAATCATATCGTGCAGCGGAAAACTGTCTGGACCATATTTGATATTTGAATTAAAACTTCCAATAATTAACAACGCGAGGTACCATATTTATAAACCTATACCTCTTCCTACAACCGAATGAATCTTCATTCAACCATCAATGGACTATGTCGAACATGATGTCGAAAGACGAGTTTAGACATTGCAACAACGAGTACATTTGTATGCTGCTACATCCAATTCATTCCGCATACAACAACCATTCTATATTTGAATTAAATTTGTTAGCATTACAACAACCGTTCAACTGCCATATTGTGAAAAAAGCATCAGAAAACTCATTAAATACATGGATCAAGTTAAAAAACAATAAAATATCCATTCCATAAAATATTTATTCAATTGGACAAGAACGGCGAGCTAGTATAGCTTGTGATGGAGACTTTGTAGCAGTGCAATTGTTCCGTAACGGAATAATTTACGATCAAACAATTATTTTGCATATTATATAACAATTTTATCAGATTAAACAAAACACACAAACATTCGTATTTTTTCGTATAAAACGAACGATTAATAATTAAAAATAAATTGACAAAATAATTAGAAAATTATTTTAAAATACATTTTCCGCAGCAGGAAAACAACTTGATTCCAATCGCCAGGCTAACTGATTTGTACGATACATTCCTATAATTTATTCATTAAACCGTATATGGTATATTATGAAGAGACGACAGCCAACTAATAGCGATAATTATGCTGTTACACTCGTATTTATTTTAAAACGCTGTCGGGCATTTTCAATATACATAATTTTGATTGCTTCTTTTTTTATAGTTAATGTAATAAGAAGAAGAAAATCTTTTCATTATATTAACGCTAGTCCCTTGACGTAAATCGCGTAAAGATTTTTTAATTAATAATCATCGTACTACAATTGAGCAAAACGAGAAAAATAAAATAAATTTTCTTTAATTATTTCCTCTTTAATATTTTCATTTTTCCGACTTTTAAATTTTCCCATGATAATTTTCTGTAAAGCATTTATTCACCAAATGTTTTTTGTTGGTACATGTGATATTGTGAAAATGATATACGAGTATGTTTATATAAACACGAAAAGCAGAAGGAGAAGAAGACGAGAAACGTGTATGTAGCGTAAGACAAAACAAAACACGAAAAAAAAGTTCAAGCATCTAAGAAATCTAAACAAATACAAAATTTGATTTTCTTATGTTGTGTGTTCTGGTTTTTTGGTTTTTATCATTTAGATTTCATCTCATGTGAGAATTGAATATGAAATATTAAAACAATGAAACGATATGAACAAAGTATGGAGCAAAATAACCGAGAAAAAAAATTATGTAGGAGTATACTGAGATGAAACTTGAAGAAATTAAGTGATATTGTAATTTTGAAGTGTTTGTTTTAATAAAACACAAAGAATTCGAGCGTTTTGCTTCTTGCCTCCTCGTTATTATACGACAAGTAAAAAGCTGTCAGTGTGGAAGGCAAAAATGGTTTAATTTGAATAATAAAATCAAAAGAAAATGCTGGTTTACGATTTATGATTGTATTCATAGAACATTCGTTCAAACATATTATGTACATGACGTGTATAGCAGTATGTTTATGTTATGTGTGTGTAAATATAATGTAATAAAAGCAGACCATTTTCCAAAAAGCTCTCATCTTAAATATTAATGATTTATGATTTTAATGAAATGCTAGATTTTTAATATCCTGCATATGCCACAGCTTTTATTGTAATTTAAAACGAGCATATTCAAATGTGTTCGCACACTGTTGAGTAGCTGAATTAATTCGTTCCAGTTTGCATTGGTGTTCATCGTTGAATCAAAGTTTTCTGAACCCAAATTCTGAAGAGACACACTACACCGCTAGACAAACTTGGCTACAAATGTCTACATTCGATGGTGACTATAAGGGGCTCGCCAATTTTAAAGATTTATCCTCTGCATCTATAAATAATAAGTCGTATCTTTCCAATGTTGAAAAGTTCCAGTATCTTAGAAGTTGCTTTAAGGGGAAGCTGCCGAGTACATCAGACACTTTGCAGTCTCTGATGACAACTACCAGGCTGCATGGTCTAAAATTTGTTAAAGATATCAGAAGAAAACGATTGCGGTAAGTAGGTTTCATTCAAACCTTTTTTGAAATACCTATACCATCAAGTAGAAATCCTCTAAAAAACTACGCAATCTACACAACATAGCTGATCAAATCTTTCGTGGACTAAAAGCTTTGAGGCCAGCAATAACGATAAACTAATAGTCGGACCTATTATTCAACCAACATTATGGGTGGTGCTATGACGATTTAAAACATTTCCTATTGCCTTATGTGCCGAAATAGACAAAATGAATCGACAAATCTGAATCGACCCTAGTCAAACTAGATATCAACGTATTTTATGGAGAAAATCTAAAAATCACCCGACCGATCATTTTGAGCTAAAGACGATAACGTACGGTACCTCATCAGCATCATTTTTAGCAACACGAGCTTTATTGTTGGTTGCCGAAGAAAACGAAAAGGCATTTCCTTTGGTCGAAAAAACAATTAAGGAAAATTTTTATTTTGACGACCTTCTTACCAAGAACGAACAAGAAGCTGAACAATTAAAAATATTTCTATTAAGAAAATAAAAATCCAACGTACAGTATTTAGGAGATCATAACCATTTGATTTCAATTTCGGATCAACAAAATATATCTCCTGTATTGGGATTACTTTGGGATCATGTCAATGATGTGATTTACTTTCACATTAACATGCCTACAGATAACAGATACAGTAAGAGAAATTTTCTATCCATCATCTCATGGTTGTTTGATCCATTAGGATGGCTTGCATCCTTCGTAATAAAGACGAAGATAATGATGCAATATTTATGGTTCTTATCCAAGGTGTATCTTTCCAACATCAGATTCAATAGAAATACATGGCTTCAGCGCTGCAAGCGAGGTTACTTACGTCGCTTGTATTTATCTTCGCGCAGAAACAAACGGCATCATAACAAGTAATTTAATGACAAGTAAGTGTAAGATGGCACTAATTAAACCCTAAGCATTCCAAGATTGGAGTTGTGTGGAGCACATTTGTTAGCTAACCAAGTTACTAACGTTTGCCCATCCCTCGAGTCCAAACCAATTCCAACTCACCTGTGGACTGATTTAACCATAATCTGGTCGTGGTTCAAATCGGACCTACCAAAAAAATGGAAATCTTACGTTGCAAATCGCTCAGCTTAAATCCACCACTTAGCGACCAATGCAATTTGGAGATACGTAAGCAGCGGGGGGCTAACCATATTTTACCTGATATTTACAAATATTTACAGACACAAAAACATAAGAATGCAATTCACCAGTATGCAGTGGTCATGCATTCCTCCATTGACGCCAAATTTCGGTGGAATTTGGAAACGAGCAGTACGATCAATCAAATCACACTTGGTGAAAGTTCTTAGAAATTCACATTTAACCTATGAAGAAATGGTTACTTTACTAGTGCAGATTGAATGTATCTTAAACTTTCGACCATTATGCCGCATAACTAACAAAATCAAATAACATCGTTGCACTCACACCTTTTCTCACACATTCACGTGTCACGATTAACACGATGGCAGCATATCTAACAATTAGTCCAATCGTATTATGGAAACGATCTTCCAGGGATTATTTGCATACGCTACAACAAAAAAGCTCAGCAAAATATAGGCCACAAAACCTGCAGATCAACGATGTCGTTTTAGTCAAAGATGGTAATTATTCACCTGGTCACTGGCCATTAGGAAACATCACTCATATATATCTTATAATTGATAGAATAGTCCAAGTAGTTACAATTAAAACAATAAAATCCTTATTTAAACGTCCGTCGTCAAAGTATCTCGTTAGTCATATCAATGATGAAGACAATGTTCACAATGTGGTTAAAGCCAGCAGGTTTTAACAAAGAGGGGTATGTTCGCAAATAACTGCGTATGAATAAAATTTTTTAGTTAGAGTCTAGAAGTCAAAGTGAAAAGATCAAATTTATCTTCACTTTTCACTAGTACTTAGCAAATGAGTAGACTAATGAATGAAGCGAGTCAAAAAAATAATAACAAAAACATGAACCGATTTGCCCGATTCAAAAATTTGTACTAGATTTAGTACATTGTCATTAAAAATACACTAACAGAAAGAAAAAATATAGAACAATACAACAATGAAAGTGTATACTAAACACCTTGTACGTATACGAAAGGCTGATGCCTCATGCCTCATTCCTCATTTTGCGACCAAAATCGACGTTTTGAAGTTCCGTTTCAGTTTTAAGCGATTTTGCGATTGCTTCATGTCAAAGTGAGTCTCGACAGATGCAGTTTCGTGGTTTGGTGCTCGATACAGTGTATCGACAACCACGAGTTTGTCTACTGGTAACAAAGTCACGGGTTACGCTTAGCCTAAAATTGAATCGCTCTAGTGAGTGGTTTGTAATCGATGTAGACTGTAAAATCTTGACCTTCGATATAGTTGTTTGTTTATTCCTATGGAATCTGCGGTGTTTGGGACGGGAGGTACCGAGTTCGAATCCCAACGAGGGAGGGTTGAAAAAGGGGTTTTTCATCACCCGATTGCGATCGGTGATGACAATGAATACAACTTTGATCCCCCCGTTGGAGTGCAGAAGCCATGGGCTGAACCATCGTCCATGCCAGTACAGGCTGGCTGGAGCAATGCAATGTGCAGATAGCTATTTGAAAATCGCGAACCTGTATTTGCGCGTCCTCGATTTGGCTAGTAATGGCGTAAAATAGGACGTTTAGTTAACCGCGAAAGAGTTGACCTTCGATATAGGATCGAAAATGTTTTATCGCTTGGTAGATAGCTAGTAAATCTCTATCGATTCCGGAATATTTTTTTAGCATTCGAAATTTTCTTCGAAAAAAAACCAAGTGGCTCCCAATCCCCATTGTTACATTGGCACTAACAGTAACAATAACTTTAGCTTCATGTATTGGATGTGCCAATAACGCCATTGTGAGCTAAAGTGGTTTTTAGCTGGTTGAATGAAAGTTGAAATTCGTCTGGCTAGAAGAAGTTCTTTGCCGTTTTAGGCTTCTTTAGTAAAGTCGCCAAATGAGTGTGGATAATAGAGGCTTTGGTTTCCGCTGTCCTAGGCATGAACCTGTGGTAGTAATTTATTATACCGATAAATTTCTGTATATGCCTGATTGTTTGTGAAACTGGAAATTCCCGAATTACGATAATTCGTTCAGTGGATGGTAAAATACCATTCGGGCTAATTTTGTGACTCGGGAAGTTTAGGGAGCTAGTGTCGAAAACGCATTTCGAACTGTTGATGCTCATCTCGTATTCAGAAAGTTTCAGAAATAGTGTTTCTAGGTGAAACTTTTGTTGTCCCTCCAAACAGCTGACAACAAGTATGCCGTCAATGTAGACAAACACAAAGTCGAGATCCTTGACGATCTCGTTGATGAACTGTTGGAAGGATTGTGTGGCATTGCGTTGTCCAAATGGCAAACGAGTAAACTCGAATAAACCAAATGGAGTAGTGATTGTCGTCTTGTGAATATCCTCAGGCGCGACTGTGATAAGATGATAAGCTCTGCCCAAATCGATCTTCAGAATATTTTGCAACCTTGAAGGTGCATGGAAAAGTTCTGGATTTGGGGAATTGGGTAACGGTCAGGTATTGTTACCATATTTAACCGGCAGTAGTCCCCACATGGTCTCGATCTGTATCATGTGTTGGAATCCCAAGGCGTGTTCGCATGTGTTAAGGACACATTAATCGACAGCTGTGTGACTGGATCAATTAGCTTCCTATTCTTAAGGTCGAATAGTAAGCCGAATTTCTTAAAAAAGTCGGCAGTAATGATAAGACAATTCACGTTTGCAATAGTAAATGTGTGTGGAAAGTTCCGTCTTGGACGAATATCTACTTGCCGTAATTTGCTTCCTTATCCTGCTGTAGTATCAGTGCTATCTGAATAAATTCAGGAAGTTTCCTGATCCACAGCTGTGTTATAAAAAAGTGATATATAAGGGGCGCATAAGTCGGCCAGTGTTCTGGGCGCTAATACGCCGTAAGACTTCGGATGGACGTTGGTCGCCCATCTCTGTCTTGCAGAAAAGCCGAGCTTCTAGTTTTTTTCTGTCTGAGAGCGTTGTTTACTCGATCAGGACAGTTTTAAGGTAAGTATAAGTAGGTATAGTTAAGGTAAGTATCCGTCGTTTGCAGGAGATTCCTGCAGTACGTCGTGGATCATTACCGCTTGGTTTTGCGACAAACAACTGATCGTTTGTGCGACCTTTTTTTCATCGCTCGTGAGCTTGTTCGTCTTGAACTAGGATTCCGGATTAGTAATTCAGAATTCTGAGATACATATGCCAGTGGCATATGTGTTAGTCATTCCCTGGTCGTTGCAATCTTCACTATAGTAGATGTCTATTTTATAGCACAATATAACAATACACAAAAAAACTGAAGCAAAGTATAATACAAGGCTGCGCGTAACATGCGATTGTAAACCACGTGGTTTACACTGATTGGCCGTAAAAATGGACGTCGGGGTTACCAAATATAGGATAATTTTAGCTTCCCAAATAGAGGGAATAAGTTTTTATTCACTATGAAATTAATCAATATAATTATTGTATTATTTTTTTTATTTTTTCTTAAATCTTGTTATTGTTGTTATTATTGATGGTAATGATGATGAAGGTGATCATCGTCTTTTAGTTTGTGATCGCAACATCTAGTGGTGATCACTGCAACTATCGTTGTACCATGAGCGTGCCTGATTGTATTTGATCTTATGGCAAACATATAATTAAATATTATAAGTTTACCTTTTTTTGTACGGCTGAGTGAAACGCAACCACTACATGCCTGGCTAGCTCAGTCGGAAGAGCATGAGACTCTTAATCTCAGGGTCGTGGGTTCGGGCCCTACGTTGGGCGCCACTGTAACAGTTTCAAGGGAAACTGTTAGCAGAATTTACTCACTGAGAGGTTTCGGAGCGATCATCTTAGGCCAGCTAAAGCACAGAGAAAAGGCGTGGGATTTTCCGAAACATCAGTGAATCTTGTTAGACCGCAGGAAAGGAAACGAGAGAAAATTGGGAAAAGGAGTGAAAAGGTGAGGAGAGGAACAACTTACCATGTCAAAATGTAACACTTACCACAGCCCTCACTGTTTAACAGTTTATTTTTAAAGTTAATTTTTTTTTATAGCTTATGAAATCAAATCGCACTAGCATATTTCCAGTTTTATTTTCTGTCGAAGTTAGTGTCAGTATAATCTGATTTTATCAGTTATTATGTACTAATATGATAACCTTCATGCGTCGCGACGGTTTCTGCATACGCGTTGAATGCGTTGTTGGTAACAACGGCATGTCGGTAATAAACGATTTCTATATTTTACTTTTATTTATTTTTATTTTTTTTGCGGTACGCGTTCAATTAACCACGCACGTGCTTCCAATTTATATTGTTGATTCACATGTCTGTACCTGGTATATTGGCGCGTCCTTATGATTAATAGTTTTTCGTTTCTTCCCTCATCTTAGATTTATTATTGTAAATTATTTCCTTTTCCAATTCCTTTAAAGACCAGCAGGAATAACACTACCACAGCCCTTATACTTTGATTTCACCCTCGCCAATTACATATACGTTTGTCTATAAATTTATATGTACATTACATATTTTTATATTTTATTTATAGGTTAACGGTCCAGGCTCATGTGTGAGTCTAAAAAATGGCTAATAGAAAGTTTAAAAAGTCGTGAAAATTATTTACCATGGGAAAATAACGGTGAATACATTTTTTGGATTTGGAAATTTTGTGGAAGTTACTTGTGCGCATTGCGACAAATTTCGACGGCGAAAATGATAGAGAAATATAAATTTTCTCGGTTTAAAAGTTCCGGATGAATGGACTAGTGTACTGTGGTTAACTCAAGCATATTAGTAATTTTAAGTCAGTGATGCACCGTATTGTCAACGAAAGAACATGTGTATTCTATAATCCACACACACATGTGTATGCAAAATGACCTAGCCAAACGAAATAATTAATCAATTGTAGAAAAATCAAGATGCATGCTGGTCGATTCTGCACAAAAAAAATGTGTTTGGGCTGAACAATTAATTATGCAGTTTAATTTTTAAATCGCAACCATCAGCTGGAATTAATATGACGCTGGAACAAGCCTGGACTGGTAAGTTACCACATTTTTAGCATATCAAATTGTTTGGAAAACGGCTATGACGCATATTTCTGATCAGGCGGGAAAAAATGGGACGAAAAGTCACACGAATGTGGTCCTAGTCGGCTATGATAATAATACGAAAGGCTATCGTGTTTTAATGTTTTGTTTATCGATGAGGGTACATTTCAAAACTAGGCGAACAATTACCTAACCACGGTAATTTATATCTAAAATGAACCAGAGGAGTTCAAGGTGGTTAATCTCGATCACACAAACGGATTATCTAGCGAACCAAGCTCATCACATAACCCAGATATTTTGCAAGAAATTCAAAATCCAGCTACCAAGGACATGCAATAGTTAAAACGTAACGATAGAACTTAAGATTATGAACTGGATGAACATTCACCAGAATACTCACGTTTGAAACCTAACGTTTAGGACTGGATCCGATGATACTTGCAGAAGCGTTATCCAGAAAAGGTGCTGATCAATGGAAGCTTGCAATGAAAACAGATAGAAAAAAAATTCAAAAATGGAACGTGGCATCACATTCTATATAGAAGGGACGAATATAATCTAGGTGGGCTAAAACTTGCCGATGTCACCAAGAGATCATCCATATACACGAATATTTTGTTGAGTAATTGGTATGGAATGAAGCGATGCATGAGCCTACATAATGTTTACGATGCATTACAAGGCCCGAATGACATGACCAAGAAGTGGTGCAATGGCCGTTCAAGAACTGTAAACGCCGTTTTATTTCTGGATTGTGGATCAAGTGAAATATGCTAAAAGGGGTTTTTGAGGTCGAGAACTGGGTATGATCTAAACGATCTAACAATCAATTGATAAGACGTAACGTGTAGGCGGATTTGACGGTTACCTTATTCATGTCTCGGTGTGGCTTATGAAATCTACTATGTGGTCACTGAGACAGAATCCTTACCACCGGAAAATGAATCCTATCAGCAATTGGACACAATGGTTCCGTATCCGGTTCAGAATTAAAATTTGTTAAAGCAAAATTGAATAAAACAGTTTTAAGAGCCAAGCGGTTGTAATAGCAGCAGAAGAAACGAAAGTGAATTTCAAACAACTCGGGAAGAAATCAGCAAAACCAATCGCTTAGAGGATCCGCAATCTACACAATCTACAATTTTTGAGATAGGTTTAATTAATTCTGTGTGCCAGGTACATTTTTGTTATCCTTGGATGATAATTTTTGTGGTGGTCTCTGGTTCCAAGGCTTCCAATGACCTACCCCTTTGATAGTTTTTCGAACACCGTGTAAATCTTAGCGTGATAGGAACTTTCTGACCGCGTCTGTACTAAAATAAGGCAATATGAGGCTTGTGACATTTATTAAATAGCAGTTATAAAAAATTAAGAAATCGAATAAGAGCCAAATGTGTTAGAGTAAGTTTGCGGTTAAGGAACTCTCATCATAGCTTAATTTATTTATTGTTCATAAGTTGATTGAGTAACTATATCACCATCCAGTGTAATCCAAAAACGTTTAAAATATCCTCCCAGGCATTACAGCTTTTTATCAAGTCGTTTAGACTTGAGAACTTCTCGTGGTTACTCCAGCTGTCATTATGCCTTGCTTAGTCGGTTATCATTCCGACGCAAAGCATCTAATGGAGTAATTCGCTAATTCCATCTGGTTGACGGTTTTGAGGTCGCCATGAGGTGACAATCGGTACTCGCCCCTGATTCAGTTAGCTTTAAAATTAAGAATTAAAATTCTACTTATTAGCTCTAAATATGAAAAATTATTTTCTAACCCCTTGAATTAAACCAAGAGGTACCGTTACTCAAATTATTGAAATAATGGCCTGTACCCTGTGTACACTGTACTGTTGTGTCAGTTCTAGCTACTACATTGTATCTACTTTGCCTTCTCATTATGAGAGGTTTGATGCATTCAACTTGAAATCTTTAATTTCGGCGAATTTTTGAATATAATTTTGAAAATTGAACGTGATGGTCGATCGATGATCGTTGAAGAGATCGGACGTGTTTTTTCCGATCTCCTCAACTTTAAAATTAATTTTTTTATTTTTTATTTTTTTTTGGTTTTGTTGTGTTGTTGTGTTGTTTTTTGTTTTAGTTTGAGTAGCTTTTGCACGTGATTTTTGAAGTGTCAAAGTGGATCTTGTACTCTGTCGTTTTCCCAGAGATCAGGTATCAGTGCATCATTTTAATGTGCATTTTTTTTTTTTTTTTTATTTTTTTTTTTTAAGTAAATTGGTGTAGGTACACAAGTACCGTTGGTGAATATGTTTTATCAAATAAATAGTTATAACAGTTGTTAGTTTAATTAGAGTTTGTGTATGGGTGTGTATGGTCAGTGTTTCATAAATTAGACAGGTATTCGCCTTTGTATATATCCAAATTATGCTATATACCTATACATAACACAGTAAATAGAATTTATTTTTCGAAACGGTTAATATTTAGTGGTTAATGTAGATGTGTACATGGTGCTGTCTTTGTTTTACTTTAGTCTCTTTTGTGCTATGTTTATTAGAATAATGTATATACTTTGTATGTACATGTTATCCAAACACATGCTCACATACATGATGTATGTTGGTAATTGAAACACAAAACGCATACAAAGTTGAAACGAATGTACGCAAAACCAACACTATTGTATATTATACAAGCCATGAAGCTTGGCTAAGTAAAACATATTATGACTACTATTTGGTGTATGTGTTAGTGAATTTGACTACAGTAAAAATCGAAACAAAAAATTATATTTCGCACTGTCCATACTCCTCTAAATTCAAAGTACATAACATTTCTACAAAAAAAACGAAACAAAAATTATATTTTGCACTGTCCATTCTGCTCTAAATTCATAGTATATAGTATAGTATATAATGAAGTAAATAATAATAACAATACTTCTCTCTCTCGTTAAATAATAAATTTGTTTTTTGCTTTGTCATAAAGAGCGCAACATACTGTTGTTCCATCATTCGTATTCATTTTTTATTTACATCAAAGCATATAATAAAAGTATATACAAATTATACTATGTCACAACACTAATACTTAGGTATAGTAGTCACTTTTTGGCATGTGAATCGCAACTTCATGGCTTGTATATACATTTGTGTTGGTTTTGATGTACGAGAAAACATATGTAATTTCCTACTACGTAGTAGAATACAAATTGAATATCGTCATTAGTATAATAATTCTAATTGGAGCCTTGCTCGCATGTGTTATGTGTTATGCTTCTAATAAGAAATGGACGAAATTCATTTTCTTCACCTTAAAAGTTAAATAAAGAGGACATATTTCATTCAATGAATTTTTATTCTTATTATCGGAAGTTTTTATTCTTATTTTCGGAGGTTGTTGATATGTTTTGCTGTGTAGTTTTCAATTAGTACATATGTTAATTAATATGTATATGTTACAGGTGTATTGTTTTGCTTGTTTCCTCGTTTTGTTTTTACTTATCCTACTTCATCGCGTTTTATAGTATGTTTATTAACAGGTTCCAATTTTGTTTTTAATTTTGTTTTCGAACAACTGGGGATGTATAGTGTGTGTTGTTGTGTTGTTTTGAAATGCTAGTTTTATAAAGGGTTATCCAATGGGAGTGCCCTTAATTGATTGATTAATCATTATTGATCACTGTATTCTTGTACATATTTCACGGTTATCTTTTCGTGTTGAATTGGGTTGTTGTGCAGGTGTTGTTGAAGTTGTTTTTTTTTTTTTTTTTTTTTTTTTTTTTTTTTTTGGGTTTTAATTAGAAGCAATATGGCTACTAGGATGTCTTTGCTATTGTTTTTTATTAGAGGATTCTTGTTCAAAGGATAGTGTTGAAAAGTTGTGGGATGCAAATCAATTTTTAAAAAATCTTACTTGTAACGCAGAATAGTGGACGTGGGAGGTGTTTTAATTGTTAAAACAAAAAGATTGAAGTTATATTAATTGTTTCAAATAAGTAAAGTGGTTAAACGTTGGGGGTTTGTATATGAAGACTGAAAGGGGAAACAATAAGGTTACCTAAAAAGTGTATAATATGGAAAAGTAATAAAAGTGAATTATATTATTGTATTATTATTTATTATATTATTATATTATTTCTCTCTCTCTCTGGCTTTCACCTCCCATGAAGGGATTTTGCCGCCCGAACTAAAGTCAACCACCCATCTCGGTCCATCGCTCTCGTCCTCTAGTTTCGACATCCTAATGCATGTAGATCTTGTTCGACGTCGTCAGACCAGCGCAATTGGAGTTTTCTTCTACGACGAACACCGGCTGGATGTTGATGGAACACTTTATTGGTCATCCGTTGTTCTGGAGATCGTGTAACGTAACCGAGCCATCTAACTCGATTGGGTTTGATGAATCCGATAATATCGCAGCCTCCAATGCCTTATCACGTGGTTCATACGAATCCGACATTCGTTGTCCGTGACTTTGATTGGACCAGAGATTAAGTGAATAAAAAAAATCTCGCTTCCAAAAAAGCGCTGGTCTTATGAGTGCTATAAAGAGCGAGCTTGCACGACAGCGACATATGTTTAGATCACAATAATTTTGATTGCGCGTAGAAAACTCGTTGTCCGGCAGCGATTTGGGCTTTTATTTCTACCTGCATATCATTCGACGATGTTATAACTGACCCGAGGTATTTAAAGTTTTCAATGCTATCAAAGTTATGGTCGCTATTCCGAGATTTACCATGGAGATGTTCCTGGGTGTTGATAACAATTTCGTTTTGCTGCTGTTCACCTCCAAACTAAGTCTTTTTGCGCAGCGGTCGAGCTGTATGAAGCTGTGTTTGATATCTCTAGGTCTTAGGCCAAGAAGCACGATATCATTTGCATATCCAAGAATTTGACCTGATTTATTAAATATACAGCGCGAAGTTTCAATGTTGTTTTTCTCACTACGTATACTCAAGCGCCAAGTTGAACAGAACAGACGCAAGTGCATCTCCCTGTCGAACACCAGATATTATTTTGAAGGGGTTTGATACAGCTCCCTCAATTACGATTCTAGATACAGACCCAGAGGTTGTTAATTTGCACAGAGAAACGAGTTTCTCTGGAATTCCTAGGCATATGAGCGTGGCCCATAAGTTTTCGCGGTTTATACTGTCATATGCCTGTCTGAAGTCTATATACAGTTGGTGTATAGTTATGTTGTACTCCCAACATTTTTCCAAGATCATCCTCATGGTAAAACATTGTTCAGTGGTCGATCGGTTGGGACGAAAACCACATTGATAGTCGCCAATGGTTGTTTTCGGCGAGAAGGATGAGTCTGACAAGTGCAACATTAGCCAACACTTTGTAAGCAGTGCTCAACAGAGCGATACCACGATAGTTTCCACATTTAAGACGGTCTCCTTTTTTGTGCAGCGTACATATGAGTACGGTCTTTCAATTCTCCGGGAACTCTCCTTGGTCCCAAATAGAGACGATGAGATCGTATAGATTTGTTGCAAGAGTAGCATCTCCGAGCTTAATCAATTCTGTGGGGACTCCATCGAGACCGGGTGACTATCCATTTTTTAATCTACAAATAGCTGCATCAACTTCCTCTACTGTGGGATATCCAACAAGGACCTCTTCATACGGAGGAACTATTGTTCTAATGGAAGTCACTTTGTCGTTCCGATTTAGCAGATTTTGAAAGTAAGTTTGCCATACTGAGAGAACATCAGACACGTTTGTTCGCAGCTTTCTATTTCCGCCTTTGATGGCTGTACTTCTTGGGTTGAAGTCTTTAGTTAGATTTCTGGGGTTAGCAAAACAGTCCCTTGAGTTTCCTATTTCCGCTTGAAAGCTGATATTTTTGATGCAAGATCTCATATGATCGCGCTTCTTTTGTCGAAGGTATTTAGTAGTAGCTTTCCTAGCGCGGAGATATTCTGCTAGAGTGCTTTTAATGTTGCGAGCCAACCATTTTCACAAAGCTTTTGTTTATTTTCGACGACCCTTCGGCATTGATCATCGAACCAAACATTACGGAATCTCGGAGGCCTTCTTCCGATGAAACTTTGCGCCGCGGAGTTATGGCTGACTGTATAGCGTGCCACTGCTCCTGGATGTTAGAAGGAGCTTCTTCGTTGTTATTGGGCCGGTCTAAATAATTAGTGACAGCTGATTGGTAACCCTGCAGTTATACGCTTGGTCTTTTAAAGTATCGATATTCCATCGAACGGTTTTTTGTGCTTGTCTGTTGAACGTAGATGACAGTTAGCACTTATACTTAAATATGACAAGCACATGATCGCAGTCCATGTCTGCACCTTTGTAAGATCTGACGTCGGATATGCTGGTGGAGTGTCTCTTAGACACCATGACATGATCGATTTGGGTTTCCGTTCTTCCATCATTCGATCTCCACGTTACTTTGTGGGTTCTCTTGTGTGGGAAAAACTAACTTGAAACAACTAAGTTGTACGTTATCGCCTGGTTGGTGACGTATTGGCCGTTTTCGTTACTAGTTAGGTGCAGGCTGTTAGGACCGATGTACGATGTATTTTCTGAACTTCTACCGATTTTTGCATTAAAGTCGCCCACGATGATTTCAATGTCGTGATGCGTTATGTTATTGATGACTTCCTCCAGCTCGAAAAAGAAGAGATCTTTGATGTCATCAGATTTATCTTCGGTGGGTGCATATCCGCATGTTGATAGAGCGGAAGTTGATGATATGATGCTTAATGCGCTGATGGATAAGGAAGCCAACTCCAAATTCTCCTCCATTCTGATGGCCGCTGTAATGAAGAGTGTAACCATTGGTGGTGTTATGGATGCCACTCCCAGACCATCTAAGCTCTTGTAGTGCAAGAACGTCTAATGTGTATTATATTATTGTATTGTTATATTATTGTATTATTATATTATTGGTATTGTAATAAATTAATTAATTGTAAATTGCAGGCAAAAACTAACACAATTTATTACAGCATATGGCTTGTAGGAATTATATTATTGTATAATTGTGCTATTATATTAAGAATTAATGAATTTGTGATTTCAGATTAAAAATTAATTTAATTTAGTACAGCGTATGGCTAAGAGCAATTAGTTAATTAATATATTCTGTTTTAGGGTACTATTGCAGATTATAGATGAATGGCGGCATACTGAAGTTGCTGATAAAAGATGGCAGAACGCAGAGCAGTACAACAAAAATGTGATTGTCTAACACTAACAGTAGTTTAAATATTGGCTACCGGGAAATCGGACCAATTATGTCATAACTAACATACTTTTCCTTTCCCTAACCCACAAAAATTTACTAACTATTGGCCGCCAAGGTGTCTGTAACCGGGTCGATCTCAATAATTTAACTAGTATCCTTCCATATCCTTCCAAGTATATGTAAAAACGGGTGTACTGTGGGCCCGGCGCTTTCCGGGATATCCTGCTTAATGCTTGGCAGTACATTCAAAATCAATCAATCAATCAATCAACATTATATATTTTTATATTTTATTAAATTTATTTAAATTTTCGGGTTTTTTTATTGTAGAGTTTGTTTCCTATTAATAATTTGAATCTATTGATGCACTTATATTATTGTATATAATTACGATAGCATTAAACGTCTGTTATCTTATTGTCTGTCACTATTTAGTGTTTTTTTTTTCAACCACAATTAAAACAACATTTTTTTTCATATTGGAAATCAGGATTTGGAGTCAGGATTTAGAGTCTGACGAAATCGATATTAAATGTGAAGTTAGAAGCTTAAAAGGTTTTATTATACGACAAATTGCTGAGTTACAATCTTGTTTTGATAGAGAATTGAAAGATTCCGAGCTATTACCGGTTCGTCCCCACTTCCGAGCAGCAAAATCTTCCCGACGTGAAATCGGTTTTTGTACAACAAAATTGAGGGCGTTACATTCCGAATTACAAAACCACCTTAAGTCAGTCGATGGAGTGGATCCCGAAGTATTTACACTAATGGTATCTCGATTGTGGCACGTCTAGTTATGACTAGGTCGTATGTCCTCTTCAAAAGTGTTCAAAATTCCATTGCTAGTTTAGCTGCGTCCTGTCAATCAATTTTGGAACTAATACCTAAGCTCCAAGATGCCCATACACAAAATACTTCGCTAGAAACTTTGAATAGTCTTCGAATTGAGGAATATGAAGATAATGATGATCGGAATACCATCCACGAAAAGGACGCATACGATACTCTATCGGATGCACATGAGCAGAGCGACAAGGTACTAGAGCAGAAGGACATTGTTATAGAACATACTTCCAAGAAAGTCCGTTTTCATGAATCCGGTTCTAAAATCCCACATCCTGCGATAGCGCAAATGGTTAACCCGCCTTTTAAATCTGACTATGCAACATTTGTTTCTAATGTATCTCATACCTCAGCCCCATCTAATTTTCCTCAGCCGCATTCTGTTGTTCCTTTTTTATTCCTTTACAATCCGTTTTTTTCCCTCTAGAAATCCCACGACTTCAAGGGAGACACTTCCCGATACTTCAAAATTTGTAATACCCGAAAATTGAGGAAATCGAAAACCCACATATACTCAGCCTTCGTTAAGTCAGATTAATTATGAACCACAAACAGCAAATACTAAAGTTTACTGGCAAAACCAGTCATTTTGAGCATTCGGTACTGCAACGGGTATGTCGGTACAAAAGTTCTTCTACAGAGTTGAACTTATGGCTGTAACTCACGGCATACCATGAGGTATGCGTACTTGGGAGGACTTAAAGGACGGGTTTTTACATCGTTTTCAAGATGGTCGAACTGATAGTGATATTAAAAATACCTTAGAACACCGGAAGCAAAAAGTTAAGGAATCGTTCGTCGATTTTTATTACAACATCTTGAGTATAGCTCTTCCGTTAAAAATCGTATTATCTGATATGGAACTTTGTGATATTCTACGAAAAAATATGCGTCCCGGACTTAGATGTACCGTAGCTGGTGAGAGATTTCCTTCCGTTGCCATTATGGTCAATAGATATGTTGCATTGAGGAGACGTGGAGAAACATGAATTACAACCCCGAGGTTGCTATGGGTCCTGGTTTTTCTCGCAGTATCCACGAAGTAACTGACAATCCGATTTCACTGACAATCGTCCTTATGCATCCGTAAATATAGCTGGTACCAATATCTTAGGTCTCCTTGATAGTGGTGCGACTATCAGTGCGCTAAGCAAAAATGGAATGAACTTTATCGAGAAATACGATTTGCAACTCAGACCCTTAACTGTTTTAGTGCAGACGGCTAGTGGTGCTAAACATTCGGTTCTCGGTTATGTTCAGGTACCTATTACGTACTTTGGGAACTCAACACAATCTTTGCCTTCTCCACTGAATTATTCACAACCTCCGCCAGATTTTCAAAATAAGATCCAAGGTTCGCAATAAATCGAATTCCATCATAGTGGTCAAAACCTGACCGTCCCAATTCCAATTCAATATCCTAATCATTCGTCTTATTTTCAACTTCCTTCATTCTACTGTTAATGTGGACACGCGCTCCATAATAATCCACTTTACTGTTCAAACTGTAATTGGAGATCGGAAAACGGACTATTGAACGGAAACCTTGGGAAAACTCATTTCCAGCAACAAGTTCTAATGCCTCCCAGATCGAATACAACAGAAACAGCGGTGAATACAGATCCGGAATTCTATGCCCTGACCAAACGAAAATGAATTCAAATTCCCGTAACTTAGTATCCTCTTTCCATTATCTCCCTAAATTTATCACTTTTAAGAATCATAAAACCAGATCGATGAATTATTTCCGTAGAAAACGGACAATCAATCGCAAGTTATCTAAAGCCAACTTTGCCTCAGTACATATAGCTCATCCGATTTCACTGACAATCGTCCTTATGCATCCGTAAATATAGCTGGTACCAATATCTTAGGTCTCCTTGATAGTGGTGCGACTATCAGTGCGCTAGGCAAAAATGGAATGAACTTTATCGAGAAATACAAGTTACCACTCAGACCCTTAACTGCTTTAGTGCAGACGGCTAGTGGTGCTAAACATTCGGTGCTCGGTTATGTTCAGGTACCTATTACGTACCTTGGGAAAACTCTTAAAGTTCAGTGGTTCGTAATACCCGACCTGCATCAGGAGCTCTATCTGGGTTTTGATTTTTGGAATCTTTTCGGTTTTCAAGTGTTGAGTATTGCATCAATGTTAAAATGGAGGTGACCTGATTCTTAAAGTACGGAGAAGTCTGGTAGCTCCTTTATAGAAGTTACGTAAATTGTGCTCATTGTTGAGTAGTTGTATTCTTGATAGACTTAAGCCTTCCACCATTCAAGCTTTTTCGTATACATATTTGCATTGTGTAAGAAAATTATCCAACAAAATTATTTATATGAAAATGTATCAGACCGCTATAAAATGTAAACACTATAATGATAAATTATTTTATGGCAGCTACACTTATAACTATCATTGATAAATGCTTATGATAATTTAGCGATGTAACTTTTTTTTATATCCCTTATGATGCTGATAAAAAATGAAAACTAGACACAAAGTAACTAGGGCGCAACATTATGTGCATAATATTCAAACATAGTTATAGCTATAGCTATATAGCTATAGCTGTTTGCTAGTTGTTCATGTTCCGTTGGCGTTTATCACAATAATATCAAAAACAACGAAAAAGAAGCGGCAAGACAAAAACGTGGTGCACATAATTCATCTGCAAAATACAGAATGGTACATAATTATTTAGAAAGAATGAAAAATTTTAGTTGACTAAGATAAAAGTTTAATTTGCATCACCCTGTATGACCCAAAAACAAAATTTTATGTTTCGTTAAAATGAAAATTATCTTCCTTATCTATCTGCCTTCTTGGAGATTTTCATTTATTTCTTTTAAAGTTGTTATTTTTCATAAATTTTTTTTATCAAAACTACTGAAAAAATACATTTTGTTGCATAGTTTTTTGGATAGTCGAATAATGCATCTCCATAAATGCAAGTACTATACTTGTATCATATTCAACAATGGATGGTATAGTTTAAGCATTTAAAATTAACTTCCAAGAAATACTAAATTCCTTTTCCGTTATCATGATTATGTTTTTTTTTCGAAATGAAGGAACTTAACTGTTATTTTTTTGTAATTGATCGTTTTGTTTGATCTCGTTCACGATTATGTGGCAGGATGCTGTTTGACGATGGATGAAAAAATTCTGTAAAATCGGAGAGGTCTAAAAGTTAAGAATTAATGGCAACGGTGTTAAAACACCATTTTATGTCCATTTTCGATAGTCTCAGTATTAAACCTCGATATTTATGAACAACTTGTTAAACAAATTGTGAGTGCACGTTATAGGTGAACTACCGAAATAACGTTTGTTTAGGTACAGCTTTCATTATAATTTTGGTCAACGACGAGTATTAAAACCAGAGCTGGTAACCCTAAAGGACTATATCGAGCAACGGAATAAATACTATAGGGAAGGACGAATTTGTTCCAAAATATGCGAATTTATGGGCGAAAAAAGTAAAGAGGGCTGAAGAATGATAAGAGACCTTGATTCAGCAAATTTCTGTAATTTAAATAAGTCATCGGATCGTAATTGTACACCTAGATTTGGTAAGCCACATAGAAAGTAAGCAGAGTAGTGGAATAGTTAATTGAAAAAGTTCAAGCAGTGTGGTTGAGAGGCACAGGGCTAGTTTTGTGAATACTCAATAATATCACTCGTATATACGGTAAGTGTTAGATGCCTAAAAAACAACCTTATTCAAGCGTCTACATCTGGTTCTAATCTTATCCTTCCTGTAGTAATGCAGAGCACTGCTACAGGTAGCCGTTTCCTGCGCTATTTGGGGGACCAAAATGATTAAAATAATAATTTAAACAATAAAGAGAGTGGCGCTTCTCCAAAGGCCGCAGAATAACATAATGAAGTAACAACAAAAATGGTGCAAGAAGTACCAGTCGAGTATATTAGACTCCTATCGTGTTTATTTAATGCAATGTTGTATCTCAACTACTTTTCAGATAACCATGGAAAATAGCACAAGTAATATTGGTACCAAGACCGGGTAAAGATATCACACCATTAGCTCCTAAATATACTATAAAGCATACTACCGATTCTATTAAACATTTTTAAAAAAGCCAGTACTAACAACTGATCATCAACTGACCAAGTGCACAAAGTATAAAATCCTATCAATAAAATTAAACAAACACGTTACCTAGAGCTTGTAATGGGATTCAAGAGAACTATTTAGAAAACTGGCGTTTTAAAATCGAACAAAATGTTGCTAAAAGTAAGTCTTGTCGACTACGGAAACGTGAGTGGTTATATTATGCGGAATATGTTATAAATTAAGCTGCAACACTGTATTCGAAAAGTTAACATGATATGAGAAACAAAACTGACACATTTGAGGCAATTTTTATTTTGAGGCAATTCTCAAAATAAGGTTACAAAAAGTAAACCTACTAAACCACTAATTCGAAGCTTAGTGGTTGGAAAAGTATTATATCCTTTATTACTTCGGCTGAATCCTTATCACTTTAAGCATCTTAACGAAATCAGCTTGAATGTTAATTATACGTCAAATGTACTAACCGGTCAGAATATGAATGGGTAGATACAACAGTTGTTCACATCTTCCAGTCATGTTTAGACCACTTAAAAAAAAAGAAAAACTCTGCACAAAATTTCACATTTCCAGGTATGAAAATCAACATAAAAATACCGATATAATAAAAAACACTTAAGTGCAAACAAATCTGAACTTTTCTGTTCAACAAATTTATCTTGAAAAATTGTGAATTCTAGCCGTTGACCTACATCCATCTAGCAAATAAAAAAAAAAAAAACAAATACAACATGAAAATTAAAATTGTGAACACTCTTTATTATGATTTCACTTTTGGCAACCAAACTGGAAAAATTAAAATGTTCATACATGAATGTTTGTACATACGAGTAACAGGGTAGATGTAGATCCAGACAAGAAATAGCATACAAGACAGGGCGAAATTCGCCGTAATGAATTTTATCTACACTCAATTGCTATATAAAACGGGCTACACAAACACATTCATATATATATATATATATATATATATATATATATATATATATATATATATATATATATATATATATATATATATTTATATATATATATATTATATATATATATATATATATATATATATATATATATATATATATATATATATATATATATATATATATATATATATATATATATATATATATATATATATTATATATACAGAGTGTAGGAAAAGACCTAGGACTAGAAATACTTGGACTACCTGGAAGCATTAAATAAATCATTATAAATTCAAAACATATTCTATCTCCGTTCAGGCAAATATCCATCTGGTAAAGCATGTACACCCGTAGCTGTTCAACGCAAATCTTTATATTTTTGGTCGTGCTCATTGTGGTGATTTACTGCATCCAACTTCACTTCTTAATTTCAAAGGTCGCACTTCGCATCGTCGTTTTATTTTAGTGGTAGGTGTATTACCGTTGTTCCAGTGGTCTGCTCTGGTTTAGTTTTTGTTGACTATCGATCTATAACGAACCTGTAGGCTAATAAATCAAGTGGTCCAGTTTCTATAGTGTTACAAATATCCAAATTATTTTCTAGCCAACTGCAACATATTACTTCATAGTTCTACAAAATTAAAAACTGAAGATTCGATTTAAAGTTTTTCGTGAGTAATGATAATCTGCTCTATTAATTAGGATAAAATGTTTTTAAAATAAAAAATGATAAATTAATCTATACTGTCCACTCATCTCATGTTCGCACTGTTGACTGTAAATTGCTATTATTTCGGTCTATTTTATTTTGATCATTTTAGAGATTACTTCATCTAACATTGTTGGAGCCTATATGAAAATGTCGATTATCTTCCACTAACAAATTAAGCTTTGGTATAAAAAGGTTTCAATAACTAATAGATGTTGGTATATTTCTTTTGATAATGATTTTACGTGTATGTTTGTGGAATGCTCTTTTATTACTAACTTTACAAGAATGGTTAGTATATATTATAATAGGTTGTTACATTATAACTATAAATAATAGGGTGGTTCATATTGTTACATCCCCCTTTTTTCCCTAAATAATACAAAATATTAAAATATGTTTATTATACTTGATAACGCTTTGGTGTTTTAATCACACGACCACTTCTAGTTGTTTTTCGTTGATTGTCCTGTTGATTGCTGATATGTAAGTCAGGTGCCTGTTCAGATTTAAAAAAGGTCTAAAGGTCTCTTCGGTTGTGGAGTGGCTTTGGAACTAATCTCTAATTCATTTGATACCTGATTCGTTGTTAAATTATTGTTACTCTCATTGATATCCTGATCGATAACAACTTCCGGCACATCTTGTATATTAGCTGATGAACGCTGTAGATTAATTGTATTTCGTCGGTATCTCTTACTCGTTGTTGTTTTCACAATCACCGACCGTGGATTATCTGACTTTTTCACGAATTTTGCTGACACCCAATCACGATGGCCTTTTTGTAATCGAACTTTTTTCGTTCAATTCTAACTGCGTGAATGGTGATGGATGAATCACAATCGGCGTACGTTTTTTGTTGAAAGCATAATTTTGCAAATTCTTTGGTGACGCCGCTGATGATTTGCGGTTACAAATCTTCCTGTTTGATAGGAATAGATGTTCTTGTGCGACGGCTAAACAATCGTTGGCATTGAGAACACAAAATATCATTGCGTGGTGTATTTTGCAACAATAACCATGCTTCATAGATCTCTGAATCGTCATGGCAGCATTTGCGGAATAGATTTTTTGCTGTTTGAACATTGCGTTCAGCGAATCCATTTGACGAGCGTAGTATGGTGATGATATGCGATGGTTGGATTGCCAACGCAACGCAAATTTTTAAATTGCAAAATGACTGCTGCCGATGTTGTTGACTTTAGTTCTTGAAAATCTTTAAAACCGGAATAATGATCGGGTGTAATGATGTAGTCTTGAACGTAAACATATCTGTAGAAACTAGTTGAAATTGGATAGTCCGGTAAAACCTTCTGTAGTAATGATTTCTTTATTTTTGATCTTTGAGTGCGGTGACATATAGAGCACTTTTCGGAGAATTCCTTGATTTCCTTTGTTTGCCTAGGCCAGTAGAGACTGCTTCGCGCTCTTGCTAATGATTTCGACACACCTGGATGACCTTTGAGTGTTCAGCTGTTGCGACAATAATTTTATTAGCTTTAAATAGTAATTGCACATTATAACAAATTTCTTCCTTGAAACTCGCATACGGCTTCTGACAACTTGCAACTGGCTGTCATCAGTCGGCCATCCTCTTTCGACAACTATGCGTAGCAATTGTATTTCGAAATCTTCGACTGTCAATTTTGCTAAGTGATTTTTCGTCATATCGGTCATAGCGAATTCTGCGTTGATTTTATATTCTTCGCGTTCTATCCATTTTTTGTCAATTGGTTCAGCTTTGCAATCGCGGCTGAGTGTGCAAGTTACTTTCATGTCCACACCTTTATTGTATTGTACTGTTGGCAAATATTTCAAAAAGAATTTGTTGTAAACGTATCGGCAGGGTTGGGCGTTTTACATGTAAAAAAGGTTTTCTCCATTTTACATGTAAATAACGTAAATTACAAAAAAAAATGTGTATGTTACAAAAATATGTAAATTATATTTAAAAAACGAGAATCCGTCTAGAAATAATTTAAAATATTGAATAAATGATACAAACATTTGTTTATAAGAATAACTTGCATTAGAAAATCCAATTAAACATTTTATTTAAATGGTTAATCATAATTATTTTCAACTTTTAGTTATCTACATTGAGACTATAAAAATCACCTATCCTTCTACAATGCCATCTGTTTACGTCTTAAACTAGTTCTTATATTCGACAAAATAAACAACTGCATCTAGCTACATTTGAATAAACTAAAATAAAATATTTTTAAGAGTGCATATTTCTTTCGATATGTAGCGGAAAACTAATTGCAATTTTACGTTTAATCATAAATAAAATAATTCTCTGCAGTGAAATGAATGAAGTGAATCTATACTCGTTTGACTGGCTTTTAAATTTAAATCTTTATTAATTTCAAACAGGACAAAATCAACAAAATTATCACTACCCGTCTCACCCTCATCAAATAAATGTATGCCTGAAATTACTAGCCCTATTCTATCCATTCGATAAAATGCCTATGCATTATGCCTTTGATTTCCAGTGTAGTAAAGAGGTAGCGAATATGATTATCGAATTTAAGCGTGGAACTGTAGTGAATTTTATTAATTCAATTTAATTTTTCTTACTCTAATTACAATTAATAATTTTTCATAACCTAAGTTTGCAGCAATACCATTATACTAACCTTACCATAGAATTAATACTAGATAAATTGATTAATACATTAATAATTAAATTTGGGAAAAATATTCTTTTTAAAACCCAGCAGTTACCATTCAAGGAATTCCATATGCTAACTCCTCTCACGAAAAACGAAGCGTTCATCAAATTTCATTTATTGATAGCAGGTGTCTAGATTTCATTGTCAAAATATTTCTTATCATATGAAAGTTGCACTTTATTTTACATTTATACATATGTACAAATATCACAATAAATAAACACAAATACACTACACTGTAGTATATAGTCAATTTTTCTTTAATTAAGAGATTTGGTAACAGATGGCGATAATTGTAATGAAAAAGTTGATTTATATTTTACAGTATGTATAAAATAATCGTTTACATTTTAAATGCATTTTACATGTAAAAAACCCAGTAAATTACATTGTGTAATTTACACGCCCAACTGTGCGTATCGGAACCTGTGAAGTTAATTTATTCAAAATTATTTCCAAGAGTTTATGATCGGTTTCGATGTTCAATTTTTTGCCATACATATAATGGTGAAATTTTTTGCACGTAAAGCTTATGGGAGTTGCTTTTCTGCCGATTGATCCATCATTTTTTCGGTTTTCGTCAATGCCCTGCTGGCATATGCCATTGGCTTTTCATTTTGGAACAGACAAGCTCTAAGACCTATGGAACTTGCATCGCAGGAAATTTTAACGCTTTGATTTACGTCATAATAACCCAGATTTGGCGTTGTTGTGATAACCTCTTTTAACTTCTCAAAAGCTATTTGTAAGTCAACATCCCATACCCATGCGGCGTCTTTCACTATTAATCGTCTCAATGGTTCTGTCAAATCTGAAAATTTCCAAAGTATGTTACTGTACCAAGCAATCTCTACAATTCTTTGAAATTAGTTGGAGTGTTCAAACGATGAACTGCCGATACCTTATCCGGATCAATCTCACAACCATTGGATGTAAAAACCTGTCCAAGAAATTTTACTCTATTTTTGTTTTATTCACATTTACCGTGATTTAATGTGGAACCAGCATCTTTTAATCGATGCGTTACCTTTTTTGTAATTCCTGTGATTCCTTTTAACATTTGCTTTGTCTCCGCATAAAGAAACTATCATCCATTGCAACCTCACAATTGTCAGTGCCTTGCAATATCTCATTCATAATCTGTGAAATTGCTTCAGGTGCAGAATTTAAGCCAAACGGCATGCGTAAATATCGGTAACGTCCCCATAGCATACCGATGACCAAGTAATTTGACGTTCGTTCAGTCACTTTAATTTGCCAGAAACCATGTTTACAATCCAATTTTGTAAACAATCTGGCCTTTTCGACTTTCGCAGCTATTTCTTCTACTGTACTCAACGGGCTTGGTTCCGTAACTAGCGCTAAAACTTTCATTGTAACCATTCTGTCCAATTCCTTTTTTGTTTTATTTCTAAGTACAGCTGGAACTCGACGCCATGGAAATATTTTGAACTTTGGATTATCAACAAAGTCGATATCATACTCGTAGTTGTTACAACAACCCAACTGTATATCCACTTAATGAATGCGTTTCACTAATCCAAGCTGAACGCATGAATGCCGACCGAGAATTGACATTAAATTCTCGTTAATTACTTTAAAAATCACCTGTCCTGATTTTTGCGGTGATACACATCATACCTTGGTTTCACATTTTGACTGTGTCAAGATTTTATGTTGATAGACGTTTAGTCGATGAAATGTTTACTTTTAATTTTAATCTGAACGCTTCTTTCCGCGATATACCATTACAGTGGGCTCCTGTGTCCAAATCAAGAGACAGTTCACCATCACCGACTTTCAATGTTTCAATCCATTTGTCTTTTTTAATTGAACACACTTTTATTTCGTCCTTTTCACATTTAATACTGCTCACGTTGTAATTATACTCGCTCTCAGCACTCGAATCTGAGTCACTTTCTATTTTGTTCACTTTCCTCGATTTTTTATATTTGTTTTTTTTTATTTTTTTATTTTTTTCCGATGATTTCTTTTTGAAGCGACACATTTTTTAAAATGACGATTATTGCACTGATCACATTTTTTGTTGAATGCTGGACATTGTTTCTTACCGTGTCGCGTGCCGCAGCGCTTGCAGTCAAATTCGTCATCGTCTTTTTTTGTTTATTTTGTTTACCCTTGATGATTGTGCTTAGATCGTATAATCATTATCAAAAGCATTACAGTTGGTTGATGATTTGTTAATATATAATCCAATTGTGTTTATTGTATAATTTCGGCTCTCGTTTGAACAATATTTCAATTTGTATTATAATTTTATTTTATTTTTCACTTTCCTGTCGACACTTTAAACCAGCCTTCAATGGTTTTTAATTATGAATGGACAATAATTTAGTTGTAATTATTTCTTAAAAGGCAGGTGTGGTTAAGCCAATTATATTTACATTGCGCTGTTGATCAAATATATAAAGCTTTCAAATTTTTATATACTATTTGACAATAGATGGCATTAAGCTCGATAAAAATTTCCAAAATATTAACTTGAGCTTTATGATTACTTATGATGTGTGCCTTAATCTACTAAACTAACTAAACTAAATTATAACGAGTTAGTTTAAGCTATATCTAGATAGATGGAACTACTACAAAAGTCACTTATTGTTGTAAAAAGTCAGCGAAAAGTTACCTCGAAAATGTACTTTTCAACTACCACCTATGAGGCACTAGAGGAAGCTTGAAGAATATGAAAAGTTTAGTTCAAAAATTCGAATAAGACTGTGTTTATAATGGATTATTAAAGTGTGAAATTTGATTGTGACGTATTTATATAAGCAAAGAGATAGGGAATATTTATATATATATATATATATATATATATATATATATATATATATATATATATATATATATATAATATATATATATATATATATATATATATATATATATATATATATATATATATATATATATATATATATATATATATATATTTATTTACACTAAGGCTGTAAAGGCTGCCCTTAGTGTAAAATAAATACATAAAGGGTGTAACAGAATTGGTAGTACAAACGAAGCACAGTGATAGCGGAGGCCAATCTTATCCAAAATATCCAAATAAAGTTTCTTCGAACTGTTGATGGTTCCAAATTTATTCCACTTTTAGTATTTTTTGGTGAAATCGCATGCGCAGCCACTAAAAAATTATTTAATAAAAATTAACAGTTCTTTTGTTTATCTTTTTTCTTTAGTACGTCCTTGAAAAGTATGTCTTTCCAATAAAGTCAAATTTAAAAATTTAATTACCTTAACAATAGTTTTGAAAAGTCTTTTTGTTGCCCAACAATTTTTGTTGACCTTTAAGTGACTCTGGCGGAAAAATAATGCACCCCAGAAAGTTGACCAACTATCAAAAAAACTTGTGACATTAAACATGTGTTTATTGAAGAATGCTCTAACACAATTTCGAGTGCTAACATAGCTGCTTTGTCAGAAATAAAATTTAGTTAGTACAAGTTTTATAGTAAGTAATGGTACCAATTCTGGGCCTCTAAATTCTCAAATACCACCCTACCTTCAGTTGTTTCCAAGTTTTTAAGCAATAAGCTTGATGTGTCTTAGGATTTATTGAGCCGTCTTAACTTTGTGTTGTTTAAGATTGGCGTTGAACCTGAGTTATTCCCGAAGCTACTACAACCGGACATTTAGCCTTGTAGAGTAATGGTGAGAAATTTTGCTAATATGTCCAAAAACTTCATTTGGACAGTAGTGGAATAGTACCGTTGCCTCATAATCATATGTTGCACGCAGTACCGCTGCAGTGTACCTCGGATTAATGGATTTGAGTTTAAATGTTACTGATCAACTGT
Organism: Tipula confusa; assembly: GCA_963556175.1. Lineage (NCBI taxonomy): Eukaryota > Metazoa > Arthropoda > Insecta > Diptera > Tipulidae > Tipula > Tipula confusa. The sequence continues at coordinate 106,963,633 of OY744476.1, read as the reverse complement.
TGTTTGTGGGACGATAAGTTTATAGAATTATCAGTTGATAACTCATATCATTTTATCCAAATTAGTGTCTCCGATATTTTAAAAGGACTGCAATGTTTGGATATCACAGTAAGAGCAAGTCCTAATGGCTTCGAACCACGAATTTCGAGGAAATGTGCATTTTCTTGGTCCAAACCCTTACATTATCTATTTGATGCGAGCCTTTGGTTCTTCCTGGAAGAAGAAGAGTTGGTATTTCTATACCAACTGCTATACTAAAGCTTTTTGAATCGTTGGTCAAATCTATATTAGAAAGTCTTATAGCAAATAGGATAAGCTCGTGACAGTATGGTCACCAAGGTTAGGTTAGGTCAAGGTGGCCGTCCTAAAAGACATGGCATATAGATACAATTGGTTTGTAGCCTTACCACAACAAATATATTTATTTGTACCACTCACTACCTACTGGAACTAATTCTCCTCTTCCTTTAGGAGCACTTTACACATGGCAAGCAGTATTTCTGTATCAGCGTGACATTCTAAGGTGTGATAGGAGGTACCCTGTCGAGCGAGTTCATCAGCTTTTAATATCCTGTTATATTGAAATGCCCTAGCACCCATGTAAGCTGAATATTGAACTGTTCTACCATCTTGTTAAGAATTGAGAGACAGTTCCGGGATGCTTTCGATGTGATAAAGCCTAACTGTAGAATTTTAATGGCAGCTTGACCGTCCGTACAAATACCAATATCCCTAACAGATATTACATTATACTTCATCCAGTCTATGTGTGGCCTCTTTGATTGCGATGAGCTCCGCCTAAAAAACACTGCAGTGATCAGAGAGCTGAAAAGAGAGAAATCTCTGATGGTTTTTAGATATGCCTTCGAAATTGTAGGTAATCGCGGCCAAGTTGATGTGGCTATACAGACTTTTCGAAAGCTTTCGACAGACACAAGATCTTTCTAAAGAAATTGATTGACTTTGGATCCGAATTCTTTCCAATCAAATGGTTAGCTTCGTACCTTACCTCTAGAAAATAATATGTTAGTATTTCCCAGCATCGTTCTTTCGAATTTGTTATTCCGTTTGGTGTTCCACGGGGCAGCCACATTGGACCTTTACTATCCACGGTGTTCATCAATGATTTTGTGTAGTGTTTTAAGTTCTACGAGTGTATATTGTGTGCTAATGGCCTAAAAATCTGGAGATTCAATATAATTTGTCAAAGCCGGAATCGCGTGGGACCGGGTAAAACTTTCGCCTTTGAGGAGTTTCCGTCACTGGGAAGTTATAATCCAAATTTTCTCTAAACTAAAGTCGAATTTCAGGCTTCGGCGTAGCTAGTACGTGCGTTTTTTATTAAATATTCATAACAAATAAAGTCAGTTAAGATATCTAGTCTAGATCTCTAGAACTAGTTCAGCCCGCTTACAAAATTCTTCTTCGTTGTATATTTTATTTGGCTAGTATATTTGGAAATGACTAGCAATTTAGCCTCCGACCGAAATTTAATAATTTTGGATCACTAGTATATGAAGAGCATATCCTAAAAATTTGTCCAGATGCTTCATAATCTTGCTTTTTTTAGGAGTTAAAATGTCAGCCTCGTCCGATGATTTAGCACTATTGGAGTTGTTTCCTTTTCCTTCTGTTCAGAGACGAGGAAGCTGAGCTTGTCATCAGCTCATTCAATATTTTATCGTTTTCAAATGCTAAAAAATCTAGTGCACCGTTGTTATGATCACTAGCCTCAATCAAATTTTATTTCTGTTTTGTTTGAGTATGACACCAAGTTTGAGTACATTGCATTCCGAAATCGATTCGAATTCCGCCTTACACAAGTACTAAATAAAGAATATTTTAATTTTCGATTCAAAAATGTGTTTCGGCTTCCGGGTATGAGAACTTTTTGGCATATCCAAGTTCAAGAACTTTTTGGCATATCCAAGTTCAACAAAATTTCATTTTGGGACAAAAAATTCCGTGTAAAAAAAGTTTCCGGCTCATCAAGATTCTCGATTTCGGAAAGGACACTTTGGGTCTGTTTTTTTTTGATATCGGAGAAATCGGAGAGATAAATTTACTGTCAAATTTTCAGATATGCGTTTTTTTTAATATCCGAGAAAAAAATTATCTCTCTGTGTCGTTTTTTTTACGCTCCGATAATTATCGGATACGATCTTTTTACTCTGAAAAAATGTACAGATTATTTTATATTTTTTAGTAAATTCTAAAATGGCGACTCCGATTAATGTTGAGCTATCAGGTGACAAATAAAACTTTAATTTAGGGAGTTTAATGCTGAAATTCATAAAATAATTTATTATTTTTGGTACTAAAAAATAACACAAAAAATATTTTGTTCGATCTGATAGATAAAAATCGGAGAAAATAATTATCAGATATATCCGATAAATAATCTCTCTGATCTCTCCGATTTCTCCGATATCAAAAAAAAAACACGGCCTTTGTGTCACTATCTTTTTAACTTTCTTCGATTAATATTTCAAAGTAAAGTTATGTTGGTGACTGGATAAAGTCTGCTTAATGCTCTTTTCTCAAGAAAGCGGACTGGTCGGAATATACAAATCACTATATTACATAAAATTAGAGTGCATCTTTATTTTGGCGAAAGAAATTATAGGTGACTACCATATGTAGGATGTCAAATCAATGCCATTTAACAATATATCAGCATTTTTTTAAATATGTTCTGATGAACGGCAAAATGATGATGAGTCCCCGATTGTCTTTTAAATTATGTTTTGAATTTATGTTTTGAAAAATGAAACACGGGCAGATGCAGTGATATTTTTTGAACAAAATGGCAACGGTGTTGAAGAACTAGATCAGGATCTACTTGTATACGATTCTCAGTTGAATTTTTTTCTTATATTGGTCTTTTCCAATGACAACCGTCATTAAACGAATTGTAGTTCTCGTTATTGGAATTGTAGTTTTCGTTTAATAATATCAAACGAATGGTATCGCAATATTTAATAGGAGAGCCGCCGTTTAAAAGGTGCATCGGAGACAATTAGTTTGCTCTCATAAAACATAGTTTTGCTTTACACGAGATTTTCTAAAAACCATTCGATCTAGTCCATCGTTCCATAACTTTTGGTACACTCTTTATGAGTATTATGTATTTGAGAAGAGTGAAAAATTATTTTCCTTTTATAGCATTCACAAATTTCAAAAGACGAAAAGGATGCATTTTATTACAATTGTTTGTTTTAGTAGTTTTTGGCTTTATACTCTCGGCAAAAGCTTTAACAATTTTCCATATATGTATTTATGTGTATGTATGTATATACATATAGAAGAGCTTTATTTTTATTCGAGTATTTCTAATTTTATTTTTTAAAATTTGTAATAATAAAAACGAAAATAATTTTTCCGAACGAAATAAAAATTCTATGAGAAAATTTAATTTTGATTTGTTTTTCGGAGAATTTTTATTTTATTTTCTATTTGTTAGTTTTTAGATTAGAAGGATGTCGGATATGTTCTATGAATTATGGTTTTGCTACAAGAATTGTTTTTTGTTTTTGTTTTTTGTTTTTGTATAGAAGAACAACATACCATTTGTTTTATTATTTTATTGTGTTGTTTAGATTTAATAAATGAGTTTTATGGTTGTAATGATCGTCTTTTGACTTTGGTTTACCGCACCACTACTCGTATATATGTTTACATAGATATGTGACACAGGTGGAATTATTGTTCGTCCCATGTGAATTTTTTGTTTTGTTAACAATTTTTTGAAATATATAAATTTGGAAAAATCTATACATATACCACATGAATGAATTGTTTAATAAATGGAATTACAATTTTATCTTCTCGGCTTTGTCAAATTTATGACATATCATTATATTGGATTGTTGGAATGATATTTTATAAAATTAATGGGTAAATGTCACTTTGGCAACACTCATAAGTGATGGATACTTTTGAGATTTGAAATATACAAATTTAACTGCCTTTAGTATAAGCAATCAAAAAGCATTTGTTTGAAAATTATAAAAATACACAACATGTGCAATAAAACACATAACAATAGTTCGATTTTGATGATAAATACTTTATACAAAAGCTCTAGATATTAACATAGACAAACTATAGATGACGATTTTGTATGGGCACAAGAATCCCATAAAAAAACTAAAATATTTTATGAAAATTATTGATGTACTTTTACCTTGTTGTTAGGTACATAGTATTATGCCATTATCTCTTTGCTTCTTTCTAACTTACATGAATTGCATAAAAAGAAATTTATTTGCAGGAAAACCGTAAAAAATAAAATAAATCGACGGTAATAAGACGGTGCCAAACTCATAAAAAATCTAAATATTTTTTTTCCATATTTCATTGGTCAAACAATAACATATTTTTTATGTTGTCCCCCCTCCGAATACCTATATATGATCCTATATTAAAAAATGGGAGGTTTTTATTTTACCGATCGATGTTTTTAAATATTTGGTTAGAAAGATTATCGTTAAAACCAAACAGCACATATCGTCGGTGAAAAGAATAGTGTGTAAATGTAATCGAAATTCATTGTGGGAAGCAGAAAAAAAGTAACCGGACGATATATGATTTTTGTAATTATTAGTAACAAATATTTTGCGATCTTAGATCAAAACCTTTATTACAAGGCGTCTTGTAACTTTCGTTGAAAAAGTAAACAAAACCTATGTACACAATTCAGTGTATTGGTGCTATGAAAATCCATACCAAAAAATGTATAATTTTCTAATTCCTACTAACACTTTTTAACATTTTTATCTCTAAGTTACGCACACTATTAAATGTGTATGGATAAATGTGAATTTTTTAGCCTTTTTTTTTGTTATTTGTGTTTTGTATAGGAAAGAGATAACATAAATTTTACCTTTTAAATTTTTTTTGACAATTTTTACTCTCTTTTGTTTTAAAGTAAGGGAATGTTTATTTTATTTTACACTATATTCTAAATCATATATCGACACGTTTTTTACTTACAATACATTCCCATGTGTATATGATTAAAAAGCATTAGTATGCAATGAATACGGCTTGTAGTAAAGAAGGTTTTGTCTAAGATAGATTCATACACAGTATTTTATTGTATATGCATGTAAGTACATATGTACTATGATTATGTTAGTATTCTGGTATTGATTGAAGAAAATAATTTTTTTTGTTTAAAAAAATGCCTACACACTCGTTTAATAAGGGAACCACTCAGAACTGGATATTTTACAACTGGATATTTCAAAATAGGATTTGACAAAACGAGATATGGTACAAAACTGGATATTTCAAAACTGGATGTTTTAAAACGAGATAAGGTACAAAAAGATATATGGTACAAAACTAGATATTTCAAAACTAGATATTTTAAAACAGGCTATTTCGGCAAGTGATTTAAACTTAAAATGATTTTTTGGAAAAGTTCTGGAATATGGCCAATTAGGAAGGAACTCGGTGATTTCTAACCGATTATGATGAAATTCTATATGTAGGATGGGAATGTGATTTTAAAATGATTTTTTGGAAAAGTTCTGGAATATGGCCAGTTAGGAAGGAACTCGGTGATTTCTTAACCAATTTGATGAAATTTGATACGTAGGAAGAAAATGGGATCTTGAAATGATTTTTAGCGAAAGTTCTGGAATATGACCAATTAGGGAGCAACTCGGTGAGTTCTTAACTGATTTTGGTGAAATTCGATATGTAAGATGAAAATGGGATTTTAAAATGTTTTTTTTGGAAAGTTCTGGAATATGGCCAGTAAGAAAGGAACTCGGCGAGTTCTTAACCGATTATGATGAAATCCGATATGTAGGATGAAAATGGGATTTTAAAATGGTTTTTTGGGAAAGTTCTAGAATAAGGCCAGTAAGGCTCCATACTTGAATATTTCTAAGGAGAGAAATAGAATTTTCCTTCACTTAATGTTTTTTTTCTTTAATTGTATAATTAAATTTGATTTTAAAACATTTTTTGGGAAAACCTCTGGAATATGGTCAGTAAGGTTTCATACTTGAATAATTTTAAGCAGAGAGATAGAATTTTCCTTCACTTAATGGTTTTTTTTAATTGCTGCTTCTCTCATCTTATTAAAATAATCATTGACTTGATCGAGTTTACGGTCAGTAAAATTTTTCTTCATCTATTTTTTATTTACTACTTAATATAACTTTTCTTCTCTTTAGAGAATCTATGTGAGAAAAATTAATTAAAAAATTAAAGATAAAGAAAATAAATTATAAAATCATTTTCAGTTAAAAGCGGGATTATTTGATTATTTAATATAAACAAGATCAAGCTCTATAATGAACATTACATTAAAAATCATGTACATAATATAATACATAAATACTGTTATTTAGTAGCGATAGAAAAATTCCAATCTTGAACACTTAAAAAAAGGATTTAGGTACGATTTGGAAATTCTTTATTTTTTCACTGTTCGATAGCACAGTTCGATAGCACATATTGAATTTCATCAAAATCGGTTAAGAATTCGCCTAGTTCCTTCCTAATTGGCCATATTCCGGAACTTTCCTATTTTAAAGTCCCCTTTTCATCTTACATATCGAAATTCATCAAAATCGGTTAAGAAATTACCGAGTTCCTTCCTAATTGGCCATATACCAGAACTTTCCTAAAAAATCATTTTAAGTTTTAATCACATGTCGAAATATCCTGTTTTGAAATATCCAGTTTTGTACCATATATTATTTTGGACCTTATCCCGTTTTAAAATATCCAGTTTTGAATTATCCTGTTTCGTCAAATCCAGTTATAAAATATCCAGTTTCGACCGGTACCCGTTTAATATATACCAAAAATTCAATTCATAAAAAGCATTCACATTCAAATAGATCGAAGTTTTTAATTTTTTTAAAACAAAATTTCACATATCGTCGGTAGATATAATAGATAGTGTGCAAAAGCAATCGAAATGAATTTTTATGATGCTGAAAACCATAACCCTACGATATAGATTACTTTTTGAACTTTTTTGTAGATAAAGAGGTATAAACGTATTATACCTCTTTGTAGATAAAGAGGTATAATACACACATATACATTTTGCACCACAAAATGTTGGTAACTTCCGAATAACAAAAAATGCTATACTAAATTTAAACAATTCCTCACCAGTTGAAGAATCTTCTTCTAATTCTATAAATATAATACTATTAGAACTCCAGTCTGAATTTAATAAAACGATCTTTCTGTTACCTGCCCAGTAGAAATCAATAAGGACAGTGAATTTTTAAAACTAACCAACGAAGTAATCTGCCCCCATTGTGATTCTGATAAAGATTTATTAGAATGTAATGTTTGAAAAGTTATTGCAAAAACAAATCATAAAAGTAAGATCAGCTAATATCAAGTGTGAAAAAATGTTCGTGTTTGGAAAGTTAAATATAGCAAACGAAAAAATCAGTCAGTCGACGAAACAATTGATAGTTTAAATGTCAACATTAACACAAAATATGTAAGCAAATTGCTATTAAAAAAATTTTTTTTTACTAAATCAGAAAAGACATTTGCACAGTGTTTATTTTACAAATTGGCGTCTACCTACACATTTTTAAGAAACAGTTTAAAGTTAAAGTTACCCTCACTTTCTTCTATATGTAAATGGTCCTCAATTAAGTTTATTCCGCCTGGAATTAATGAAGGTTTAATAGCTCAATAGTGTATTTTTTTAAAATTTATCGGATACCTGAAAAATTAGTATTAAGCCTATTTTTTATAACAGATGACAGGAAATACGTAATTAATTACGTACTTGTCAACAAGTAATTCACTGCAGCAAAGTTAAGTGAGTTGATAAAAAAAAACATCACAATATGTCAAGAAAAAATTGGATTGAACATTAAAAGGTTGACATGTGATCAAGGGGCAATAAATATGAAAATTATTTCAAATTTATTAAAGGCCTGGAGTTAACTATCAACGCTCAGATAATGTAATGCGACCATTAAACAATAAACAACGATATCGAATTTATTTTACAGGGAAAACTAACCAAGACGGCTTAGAAAAATTTTTACCGACTCCGCGGTATAGGTGGTTTTAATTACACACCCAGCAGTAATGACACCGGAATCCATATGGCAAATATAATTGTGACCAAATTATTATTTAAATAGGAGTATTCAAATTGCTTGTCAGATGACGGTAACATGGTAGAACTAGAATGGGATAGTTTCCAACACCTTTACAAAGAATGTTTAGTGCAAGAATGCGAGTCTGAGGACGTTTTAATTCAGGATAAGTATTTAAACTTACATCAGCTTGATTGCGATGACGATATAATTTTAAAAAAAATGCTATTTCGTATTATGCAGGTTATTGTGCATTTATATATATTTGATATATTTGATTTATGTATATTTGAGGAACATTTATCGATTCATCAGGAGAGTATTCGCGCAACTGAAAAAGGCCGATTTTCGCAGCAACCTGGATAAAGCGGAATTTTTGGAAACACAAACGGAATTTATCGGATTCCTTATTACAAACCAAGGTGTCAAACCGGACCCCAAAAAAATCATTGCTATCCGAAACATCAAATAACCCGATTATTTGAAGGATCTAAAATCGCTTCTGGATTGGCATGTTATTATAAACGATTTATTCCAAATTTCCCGGGAATTACAAAACCATTAACCAACCTAACGAGAGATAATAACGCACAAACCAGAGCAAACCAGTTAAAAAAAATCAAAATCAACATGAACGAGAAGGAAATTAAAGCATTTCGACATATCAAAGAGCTACTGATTTATAAGGAATGCTTCCCCGCATGCAAACTACGACTAACCCAAATGATCATTGAAGACATCTGTAATGAAGAGAACAAATTTGCAATCATAAAAGAGGAACATAGAAGAGAACATAGAAACCATCTTGAGAACAAGAAACCAATTCTGGAATGCTATTATTTGCCTCACATGACAAGTTTGATAAAAAAATATACACACAATTGTGATAATTGTAATATTAACAAAAACGACAGACACCCAAGTCATGTCCGACTCCAAAAACACCGATTTCAAACTATCTAGCGGAAATACTGCACGTGGACATCGTGGAGATGAAAAAAGAAAAAAAAATTATCATGCGTGGACAAGTTTTCAAAATTCGCAAAACTTTTCCGTATTAAAAGCAAACCAATCCCCCATATCCGAGACAAAAACATCAAAGCGTTGCATTACTTCACGGTACCAAAATTAATCGTAATGGACAATGAGCAATGCCTAGTAAGCCCAATCATCATTGACTACTTTAAAACTTTGGAAGTCGAAGTCTACTTAACAACTTCACAACGGAGCGAGGTAAACGGGACTATCAAAAGAGTCCATTCAACAGTGATTGAAATCGTGAAATGCTTACAGGATAAATACAAAGATTTAACGATGAAGGAGTAATCAACATAGCAATAGAATGCTACAGCAATTCCATACACTCGGTTACTCAACAAAAACCTAACGATATATTTTTGGGCAGAATACAACAAATTAATTATCAAAATCTAGCTGACTTCAAAAACCAAATCAACGAAGATCTGATAGAAAGACTGAAAAGATCGGTGGAAACAAAACTAACAAGAGAAAATACAAATAGACGTGAACCATAAATCTTCGAACTCGGTGATAGAAACTAGAACTCTAACAAACAAATTAAGTCGAAAAACAAACCTAAACTTCGAAAGGAAACCGTAGCTAAAGACAATAATGTCACAATTACAACGACATCTGGACGACGGATTCACAAAGCCCAAATTAAGAATTTAATACAAAAATCTTACAACACTCCATTGGTAACATTGAAACGGGGTAATGGAAAAATCATCAATGGTAGTTTTAAGCTGATTCATGTCATTAATTTGGAAAGCTACGAGGATCTAATCGATTGTATTACAATAACGATAAATACAACTCATCAAGAAAACGACCTTCGACTTCAATTGAATCATCAGATAAACCAAATAAGGCAACTAATATTGGAATTTAAAGGCCAAAACACCAGAACCAAATGATCAATTAACTGGATCGGGAGCGCATGGAAATGGATCGCAGGATCACCAGACCTCACAGATTGGGATCAGGTTGTCAACAGTCAAAATCAAATGGTCAATAATAATAAGCAGCAATTTAAGATAAACAAAGGCTTATTGAACTCGGCAGACAAAATTCTCAGTGATTACAACAAAATCACTGACCATTTTAAAGACGATTCGGATGAGAAGCTGCAACAAATTTTATTCAATCGACTCCTCATTGTCAAAGAGGAAGTAAAAGAAAAAGTGAGAACAGCACAATTGGCAAAAGCAAAAATCATAAACACTAATTTATTGGACAAAATGGAAATTAATCGTTTACTAACCGAAATAGAGACACTTTCATATCCCAACGAAATCGAAGCTATCGAATATACCTAGAAGTTAATGAAATCCTACTCAAACAGAACCAGTTATTTGGAATTGTTCAAAAATGCAAACTATACCATGACACAACCATTTGTGAACCAAACTGCTTGAAAGAGCTAAATGAAGATCTCTAAATGAAGATCGAAAGATTGGACGGAAACACGATTTTTTAAGCAACTTCAACGGAAATATTTCTTTTAACAACACAAGTAAATACTTGAAAGGAAGTTTTCTGGTGCAATACAACAACGAAACAATTAAAATTGATAATTCAACATTTACTACTAAAGAAGAAAAAACGTTCCAAATCCTGCCATTAGTTTTAAGAACCAATATTACGTAGAACGGCATTAGAATTAATACGAGATATCTGCACAGTCTACATCTAGAAACGTTGAACAGCTGCAAGAAATATTTAATGACAAAGCGGAAGCAGAGATAATAAATTCCGGTATTATTTTCGTCATTTGCGGATTAATCATCATTGCCACCACCAGCAAAGTAAGGGCCAAACTTCGTTCAACCAAATGAAATCCACCCCCCCCCCCCAGTTAATCAGGAATCCAATTTCAACCTGTCAGACTAAATCTATGCTCCACAGGACGTAGATCTTAAAGGAGGGAGGAGTTATCAACGGTATCATCGCATACTGTTCACAAAAAATAAGATGTTAGCGGTAATACGAAACTATCTATCATTCTTTAGAAAGTTCATAAGAAACATGCCATACTGCTTGAACAGATATTTTGTAATAACTTGAATTTTTTATTTTTTTTATTTTTATTTATTGAAACTAGTCTTTTCAGACTAACCATCAATTTACATCTGAATTCTTAAAAACTATAATGAGGTCACTGTTGATCCAGCGATGCTCCAATGCCTGTTCGTTAATAGGTAGCTGCTCACATACTGACGAGCTCGAAGGGTTTGGTTCTCTTTAGTATTCCAACCAAGTGTTCATTATCCAGTAGCCGAGAGGCTTCCGCATTAACATGTTGCAATAACCTCGATTTCTTGTTTACATCCGGTATCCCCAAATCTCGATGCAAATCCTTATTACGAATGTACCAGGGTGCATTGACTATATTCCGAAGTACCTTATTCTGGAAATTTTGTATAGGTTTGATGTTAGCATTTTTAGTACAGCCCCAAAGCTGAATACCATATAGCCAAACCGGTTTTAGGATTTGATTTTAAAATAATATTTTGTTGTCCGTGCTTAATTTTGACCTTCGTCCAATTAACCAGTACAATTGTCTATATTTAAGATCAAGCTCCTTTCTTTTCTTCTTCACATGCTCTTTCCATTTGAGCTTAACATCCAGTGTCTTACTCAAGTATTTAGCGGAGTTCTCGTATGGCACCATGACATCGTTTATGCTGATTGGCGGCGGATTAACCAATAGTTTGTTCGTAAAGTTGACATGCGCAGATTTTAATTCATTAAGTTTGATTTTCCAGCGCTTGGTCCACTGGTGAATTTCTTTTCTTGCATATTGAAGTTTATTCGCCACCTCTTCGACAATTTGCGGTGTCGCCAGCAAACGTTGATATTCTTATATGATCGGACTGTGGTATATCACTTGTATAAAGTAGATATAGGAGTGGACCCAGAACACTGCCTTGTGGGACTCCTGCCCTTACCTCTCTCAGTTCAGAATACTCATCTTCTTGGCTTACTCTGAAAAGTCTCAGATAAGTACGACTCCAGAAGGTCAACATATGGTCTCGGAAGCATAACTTTTAGTTTATGTATTAATCCCTCATGCCATACCTTATCGAAAGCTGCTGCCACGTCCAGAAATAAGGTAGAACAAATTTGTTTATCTTCTAACGCCTTTTCTATAATGTCTGTAATTCTGTGAACCTGGTCAATTGTTGGTTGTTTACATCTGAATCCAAATTGGTGATCCGGTATTAGGTTTCTATTTTGTATTATTGGTGTCATTTTTCTCAGAAGAAGTCTCTCCATTAGCTTTGAGATGATAGGAAGCAGGGATATCCGACGATATGATTGAGGTCCATTTGGCGGTTTACCTGGTTTCGGTAGCATAATAACTTCTGCAACTTTCCAAGCGGAAGAAACATGCTGTAATCTAATAACAGCATTAAACAAATGAGTTAGTTGGGCAATAGCTTTCTTTGGTAGTTGCATTAGAACTTATCCTGTTAAAAGATCATATCCAGGAGCCTTTCCGTTCGTCAAATTGAATTTTATTTTTATTTAACTTCTGCTTTTCTCGCTTAAGCTGCTGTGATTTGGTATTTAGAATCGTCTTGTCAGATGGACTCCTCGTTTGTTGCCATTTTTTCCTAACTTTATTTTTTTCTAAGACCAGGTTCCTAATTTCTCTTGAGTAGCTTTTACCAGTGGTTTTGGATGCTGTTTATTTAGTGTTATTCCACGTGGCTAATAAATGATATTTGTGAAGTTTTCAACCTCTTTCTTTAGCTCCGTTACCGTTTTTAATCGTGTTTGTAGGTTAATATTGCTTTCTAATTCAAATCTGGAGCTAACCCAGTCAGTTGTTTTATTGACAAGAGTTGGTCTTGTTTCCTTCCTAATTATCTTGTCGCTTATGGTAAGTATCACTGCCGAATGATCAGAGACCATATCTGAATTATGCTCTACTTCAATAAAATTTGATGAATCTTGTTTTGATATAAAGAAATCCAGTAGATCAGGAGTTTTAACTATTTCCATAGGCCAATATGTCGGCTGGCCAAAAAAGGCGTTGCTTGGTAGTTGTAATTTCTACTACGGTAAGCTGGGTTTTAGGTTATTGATAATGCTGGCATTCATGGTGTTTAATATAATTTTTTATTATAACAGCGTTTCCACCTCTTGCTTGGTTATTCGGATGAATTGTTTTGTGAAGTTGGTAACCCTGAATTTTTAAGTAAGATTCTCTTGTTGAGTGGATATCAGACACACATCGATATTTTGCATTTTTAAAAAGGCTTTAAGTTCATGATTTTTATTTTTAATACCGTTAGCATTCCATGTAGCAATTCTCAATTTTTCTTGGTACATCATTTTGGGAGAAATAATTAGAATAATAAGGCAGAATTGCCCTGCTCCAATATTTGTAGCCTTTCAGAAAGGTTGCTTATGGCATTCGAAAATTTCTGCTTCATTTCCATCAAAGTATTCGAATGTGTAGGGTTCAACACTGATCTTGAGTACTAACTTGAATGTTCATGTTTTCATTACCTTGCTTGGGAAAATAAATGTAATTTAATCCATTTTATGATGTAAGAAAATGCTCTAGTTGATAAGTTAAATAAATTTGTAAAATCAGTAGTAAATTAGTCGAGGAATAAAAAGGTTCAATTAAACCAAAAATAAAATTGTTTTTTATCTTGCTGCGCACCAACTCACTTAACTTATATGTAATATATTTGTTGTTATATTATTTAGACTGACAAATAACTGTGTAAAATAACTAGAACCGTTTGCACGAATTTCAATATTCTGAGGTCAAAACGTCAAAACCAACATTAAAGTATCACATATGAAATTTCATAGTACTAACTATTAATCCAAACATTACGTGTCGAGCAGCTATTGTAACCTATATCTAAGCGTATAGTGTACATAAGATCATAAATGTTCTAAAAAAAATATAAAACCCATCTTACACTCGAGACCATTATCAAATTTGAAAATGTAAGCGAGTGAAAACCGTAAAACAAAAAACAACAACAATACAAATTTGAAGACGAATAAGTAATCACAGAAACTTTTCTATTTTAACGATGTAATAACAGGAAAAATAAGGACATGACTTATTAAAGCGAAGCAACCTTAAAATAAATAAAACCCATACGACAAAAAATAACAAACCAATGTTAAGGATACAACCACCAGAAAATCCATAACCAGAAGAAGAAAACACGAAAAGAAAATTTAAAACGTGATCCATTCATTTCACATCTTTCGCCTGTGTGACACACCAACAATAAATTTACTCGGCACACAATCAGCATACTCGACTTATTGTTTTGTCGATGGCAAGTTGGTAAATTTTTTTTTTGGGATTTTTTCATCTGGTAAATAGTAACAGTAGTAAATTATAGAAGAAAACTATTAATTTTGTTAAATTGACATTTTTTCTACTGTTTAAACTACAAAACCAATGCCCCGATATTGTGTATACCTCCCATTATACGTTGGCTACGTTTTGGTTTTTCGGATTCTTTTGTGTGGTACTTTTTTATGTTTTTTTTTAAAGAAAAGTTTTTGATGCGGATAATCTATATAATATTTTCTTTTGTTTATCATCTTATATGTATATTTAGCCAGAATATACTTTTTTGGGATAGTTTGTTTTTTATTGTTTGTGGTTGGTTTAGTTTTAGTTTTATTTAAATTGACATAAGAAAAGGTTGTTGTGTGTTTCTTGTTTTTTTTAGTTTTTTATTTACCTGCGCTGAAACATGACCAAACAAGAAATTTAAATTTTCTAATTATTTAGAATATATTTTACGATCTTGTAAGATTTCATTACGATGATAGTAAGTAATAGTCAGTGTATATATTTTATTCCTTATAAAAACTTAATTAATACAATCTGAGTCGGCTCTAAGTATCGAACGGAGGTCAAATACAAATGCTTCTAACGAGCCTACATTCACTAGAGGAAACTCAATTCCTGTTTTAATGCTTGCAAAAAATATATCTCTGTTGAACAATCTCCGCGAGTCTTACACAATTTTGCTCTGAATATTTACCAGTGATATTTAAAATTCCATTCAAGACCCTAGTTAAACCTAAGAAGGTGCTTTGCAACTACTACCAATTGACTAGCTGAAATTTAAAGTTAATGTTCAACTAAATATTCCAGTTGTTACTCCAACCTATTCTTGAATTGAACAAAATGCCGACATACCTCTCACCCAGAACAAAAGTAACCTTTGTATTCTTTCATTGAACTTAGAAATTCCGAATTCACAAATAGAATACAATAGATTACATTTGCAATAACACTTCCGAAATGTTTAAAAAATTTCTGAAGCTTAACAGTAAAAATCCAAATGTCATCACTTCAATAACCAAAGGTTCTAACTCTATTATAGATCATTACCACATAAAAGAAGAAATCTCCTCTCAATATAAAAAGGTCCATAATCAGAAGGTTTACATAAAAGAGCCCAATTTGAAATAAATGTTTAATAACTGGGTCAACCATTTTCTTAACTCTCCTCTTCATAATTCAATCATTGAGATGGTTGAAAAGTAGAAGTTGCGAACATTCTTCGGTGTCTTAACAAAAGAAAAGCTACGGGTGATTTACAACTCAGTAGCATTTACAACTTGTAATGTAGCATTTACAACTCAGTACTAAGAAGTTTACCAGATAAAAATATCACTCAGCTCATCGGGACGATTCCTCAACGGAATCGTAAAAAATATTCTCCAGAAGGTTAAAAAGTTTGAATTTCTACAATAAACCAGAAAAGCCTTCCAATAATTTAAAGCACACTCGTTTATTTTACTTTTAAACGGCGTAAAGAAGATCGTGGAAATAGTCATACTTAAAAGGTTTCAGTCTCGAATAGAACCATACAACCCAGAGTTTAAAAACTCATTCAATTCGACGTTTTTCCGCTCCACACCTTTTCTGCTTTTTCTCCTCAAAAAAAATTATAACTTTACAAAGCATATTTGAAGCCCATCATAGCTAACGCTATCTTAGCATGGATGGGAGAATTGTCCAGAAGCCACTGAAACAGCTTGGGTTATTTTCAATCAACCATTATGAGCACAGTTCTCTTAACTATTCTAAAAGAGTCTGGTGGGGCTGCACCACACTTTTAGAAATAGGTCTTTCCCATTTAGGACTTGGATGAAAACCTCCGTGTTAACATCGATGCAGACATTTGTAATGATATAGTGCTCGTCATATGGAGGAGCATTTTTTTAATTTACTAAATGTTCATCAACTGCCAAATGTTGTGTTTGAAAACTGCCAAATGTATACTACGGAAATGTGCAAAGAGAACCCATTCTACGAGGAATTCACACTGGCCATGGAATAGACTATTATGAAATCGGTCTCCTGGGGCTGATTGCATTAATTTCGAGCTCTCGATATTTGGAGAGGATACTTTGTGGAACTAACTTTTCGACCTTGTTTGAAGTTATGCCTGATAAATGGAAAGCCATCACGTTGTGCCCTGTTGCTAAAAAAGGAAATCACTCAAAATGCGAAAACTATCGCGGCATAGCTCTCCTTTGCACAGGATAAAAATTACTGTCTTACAATATTGGAGAGAATCACTCCTCTGGCGATAGAAATTGTAAGTGACTACCAAAGAGGATTTTGTCCGAATCGGCTTGTCAATGATTAAGTTTTTTCGGTGAGGGTGATTCTTTCTAAATATTCTTTCTAAAAGAGGCTTCTTCTAGTTTAATTACATGTGGTATTAATTATAATATAAAAAAAAAATTATAAAAAAGTACGGTCCCTTTTGTTTTTTGTGTCTCTCCCTTACTTGTAGAGAAGAAAAATTAAATAAAATAAAAAAAATAAAAATTTATAAATAAACAAAATTACCTTGGATTAGGCAATATAAGTTTAAAGAAAATATTTTTTTTATTATTTGACCGTGTTAACGGAACAAATACATATCTATAATAATAAATGCTCATGTACTATTAGGTTGTTGTGAGAATTTCAATTTATTATGAAAACACAAAATTCAAAATCACAAATAAAATTAAAAACATGAATTTTGCGCCTTCAATATGAAATAATATTACGAATATACGTATATTAACAATTCAATTGAATTAATTTGAAAATAAACAAATAAAATTATTATAATAAAATTTATTCATAAATCTTTAAAGTTTTATGGAAAAAAATCATTTACATTCTGGTTGATCCTGCCAGTAGTTATATGCTTGTCTCAAAGATTAAGCCATGCATGTCTAAGTACACACTCTCGAATAGTGAAACCGCAAAAGGCTCAGTATATCAGTTATGATTTATTAGATCGTATACATAGTTACATGGATAACTGTGGTAATTCTAGAGCTAATACATGCACATAATCACGGACCGCAAGGAACGTGTGCTTTTATTAGATTAAAATCAATCGATACATTAAGGTATATTTTTATACTGTATCGTTTATAAGATGAATCTGAATAACATGTAGATCGCATGGTCCCGTACCGGCGATAGATCTTTCAAATGTCTACCCTATCAACTATTGATAGGCTCGTGACGAACATCAGGTGTTTTTGGATTTCCAACAAATAACTCAATCAATCGGAATAGCTAATGGTTGGTTTTGCCTGAGTTATGTCTGAGAATATCTGACAAATATGTTTATATAAAATGGCAGTAACACTTGTTTTAAAGACCAAGCCGCAATGGATTTTAGTAGTTATGACCAAACATTTGAAGGAATAATAAGTTTCCCCTAATTACTCATGATAACTGTGTTGAAGGGGATATAATAGCACGTCTTGCAGCTGGTAACAGTGCTTTGTAAGCCTTACATCCACTTCTAAAGTCAAATTATCTTGCAATTTCTTTGATTTGACCCCTTACACTCATCCACTCATCAAAAAAGGTAAAATATCTTCCTTGATCAGAACTAAGGCACTCACCGTCACGTTAGGATATCTAAATATTATTGGAGGAATTTTTTTCCAAAACTGTTGGTGCATTTAATTTACTTGGATCTTTATCCAACAAATCATTTTCCGGAGGAGCCTGAAAAAAATACTAATTAAAAAATGTCCAGAACTAAGAATATCCATATTACCTGCGTCTTAGATAAAGGACTCAGAGGAAGAGAATTGAGACATGCTTTAAACATGAATCGCGTGGTAAAATTTCTTCCTACGTATAAACGTGTGATTACCAAAGCCTCGGCATAAATGTTGTTTCAGTGATTTAATCTCCACCTCCCATAATCCTCCGAAATGAGGAGTTTTTGGAGGTATAAAAAGCCATGTAAAATTTTGTGTAGAAAAATGATCTTGGATAATCTTCTCCCAGTGGCATTGGTTTTGGATTAGAATTTTGTTTGTCTTAACAAAGCTCATACCATTATCACTGTTTATGTGAGTAATTTTTACCCAGCGCGATATAAGTCTTTCGAATGCTGATAGGAACGTGTTGGCTGTTAAATCAAAAACTATTTCGAAATAAACTGCCTTTGTTAAAAGGCATACAAAAACAGCAATGTAACCCTTGGTACAGGCCATGTTACAAATACAAATAAAGGAAAATAATCCTCTGACTTTTGACATCCGTATGTTGGATAGACCGGCATAACACACTCATGTGTAAGTAAATGTAAATCAGTTAAAAGTAGATCAGTTCTGTTGCTTTACTTTGGAATCGAAAATAGACAGTGCATTTTTTAATTTGATTCTTTACTCTTTCAGCTCCTTTTACGATCCACAAATTTTTTCGGACTAATGCTATAAAGTTAA
This sequence comes from Tipula confusa, assembly GCA_963556175.1. NCBI lineage: Eukaryota > Metazoa > Arthropoda > Insecta > Diptera > Tipulidae > Tipula > Tipula confusa. Next base: position 106,944,746 of record OY744476.1, on the reverse strand, counting down.
TTCATTGGTGCTATGGAGCTTTGGCGTGTGTGCCTAATTAATAACTAGGCTGGTGAATTGTGATTTACCTTTTCATAAAGCAAATTCCTTTTTCCAAATTGAAAATCCTTTATTGGCGCTTCATTGTCCAGAAACGGATTACATTGCTCTTACAATTGTGGCTAATGCTTTTCCGAGTTCTATTGTTCGTATTTCATCGGCACACGCGCTATAAATCTTCGTTATCAAGACAGTCGTTGACAACCAAAAGAGGATGCTCCAACTAAGGCTAATTTTGTGGACAATTAGGGGCGTTAGGCAAATTTCGAGCCTCCATATAAAACCTTTGGTCAGGACAAGGACACATTCCATTTGCATGAAAATCAAGTGAATGAGCATATATAGTTACGGTGCCGTCTTTTGCCAGCTCTGTGCATCAACAAATTTTACTGCTGAGCATCTTTTGGAAGAAAGTTTCGCTGTGTTGTTGCTTAAAAAGCAACATATTAAATAACGTCATGAGCAAAAGATAAAGTTACAAGCTCGACCAAATTGTTTCAATGTGGAATGTGGAACGTGAAAAGCTCGTAATGGATGTATTTCTACTAATCGAGTATGATACGGAATAAGGTATAAGTACATTTGCCAAACTAACAATGAATCATGTTTCAAACAGGCCTTGGAGGCAGCAAAAGATTAACATCGCCAAACGGTTACCCAAGTGAAATATGTACCACAGTGCCCTCAATTTAGCCAATGGACAGAAGGGACTTTCAAATGCTTTAGAAAGTCACACTCTGTTTATCAATGACAAAGGAAAAAAAGATGCCACACACCTGCAAAAAATGACATAGCTTGCTGGTTCTCCTCGACTTTAACACCAAAGGGTCATCAAATGAAGTTCCAAAGATATTGTAACCAACAACCAGAACTACTTATTACGCGCATACACTCAAACCATTATTCTGCCATGTTACCTATATATTGCGACGATCAAAGTGTGTAATAGAAACAGCCAATATTAGGTACAGACAAGGGATCGTTGATATAGTTATCTCATCTCATCTTATCTTTACCTCAACATTTACATCAAAAGTATCAAACGATTTCAGAAGCTCGATCTGCCACATTCCCAATCCAGTTCAACAATGCCATTAGCAGATATCAATCTATATTCCTTATCAAAAATCGATTTACTTATTGGTATCGATAATTTTTTGAGATCCAGAGCAGTTACAAAATAGAGACAACAAGATTTACTTAAGCTCAAAACACATACTTTGGCTGGATTTTGACTGGTAATGAGAGCCTGTCCAAGCAATAAAGCCAATGTAGTACGATTTTTGACAATAGCAAATTGAAGATTAACCTGAGAAACTTTTAGAAATGTAGAGTGGAGTTAAGCTCCATTATCACTGCTATCGGAAGACCAGGATTGTGAAGAGATGTTTCAAACTACCAAAACAAAATTATCGAGTAACTATTTTATGGAGAGATTACGCTTTAAATCGGAGAGATGGTTATTAAACGAACCATTAGGTGTTATCGTCAAGCAATTGTATGCAAGAGATTCTGAATTACTCAGGGAAGACCTGAGGATTCCTTCACATGATTTTATGAAGCAATATTTTGGTCACATGGTAGAAGAAAAACCACCAACCCATCCACCGGAGTACGTTTATCTTCCACATCACGGAGTTTGAAAACAAACTTCCACATTAATATTCATTAAACGATAATCTGTTAACGGGATCAGCAGATCAGCACCTGGTAAAGGAAAAACCTGGTAAGCGATATTCTAATAAGATTCCAAACCCATTATGCAAAGAATTTGTATCGCAAGATCTGGATGCTTTACGCTTTCCAAAATATAATATTACCAGAATTTTGCAGAAGATTGCTATCCACAATAACACCCAAGGATTTCATTTTATCTATGATATTCACTCCAACTCCATTAATAGTGGGTGGGTTGAAAAAATGGAGTTTGTACTTCCTAAAAAAAAAAACCAATTCAATTTAAAGTGGATTAACACTTAACCCGCACCTATTGCTCCATTTGGTAAGGATACCAAGAGAATTTTGCATAAGATCTCTAAAGAAGGCTAGTAACACGTCATTTATAACCAAGTTCGAATGAAGTGGGGTAGTACACCACCCTTTGGTGCCTCTAATCACAAATTTCCGGACCGATGCCACACCAAGAATAGCCAAAATGTTCATGTCCCTGAGCATCTGCGGGTCACCTCTGGTTTGACATTGTTAAAGGCTCCTTCTATTTCAAAGAAGGTCATCAAAGAGAATTCATTATTTACGAGCCATTTTCAATAGGGCCTAAGAGGAAATGCAGTGCAGTTTCCATTGATTTACCCTTGCAGTATGTATGCTGAGTTGCTGCTAACTTTACCGGCTCAATTAAGCCTCTAATATAAGCTAATAACTGTCTCTCTAGAGTTTTCAAGAAGTACGAAGATAAGCTAATGGGCCTTTGTTCTTTTGGATTGCAATGAGAGCTTTTTCCCGCCTTAGACATAAAAATGACCTTTACTTCAGTCCATTTGTTTGGAACATGACAAAGTACCAGGCTACTTTTAAAAATTACTTCAAGCCAGGGAACCATTAGGCCACTGGTTTGTAGGATGTTGGCAGTAACAATGTAATCGGGACCCGCAGATTTAAAAGATTTAAAACTGTTTACTGACAACAAAATGTTCCTACTGTTGGCAATTTTCCCACCGAGATCAGTAGCCCTTTTGGTATTTTAGGCAGAAAAATAGGAAATTCGGTACATCCCGGGAAATGAGTTTTCAGTAGGAGCTCCAGAGATTCTGGCCCCACTGTGTCCAGTTACCATCTAGTCGTTGTATATAACTTGAAATGACAAGACAACTAGATAAAATCTTACGTAGCCTAGCTGCCTCAGAGGACTCTAAGGGTTGGAGTTTTAGAATATTTCAAAACTAATCCAAATTGTATATAGCAATGATCAGAAATGGAGTGTTCTTCGAAAATTTTCCAATTAAATGATTTATTTGACATGAAATTTGATACAAGGGCAATGTTCAAGACTTCCTGTATATTACTAGTTATAAAAGTAGGCTTATAGCCTATATTACAGATAGAAAGGTTAGTACTTAGAATATAATCAAGGAATGACTAATCTTTCTCGTTTGTATCGGTACTTTCCCAGATCGTGTAGTTTGAATTTGCATTGCATCTAGCGACGATTCCGATCTTACGTACCTGAGCATCTGTAATTAAGCTGCGCATACACTCCGGAGGAAGAATTTCCCCATCGTGCGGTAAGTCCGCTGAGACGAGCCAGAGGTTCTGGTTGCTGACCTCAATGCTGGCTGGTACCACATCTGCATCGCTAGCAGATATTTTTTAGTTTTATGCAAGAATGAACGACCGAATCTTATACCTTCAACCTGCATAAATAGTAGTTTATAGTTACTAGCACTAATTCCAAGAATTCAATTCCTACTGATCCATGGTTCTTGAACCAAGACGACCTTAATGTCATCCTTTATTACTTTGAGCATGAGCGCAGCTGACGCTGCTTTAAAGTGATGTAGACTGACTTCTATTAGCTTTGAAATCTTGCTGTTTAATAATCAATCGACACCAGAGTAATGCCAGACCCTTCTGAATCCGAGGTCGTGGAAAGATTCCAGAGTTCATTCGTTGATCTAGATAGCTCGTTAATTAGGTTTGACCCCTCTCTTTCGTTTCTATAGTTTAAGACTGTTCGTCTAAAGGACACAGATCCTCATCCGAGTTTCCATGCAAAGCGGAAGTTCCTCTAACTGATCGTGATTCCTCATTCTTCTTATAATTGTTCAGCATGACAGCACCTAAACCATAGCTAATTAAGCCACCTGTCTTAGCCAGCAATGCCAGTGATTCGTTGTTAAATATGATTATAGCCGATGACATGTAATCATTTTTACCCTCCTCCACCCTGGCTATCTTCCAGTTGTTGGTCAACCACTCAGGACTACCCATCCTAATCAATTCCAAAATCGTCTTTGGATCGCTTGGCTCAGCTGGAATCCATGCCACCTAGGCTACTGATCGCCTTTTTATATAGATACAGAGACCTTTGGTTGGCACAAGCTGTCAATTTGACATGGTTCCTGAACCAACCACCGTCCCGACATGTAAGAGCAGCCCAGGGTTTTCACGCTTTATTTTCAAGAAAAAGGAGGCAATAACCTTTTCCATCTTCCTCCAATAAGCGGGAGTGATGCTGCCACCCTCGTGTACTCTATCAACAACCACTACAATCAGCGGATCATTGAGATCTTTGCTTGCAACTTTGACTTTTTAGCGGTTTTTTGAGATTCATCCGAATATCTCTATCTGTTGGACAGACAGCTCTTGGATGAACATCCTTATTTTGGTTCTACCGTTTCAGTAGCAGGATTATTTCTAGCCTTTTTAAGGCTTTCCATGCTGTTCTTTTAGCATTATTGGTTGGTTTCAAGGGACCTTGCATGGTCGGTGCATATTTCCCCTTTCCTAACCTTGGTGAAAGAAGGCCTACAGACCTGATTCTCTGCTTTTGGAGCTTCCGGTATTTTAAGAGTGCCAGACTCTTTATTATTATTCTTAACTTTCATTTAAATTCCATGAGTAGCGGAGAAAAAAATGGAGAAAAGAATGACTTGCAGAGATCCGCATTGCAAGGATTAAGCTAAACATCTGGATGTCGCTTGGTATACAGAGACTCCGTTCGAGACTGGGCTATTTGAAAAGGCCTCCAGCCAGATCATCAGCACAAGTCACATGACTTCTTAATCCGGCCCTTAATTTATAGTGCCAATTCTCGCATCTTATATTTATCAGACCTTAGTCATTGACCTAAGTCGTTGCCCGGGTGGTATCACTTGGGGGTATATTAGATTAAAATGGGTCACTCTACATAGATGCAACAATGGAAAGTGAGTCACAAGTAGTAGCTATTATTGGCCATTGCCTACCCTATTGAGTCACTACCACATCACCCAAATCGGCAATAACACATTTACAAAAGAATAACTGATTTCGTTGCTAGTCCAAATTGAGGGACTGCTTAGCTTCCGAGCATTATGTATGGGATCAGATGAGGTATGTGATCCATTAACACTTTCGCTTTTTCTGATTGGCCATCCTACCACAATCAGACAGAACAAAAGTGCCATACAATATACCTACTGAAATACCAGTAAAAAGATGACTCAATTATTTTGGAAGAGGTACCTGGAATATCTTACTTCGATGCAAGCCTACGAAACCACTCAAATTACTCAAAAAAGAAAATATGCATATCTACGACGTAGTTTTGATAAAGGAAGAAAATCCATTAATATAACTCACTAGAGTGATTTCTGGCAATAATGGACGAGTTCATGTAATGGACGAGTTCATAGAAAAAATCTAAGACCAATTACGAAGCTGTGTCGCGATGTTTGTTGCTCTCCAACAAGTAATAAATCGGAAATCACTTGCTCAATACCAAAATAATTATATTTTTATGTCCGGTAAACTCATTCAATTATTGGTAATGAAAATGTATGCAGAAGTTTTTATTTGCACAGCATGCACCCTGATATATTAAGTTGAAATAATGGATTTTTAAATTGTAATGATTTTCATGAAAAACCTTGATTTAATCGGATAACAATACTAATCCTCATTATAGAAATAATGAAAAATTATTGATATATTGTACATGAAAATGTCATGTTCCCTCTGTGTGTGTTTATTGAGTGTCTCAAGTAAAGCATAAACGTATAGGTTTTTCACCCAAGTGAACAATTACTTCTTGTTAAATTTAAAAAATAAAAAAAAAAAAAAATGGAAACCAATTAAATTATTCTTGTGTACTGAACTAGAAAACCCTTCCTAACCATACCTACATAATATAATATGTTGTATGCCAAAACATAATTGTAAGATTCTCATACATGCCATAAAAAATAATAAACTGAATCTATGTAATATATGTATATGTACTTAATATGGGTATTCAAATTGATACAACAAAACCAACGACTATACAAATTCTACTTACATATTTGTATTACAACATTTTTCCTATATGTACGGAACTGAGACACATTGTATCCGTAATAAAATTTCTGTTTCCTTTTTAATGGATTTTTATTGACGACTTGGGAGATAAACATTTAAGGATATGTATGGCATTTTAACGTACGAACAAAACAAAAACTGTATAAGGTTAAAAATTTGATTAAATTATTTTCGAGCAACAAAAAAAAAATTTTTGTCAATAAAAAGATTAATAAAAAATTGATTTTTTTTAAAACCCATTTTTGATGATTTATGATTTGAAAAAAAATGTAGAAAAACGATTTGTGTATCTTTTCAAATTGATTTACAATTTTGACAACAATAATAAAAAGTTCTAAGCGTCTTTTGCAATGTAACCGTGACGTTATGTCATGACAGTAAAATTGAAAATTTGTTTTAATAATTTTTATTGGTCCGCTGCATTTTATGGCCATACCTTATATGCTTTTTTATGCTTTATGACCATTTTACGTTATGTAAAATTCAATTGTCATAAGCAGAACCATTATAGATAAACGTCTGTTTTACTTTGATGTCTAGTACATTTATAAAGTTGGTAGGACACATCTATTCTAAAGAAGATATCGGCGTGTTATTCTTGCCTTAGTGAAAACATTTCATGTTTCTTACTCTTCCCTTCTCATCGTTGCGTTATATAAACCGTTTAACTCCTTATATGTAATAGGCGACAATGAATCATAAATGAAAGTTGGCGTTTGATTCTACCGGCTACAACTTAGTTGTATTATCTGAAAAAGAAAGTTTGTGTCTGAACAATAAAAAATTTCGTAACAATTATTTGATCGATGATAAATGTATTTAATTGCATCATGAAGTTTTGAAAATGTTGGGAACTTTTTAATTTTTCTGATGGCCAACCATCATGGAATTTTAAAATTTTTTTAATTTCCCTAAATATTTTATATATTTGCTTAAGTATTTCAAAATTTAGCTAGGCTTACTTTTATAGTCTTTTGAGAATTTTAGAAACGTTTAAGGTTCAAAAACATTTCCCAGTTTTAATAGGCAACAGCTTATGAGAGTTTTGAGATTTCTTTTAATATACCTAAAATTTTCCCGATTTTGATAGGCTCATCATTGTGAGTTTTGGAGAAATTTTAAAGCTTTAATTTCCCTAAATATTTCTCAATTTGGATAGGCATCATTGGTTTCGAGAATTCATAAGACCAATTAAAATATTTTTTTAAATTTTGGATACAACCATCGTGGGTTTATGAGAATATTGTAAATTTTTTAATTTTCCTAAAAATTTCCCAATTACCCAATTTTGATAAAATAACCATTACGTATATTTGAGAATTTTAAATTTGCCCAAAAATGGCAATTTTGTTACCTAAGCAAATATTTGAAATATTTAGGGAAATTAAAAAAATTTTAGAATTTTCAAAAACCCATGATAGTTATAGTCATGGGTTTTGAGAATTTTATAATCTTTTTATTATACACAAATATTTCCCAATTTTGATAGGCTAACCCTCATGAGTTTTTGAGAATTTTAGAAATAGAAATTTTAGATTTAGCTATTCTAAATATTTTCAATATTTGCTTAGAGATTTCAATATTTAGATAGGCCTACTTTCATAGGCTTTTAAGAATATCAAAACTTCCCAGTTTTAATAGGCATTAGTTTTTGAGAATTTAGAGAATTTTTTTTTAATTGCTCTAAAAATTTTATAATTTTAATAGACTAATCATTATGAATTTTTGTGAATTTTAGGAGCTTTAATTTCCCTAATTATTTCCCAATTTTGATAGGCATCATGGTTTTTGAAAATTTTAGAAACTTTTGAATTTGCTGAAATATTTTTGAATTTTAATAGGCTAATCAGCATGAGTTTTTGAGAATTTTAGAAGCTTATCAATTTTGAAAGACTAATAATTACGAGTTTTTTAGAATTTTAGAAGGTTTTATTTCCCTTAATATTGCCCAATTTTGATAGGCTAACTATCATGGGTTTTGAGAGTTTTGGAAGAATTTTAATCTGCAGAAACATTTTCTAATTTTTAAAAGCTAACCTCTAAGGGTTTTTGATAATTTTGGAAATTTTTGAATTTCCATAAATATTTTCCAATTCCGATTAGTCAACAACCAAATTTCCATTAAAATTTCCCAATTTTGATAGTCTAATCATTACGAGTTTTGGAAAATTTTAGAAAGCTTTAATTTCTCTAAATATTTCCCAATTTTAATAAAATAACCGTTATGTATTTTTGACAATTTTAAATTTGCACAAATTTCCCAATTTTGATGGGTTTATAAGAATTTTAGAATTTTTTTAATTTCCCTACATATTTTCCAATTTTGGTAGGCTAATCATTATGACTTTTTGAGAATTTTGAAAGCTTTAATTTCTCAAAATATTTCCTAATTTTTATATCATGCATTTTTGTGAATTTTAAGTTTGCACAAACTTCCCAATTTTGCTAGGCTAACCATCATAAGTTTATAAGAATTTTGAAATTTTTTATTATTCCTACATGTTTCCCAATTTTGATAGGCTAACCATCATGATTATAAGAATTTATAATACAACTTATTTTGGTTTACAAGAATTTTGGGAATTTTCCCTACATACTTCTCAATTTTGATAGGATAATCATTATTGAGTTTTTGAAAATTTTAGAAGGTTTAATATTCCTAAATTTTTTCCAATTTTGATAAGGTTTATGCTTAACCGTCGTGGGTTTATGAAAATTTGCTATTTTGAGCCAGGATGGAAACCCCCGTGCTAACACCGATGCAGTACTTAACACATGGAAGGAGCATTTTTCTGATTTATTCCATGTTCAATCAGTGTTAAATGCTGTATTTGAAAGTTGTTAAATACAGACTGCTGGGATGTGCTTAGAGGAACCATCCTATGTCATATTCACAGTGGTCATGCGAAGACTAAAAATAAATGCTCTACGTGACTTCACGGATCCTAAACGCACTCCGAGATTTGAGCCAACGTTTGGAAGGCTCAAAAAATTCTGAACGAACAAACGATCGAAGACAATACAGAACTCACCTTTAGTCAGTGATATTATAAGAACGTAATATTCTTGTACGTAATATTCTTTCCGGATTTCCCGATCCGATTTATAAAATGTTAAATGAATAAACCAATATTTTAAGGAGACTTTAGAGATTGGCCAAGCTTTTTTGACCTTTTTAACAGTTTGGTTCATGAAAAGATATCACTAGCTGGAGCTCAGAAACTTGAATATTTAAAACTTTTACTTAAAGGCGAACCACTAGGCCTAATTAAATATTTAAGTATAACCAATACCAATTATATAGAAGCATATCAAATGCTCATCAAATAATATGATAAAAAACGGATAACTATCAATAGTTATATTGAAACATTTGTCACACAACCATCTATTAATCGTCAACCATTAACTATTCAACCATTCGAAAACTATAGCAATTTTCACTGTCCAAAGTTCAGAGATATGGAAATCTCTGAGAGAAGATTGTTTATAACTCAAAAATCTAGATGCTTTAGTTGTATGAGTGACTTCCATTTAGTGAAAACTTGTAAATCCAGGCGATCGTGCCAAATTTAACGTGCCTATTACATCTTTCAAATTTAAATATGTCAAATTCACAATCCAAATTTCAATCGTCTGCTGTAGCATCTGCCGACACTGTAGTACAATCAGCACAAACGTCATTTTTTAAGCGTCATTTGTTAGCGAATAGTGCGTAAAAGGCTATGCATACCAAAAACCATGGCAACCATTATCATTAGAGGAATCATTAATAGTGGGAACTACGCGAGGTGCAATTAATCTGGGAATTTCATCCAGATTACATTACGAACCAAATATAATGATTAATGCGCTCATATTACCAAAAATAACATCGCTAATGCCACCATCAAAAATCAACCCAGATGATTGCGACCAGCTACAATATTTGCAATTAGCAGATTCAACATTTTACGAACCAACTTCCATTGATATTTTAATCGGTTCCAACAATTTCTTCGACATTTTGACTGAAGACAAAACTTCGTGCGGTCCAGGAACACCAACTGCGTAAAACATCATGTTCGGTTGGGTCATTGCTGAAAATCCCAACCAAAATGTTACAACCGGTTCACTTCAACTTAGTTTATGTGCAAAACTAGACATAGATCGAAAGCTGCAAAAGTTGTGAGACACCAAAGAATTGCCACTAATTAACCATTTAACCGAAGAGGAAAAATATTATGAAGCCCATTTGCAGAAACTTACCAACATACCAAAGAAGGCAGATTTATAGTACAGCTGCAATTTAAGTTATCCCGGTAATATCATTCTAGTGATGGGGAACACTAGAAAAATGGCTATCAGGCGGCTTTTAGCATTGGAAACCAAATTTACCAAATACCCGAAACTAACCGAGATTAACAAAGAAACTAACAAAGATTTCACTAACCTATAACCTAACGGTAGGACCTACTCCAAAACCGGTTATTTGCCATACTATAGTTCGATTTAGGAAACATAAGGTTTTATTTACGAGTGATATAGAAAAGATGTACCGTCAAATACTAATATCACATAAGGATACGGAATCCCAGAGAAATGTTTGGTGTGAAAACTCAAAATCAGCTATTGAAGATTAACGGCTGTTAACGATTGCCTATGGAGCTGCCTTCGTATTTGGCCACGAAAACTTTAGTGACCATTGCAAACAACTATTCTACCAAATTTCTTATAGAGCTTCGAAAAAACTGAAACAGGACTTGTATATTGACGACTTGATTCAGGAGCAAATAGCGAAAAAGAAGCTCTCATGATACAAACAAATCTAATTCAAATGTTAGATTCGGCTTCACACTGTCCAAATGGGCTTCACACTGTCCATTGCTGCTTCATTGAGTAGCCATGGAAGATCACCAATTGACATCTCTGAGGGGACTCGTTCCATAAAGCTATTAGGTTTAGAATAGTGTCCGAGGGAAGATTAGGTTAACCACCGAAAGTACTGGTTTTCAATTGCATGGGTTTTGTGATGCGTCGGAGTTCACTTATGCTGCTGTCATTAATTGCCGAACTGAGTCACTGCAAATCGAAAACGTAGAAATCTTTAATTGGAGTAATAACGATCCAAAATCCATATATTGTTATCACCTGATATTTATAAACAAGCTACCGATATAATTTTCAAATGAGGCCAAACCGATGCATTTAGTACCGAGATTGCGTACATCAAAAATAAAAAACCTCTTCCAAAACAAAGCAAGCCGGCGTTGAATCCGTTCCTATAGACGATTTTAAACTTTTTCGAGTAGGTAGCCGAATAGAGCACGCGAATATCGAATATAACAAAAGGTTTTCTAATCATATTACTAGCCACACATATAATTACTGGGGTTGTTATCGACCTGCACCATCTTAAATATCTATACGCCACACAGTCTTTAATCATATCTATACATTAAGATATTGTATCCCTTGTACCCGTTATAAAACTAAAACCCTCAGCCAATTAATAGGAGCTTTACCATCCTAGCGGGTAAATTTTAAATGTTTTCAACCAGATAGAATTTGACTATGCTGGTCCGATTTGGTTTCGATCTATCGTTGGAAAGCATACCAAACCACACAAAGGAAATATCGCGATCTTCGTGTGTATGAGCAGCAAGGCAGTTCACATAAAACTGGTTAGTGACCTTTTGACCAGTTAATTTTTGGCCGAACTGAAATGTTTTATGTTCGGACGAGGCGTTTGTTCTAAAATGTGCAGTGATAATAGCACCAACTTTGTTGGTTCTTCGAGAAATTTATCTTTACAAATCTACCACACACAATAATATTGTTTCCAATTTTTTATTAGATCATCAAACCAAATGGCATTTTTCACTACTAGTCGGGCTTAACTTTGATCGTCTATACGAATCAGAGGTATTGTCAACAAAACTCCACTTGAGGAGAGTATTGGGGAACACGATACTAAACTTCGAAGAAATGACAACATTATTAGCACAGTTTGAAGAATATTACAACTATATCCTGGAGTCAATGACTTCGTACGAGTTGTTTCAGTGAAAACCAAATTTGGCATCTTCAAACGACCCATAACCATTATAGTTAGTTTCTGTATAATTCTACTTATAACTTTTGAAGTGGTTTTAAATATGATCGACTTGGGGACTGACTCAAAATAGAAGGTGGCTTTTTGTGATGAATTATTTGGAGGACCATTTTAATTTGATGTCTTTTATGTATTCTTCGACTTTTTCGACCGGCATAGAAGGTAAACCGAAAAAACCAAGTATGTTCTTTGTTAAATGTTTTTTATTCACAGTTTTAGGGAAATTGCAATGGGAGATTTATGGTTCCTGTAGTTTCTTTTATTTTTCCTTTAAAAAATCAATGGGAATTTAAATTAAAGAAGTTGAAATATGTTGCGGCATTTTTTTTTAATTCCCGAATTGTATAATCAAGTGAACCTGAAAAATATTATCCACATAAATCCCGGAACTTATTAAATTATAAAATACGAGATGACAATAAAATTGTCTATTGTATAGGATTGCACATCAACAATAGTCACATAAGTATAATATCACCAACATAAAATCATAAAAAAGTATTATGCTTTCTCTGTTAGCAACCGTATGGGATTGTTGACTTAAAAGCATAATAAAAAAATGCTGGTTGTTCGTTTAGTACGAGATGTTTTTATTTTTCCAAACAGACAAAAACATCTCACCAAAGATGTTTTTTTTTTGTTTGTACTTGTCCTCTGAAATACAAAAAATGACAATAGTAACAACGACTGTGGTGTGTCGGAACTACGGGCGCAAACATTTAGTGATTTAAAAATAATAAAACACGAAATAGTGGTCCTATTGTGTTGGATGATACCTTAATCAATAGCTCTCGATATCAGTATAAATACTACAATGAAAAATTTATACATTTTCACAAAATTTATGTATCTTCTTAATGTAATCTAATATTGGTGTTATTAAGTACTCTAATATTTACTTCTATGCCCAGTCTCTCAGCCAACCTTAATTCGACAATGAAAAACCAGCTTTACAATTTACAACTAAATTTTGAGTGTGGTTTATATCCAATCACATATTGGCTACAGTAACACAAAATAAATTATTTCACGAAAAAAAAAAAATATTGGAAAAATATCTTCGAGCTTTTTTCTCAGAAGTGTAATATCCTTCTGCTTGACACCATATATCTTTGTAATCAAAATTTTTATAACAAATATTACAAAAACATTTTCTTTTTGTGTAAACACACAAACACATACATATGTTAGTTCACATAAAAGTTAACACTTTCAGTTGTATAAGATACTTGAATAAAATTTCTTATCTAAATATGAAAACAACAACAATTTACAAGAGTCGTGTATCCACATAGCCATATCAATAATCAAATTTTTTTTTTTATATTTAGTTTAGTTTTCCTTCCAAATCAAATGTTAAAGTTCCATGTTAAGCTCAGTGTATATGTATACGCATATTATGATTGAAAAGGATTATTGAATATCCTAGCTAGAATAACCAGATCATCTTTTATTTTCCAATTTCTATCTTTTAATCTTATTTTCAATTTTTCTCCCTTCATATTCTTCATCTTTTTGCTATTTTATTAGTGTTGGGATTATATTTTAGAGAAAATAATATTTACTATTCAAAGATTTTGTTCACGAGATTTTCTAATTTTTTTTTTTTGTATTTTTCATTGAATGCCTGCCTTTTTCATTTTTGTATACATAGAATATTTTGTAACTGAAAAAAATGAAAAAAATAAAAATAAAAATGTGTATAACTGAAAAATGGAAGAAAAGGATTTATATTTTTTCATTTCAAAAATTTTAATAAGCTTTTTTTTATGTGTAGCGGCTTTCGTCGTATGCTCTATTTTGTGGATGACAAAATGATGAGAAAAAAAAGGTTTGATCTGTGTTTTTTTTTAATTTAGTTTATTTAAAATTATTAAATTTTTTTTTAAATAGTAACTCGAAAAAGGGATAGATTATTATTTTTTTTGGTAAGGATATCGAAGTTTTTACATTTGTGCAAATAATACTAATTTAAAATAAGTGGAATTGGTAAATTATTTTAGCACGATCACAATATCCTTAGAATAGCACCTCAGAATCCTTTACTTCTCAAAGGATGTGACTACAAGAAGGTTGAAGTTCTGGGCTGATAACCCACATCCTTAGAAATTATTGTTAAAAAACTAAACAAAGAAGAACTGGACACAAGGAAAAGTTGTCTGAGACTCCGCTCACGATTACAGGTTTGCGGTTTAAAATTGGTACCTGGAACATTCGGTCACTGAGAAAACAAGGTGAATTTGATAGCACTATATCAGCTTTAAAAAAGTATCGTTTGGAATTCGTTGTTTTTCAAGAAATTCGAGGACTAACAAGTAAAAAACATGTGTCCCAAGGCTATACGTTGCTTTAAAGTGGAGAAGACCTTTGCAATATTGAAGTTGTAAAAATATTTCATCCCAGGATTTTAATCTCAAGAATTTTAACTCAGTATTATGAATCTCAAGATTTTTCATCATAAAATTTTTTATCTCAAGATTTTTTGTCTCAGGATTTTTCAACTATGGTTTTATCATAGCAAGACTTTTCATCTCATGATTTTCCATCTCAGAATTTTCCATTCCAGGATTTTTAAATTCAAGATTTTTCACTTCAAGATTTTTTATCTAAGGATTTTTCATGTCAAGATTTCTCATCTCTGGATTTTTCATCTCAGGATTTTTCATCTTATGATTTATTCATCTCAGGATTTGTCATCTCATGACTTTTCATCCCAGGATTTTCCTATTCAAGATTTTTTATCTCAAGATTTTTTATCTCAGGATTTTTCATTTCAAGCATTTTATCAAATCATTCTTCATTGCTGAATTTTCATCTCTAGATTTTTAATCTTCAGATTTTTTATCTCAAGATTTTCTTCTCAGGATTTTTCATCTCAAGATTTTTAATCTCAAGACTTTTTAGTAACAGGATTTGACATCTTAGGATTTTTCACCTTAAAATATTTCATCTCAGGATTTTTCATCTTTGGATTTTTGATCTAAGGATTTTTCATCTTAAGATTTGTCATGTCAAGATTTTTAATATCAAGATTTTTTATCTCAGGATTTTCCATTTCAGGATTTTTAAATTCAAGATTTTCCACTTCAAGATTTTTTATCTAAGGATTTTTCATGTCAAGATTTTTCATCTCAGGATTTTTCATTTCAGAATTATTCATATCAGAATTTTCCATCTCAGGATTTTTAAAATCAGGATTTTTCATGTCAAGATTTTTAATATCAAGATTTTTTATATTAGGATTTTCCATTTCAGGATTTTTAAATTCAAGATTTTCCACTTCAAGATTTTTTATCTTAGGATGTTTCATATCAAGATTTTTCATCTCAGGATTTTTCATCTAAAGATTTTTCATCTCAGGATTTTTCATATCAAGATTTATCATCTCAAGATTTCAAATTTTATTAAGATTTATTATTACAGGATTTTTCTTCTCGATTTTTCATCTCAGGATTTTTAATCTCAAGATTTTTTTAATTAGGATTTTTCATCTCAGGATTTTACATCTCAAGATTTTTCATCTTACAATTTTTCATGTCAAGATTTTTTGTCTCAGGATTTTTCATCTCAAAATTTTCAATATCAAGATTTTTCATCTCAGGATTTTTCATCTCAAGATTTTTCATCTAAGGATTTCTCATAACAAGATTTTTTATTTCTGGATTTGTCCTCTCAGGAGTTATAATCCTCAAAATTTTTCATCTTAAGATTTATCATCTCAGGAGTTTTCTCCTCAAGATTTTTCATCTCAAGATTTTTAATCTCAAGACTTTTTAGTATTAGGATTTGACATCTTAGGGTTTTTTATCTCTGTATTTATCATAGCAGGATTTAATCTCAAGATTTTTAATCTCAGGATTATTCATCTCAGAATATTTCATTTCAAGATTTTTTGTCTCAGGATTTTTCAACTCAGGATTTTTCAACTCTGTATTTATCATAGTAGAATTTTTTATATCAGAATTTTCCATCTCAGGATTTTCCATCTCAGGGTTTTCCATTTCAAGATTTTTTGTCTCAAGATTTTTTATTTCCGGATTTTTCATGTCAAGATTTTTCATCTCTGGATTTTTTATCTCAGGATTTCTCATCTCAAGATTATTCATCTCAGGATTTTTCATCAAAGATTTCTTCATTACAAGATTTAGCATCAAAGGATTTTTCATCTCTGGATTTGTCATCTCACGATTTTTCTTCTCAAGATTTTTCAACTCTGGATTTATCATCTCAGGATTTTTCATCTCAAGATTTTTCATCTCAAGATTTCATCTCTGGATTTTTAATCCTCAGATTTTTATCTAAGGATTTTTTATCTCAGGATTTTTCATCTCAAGATTTTTCAGCTCAGAATTTTTCATCTTAGGATTTTTCATCTCAGGACTGTTCCCAGGATTTTCTATTTCAAGATTAATTTTTTGTCTCAAGATTTCGCAGGATTTTTCATCTTATGATTTTTATCTCAGCATTCTTCATTTTAGGATTTTTCAACTCAATATTTTTCATGTCAAGGATTTTTCATATAAAGATTTTTTATTTCAGGATTTTTAATGTCAAGATTTATCATTTCAAGATTTTCGATCTCGGGATTTTTCTTCTCAAGATTTTTCAACTCAGGATTTATCATCCCAGAATTTTTCTTCTCGATTTTTCATCTCATGATTTTTAATCTCAAGATTTTTTAGCTCAGGATTTTTCATCCCAGGATTTTGCATCTAAAGATTTTTAGATTTTTATCTTACCGTTTTTCATGTCACGATTTGTTGTCCCAGGATTTTTCAAATCAAGATTTTTCATATCAAGATTTTTCATTTCAGGATTTTTAATTTCAAAATTTTTCATATCAAGATTTGTCATTTCAGGATTTTTCATTTCAAGATTTTTCATCTCAAGATTTTTCATCACAAGATTTTTCATCTCAAGATTTTTCATTTCAAGATTTTTCATCTAAAGATTTATCATCTCAGGATTTTTCATATCAAGATTTTTCATCTCAGAACTTTTCATCTCAAGATTTTTTATTTCAGGATTTTGTACTTAAAGGTTTTCCTTTAAAAAATTGAGATTTTTTTTATCCCAAAACTTTTCTTCTCACCATTTTTTATCTCAAGAATTTTCATCTCTGAATTTTTCAATTCAAGATTTTTCATTTCAGGGTTTTTCATTTCCAGATTTTTCATCTCAAGATTTTTCATCACAAGATTTTTCATCTCAAGATTTTTCATTCCAAGATTTTTCATCTCAAGATTTATCACCTCAGGATTTTTCATCAAACAATTTTCCATCTCAGGATTTTCCATTTCAAGATTTTTAGTCTCAATATTTTTTATCTCAGAACTTTTCATGTCAAGATTTTTCAACTCTAAATTTATCATCTCAGGATTTTCCATTTCAAGATTTTTCATCTCAAGATTTTTCATCTCTGGATTATTAATTTCCATATTTTTTATCTCAGGATTTTTCATCTTAGGGTTTATCATCTCTGGATTTTTCTCCTCGAGATTTTTCATCTCAAGATTTTTAATCTCAAGATTTTTAACATTAGGATCTTTCATCTCAAGATTTCTCATCTCAGGATTTTTCAACTCAGGATTTTTCATGTCAAGATTGTTCATATCAAGATTTTTCATCTCAGGGCTTTTCTTATAAAGATTTTTCATTTCAGGATTTTGTATCTCAGGATTCTTAATCTCAGGATTTTCCATCTCAAGATTTTTCCCAAAATTTTTCATCTCAACATTTTTTATCCCAAGATTTTTCATCTCCGGATTTTTCATCTAAAGATTTTTTATCTCAGGACTTTTCATTTCATGATTGTTCATTTCAAGATTTTTCATCTCATGATTTTTCATCTTAGGATTTTTTGTCTCAGGATTTTTCATCGCAGGTCACTAAAATTTAAGTCAAAAACAAAGAAGGCAACTAGCGCTGGAAAAATTAATTAAAGTGTTATCTCAGTAAAAAAAAGGAATCAGTTAGAACTTGGTGTTCTCCAAAAAAAAACTTTTAGTGTTTATTAACTCATGCGACCAGCTCACCTGCAAAATATCTATGTTCAAATGCTCACAAATGTTAGTTAACCGAAAGACAATGACTTATTATACAACTATTAGGATGATCTCTTGGAATTTAAACCAAACCACGACACCGAGAAAGTGTTTTATCGTTGAGAACTTTCGTAAACTTTTTTTGACAACTTTAAAGTTTATAAAAAATTATATATTCTTTCAATGAGTTTATGTTTGTGACGTTAGGTGTTATCATAAAAATTCGAAAATGACATAAGCTAAACCAACAATTAATTTGTGTTACAGTTATATATCTTGAAATTAACAACTGAGTATACAGAGAGACAGGCTGAAAGATAGCAGAAAAGTTTCAACAATTTATGTTTGCAAATTTATGCTTTATGTATGTATAAAAACATATCGTTGCGGGGGGTTGTGGGTTAACGATAATTGTGTATGAGAGCACATTTCCTGTTTAATCAAATTTATCTTCTTTTTCGTCTTCGTTTTGTTTTTTTTTTGGTGTTTGGCACCCATAACGAAAATGGGAAATACAACTTAAATAATATTACGTATCTTGAATTACATTTTTTATTGATTCATCAACATTCTTAAAAAATACATATTATTGTTATCTGCTATCGAAAGAGGCAACAAAATAAACATATAACATATGTACATACATACATATAGATTTTTTATTCCCGCAATAAAAAATAAAAAAGTCAAAAACAATTTGAGCAAATCAATTTGATACTTTTTATACGTTTTTAAATTAGCCCATAAAAATAAAATGGAAATCGAAACGTTTTTTGCCAAATTGGGCCAAATTTTGTATAATATTAAAATGTATTACAACGAAAAAGTATTCAACTCGTCGTTAAATTAAAATTATTTAATTTATTAAATTAATGTCTTCTTATAAAAATTAGGTAATGTCAATTTAATTTGCTCTATATTGGAACATTGTGGTAAATTTATTAATTCGAACACGTGTTTATCATTTCGCCGTAAAAGAAGTACAACCTAAATGCACACCTAATACGCGCTTTACATTTCCACACTCAATAAACTACAATTTCTCTAATGTCTAATGTTAATGTCCAATATGTTTTTTATTTTGGCTGCGGTTAAGAAAATATAAAAGATATAATTACAGTGTATCCAATGTGCTAACATTGTATCCGTCAATGCTAAAAGAACTGGGCTTCACATTTCGCTTTATTTCAATATTCTCATTAAAATAAAACTATCGGATGTGGACTAAGCTCCATTTAAAATATTTTGTGCCGATTGGTCGCTGTTAGTCCTATGATATTGTTTAAATCGACTACTAAAATTACACGGATTATCAATGATATCAAAATTGATGTTTGATCCTATCAAGTAGCAATGGAAATTGATTAATTTTATTATCTGACATGGGCGTGTCTTCTTTTCATGGTTGCTTTGACATCTGATGTTAATGTCACTTCTACAGGCTTCTATTTTTTAAACCATACGGATGATCAAAAATTAAATGGTTATCTTCCAAATATTTCATCAACTGGAAATTGATTATGGTCACAAGTACCTTGGAAAGCACCAAGACGATAGCGATTTGGCGATAATTTGAAGGGTTTGATTTACTGCCCGTTTTTGGCACTGGATGTATCTTGTAAGTTTTCCAAATGGAAGGGAAAATACCAAAAGACAAAGATCGGAGGAACAATCATAATAGTGGCTTTGACAGGGATTTACAACTATATTTGAGAACAATTGAGGAAATACCATCCGGAATGGCTGACTTGTTTGTGTTAATGGTTGCAAGGACATTGATAACACCTCTAGATCTGCATCTAAGTATTTATCTGTACTATAAAAATACCATTCTACCAAGATTTTTTTTAATTCCCCAAGCACTCACCGACTTTATCAAACTGCACTTTCGGACATAATAAAAGCAATAATGCTTCTTTGGGTAGCTTATTGGTAGAAATTATTTTTCAATGGATTTCTTAAATGTTCATACAGTTCATTCTAGTACCTCATTCGATGCTGGATGGAATGGAGCAATAATAAGATTATCTATTCCGTTAAGTTCACAGAATTGTTGAACTCCTCGAAAACCATCTATGGTCCATTGTCAATGGCTATGGGGATATAAATAAACCACATGGAATAAATAAACCTGAAAAATTAAATGGAAATTTTCCTAAGGTACAAACCCAAAGCCAGGCTGCGAATTCATTCATTGGATTGATTGCTATAGTTTGCAAACTTCAAAATATGATAGTTTGTTTATGTCATACATAGTGTCGATATATTAAATAAGTTAAAAATAATTTTCATAAATATTGTAAATTACGCCAACCAAAGTCATTGTATTATATAATTTTAAATCTTCAATTTTAATTGCTCCCCACAGATCTTAATCTAATGGAGCTTTACTTTATTTCATTATTTATAGATGAAAACTTAATGTATGCATGCAACTATGTAATATATACTTACTGAAATAAAGATACAAATAATAATAAAATAATAATAACATCGTGGGAATAGTTACACTTCATTGGATTTCTATCTATCCATTGGGAAATTACATAGGTTAAAGTAAATATAATATTATATTTTAATTTTAAATCTTTAAGTTATTAATTTAGTCATTAACATTTTAAGTTAGTAATTAATTTTTAAAAATAATTTATATCCATCAAATATATTATAAGTTGAAATGTCTGATAACGACCGTGACATGATCGTGTAAAATATCCCGTGTAAAATATTTTAAGAACAAAATTGAGAATAATGATTACCAGCCTATTGGTGAATTAGAGTCTGTATTAAATCATCTTTGCATGACGTCCAAAGACGATGGTGATCAGTGTAGTGATAGGGATAACTTCAAAGATAATTTCGGTTTACTTGAAGCCACAAATTTAAATAAAATTTGCGAACAACCAACAATTACTAAAACAGAAAATACATCATCGGCAGAATATATTCATACTTCGGTGTCTCCCAAATTACCCGAAATCGAGCTTACAAAATTTTATGGTTCAGAATTAAATTGGCTTGATTTTCGATGTATTTTGAAAAAAACTTTCAGATCATTACAATAATCAAATTTTAATTAAAAAAACTCATGTCAAACGACTATACGAAATTAAACAAGCCATGGAAAATTCATCATCGTCTCTACAGTCATTTATTGACGCAGCTGTTAAGCATTGTGTCTATGTGACAATAATGTAAGCCTATCCAAAAATAAAAACTCATTTTATAATAATTTGGAAGTTTTGACGGGATCCTTAACAGAGCACGACGTCAGAAAAATGTTTGGAGACTTTATTAACGATTTTCAATGCCAAGGGCAAAAGAGTTGTTCCACAAATTGCAAATCAAGAAGCATTTTTCAAACATTAACCTGTTCGATGTTTAAACTCAATGATGAATCAAAGTACCCAGTGGTGATCACCATACCCTTTGAATTATTTGAGTATCAACCTCTTCCATTTGGAGTCTCCAGTACTCCAGTAATGATTAAAATGGTAAGTGATTTAAGGATTGATATAAGGATTGAAAGTTATTCAGAAGTTAAAAGCCATTCAAAAATCACCCCGGTTTCGGATGTTAAACGAGTAGAAGCGTTTAGGGGTAAAATAAATTACCATAACACATTTGTAAACAAACAATAGAATTGGTGCAGTATTGTATGATCGTTACCCTGATGAAACAGAGAATTCAATTGCCGT
Source organism: Tipula confusa (assembly GCA_963556175.1). Classification (NCBI taxonomy): domain Eukaryota; kingdom Metazoa; phylum Arthropoda; class Insecta; order Diptera; family Tipulidae; genus Tipula; species Tipula confusa. Next base: position 106,922,853 of record OY744476.1, on the reverse strand, counting down.
CGCATTAAAAACACTCGCGGAGTACCAAAAGTCTTATAGCCAAATCGAAAAGGGGAGTTTTTCTATTGTTTTTGGCTACAATAAATTCCACCAAAATTTATATCGGTGGCATTTCCAACTTTTTACTAATCATCAAGCGAAAATCCCAAAAATCAGTGACATCACATCGGTTGTAACCATGGACAATACAACTGATGGTATATGGTTCAATATCATATATAGGCCATTATCAAATCATGGTAATGCAGACGCACTTTCTGGACTCTCATTGGGCCCTGATGAACATTTTTACAAAGGAGAAGTTAGTCTCAAGCTTGATACTCATTTAGATGCGAACTTGCACCATTTTTTAATTGGTTGTGTAATTATTCGAAAAACCACTCCAGGTATAAAAACTCTACTTTAATTCCATTTGAGAACAGTTTGCTTGAAGCAAATGACGAAACGGTATACAGCTGATAGCCAAATATATATATATATTGTAACGATCATCAACAGCCGCATGGCGAATGTTGATGGTCATTTTCAGAATTTATTCTTGCAGAGGCTTCTGAGCGGTGATGTTTTGCTGGCTAGGCTCAGGTAAATGGGTCGTGGAATCCAGAAGCATGCAAGAACCTGTTATACACCGCAGGAAAGGATAATGTTATGAGGAAAACAACCAACTGCCTTACTCTACTCACCTTTACACTATGTACCTACCATAAGTCACCACGCTTGCTATATTCAGGGAGATCATACTACCTGGGATATGAATATCCATTGTATAGCGTCAGCATTGCGTAATGTGACACATGATAGTACTGGACGTTCCCCCTACTTTAAGGTGTTTGGTCAACATTACATTCCACATGGCACACATTACCAGTTTCTTCGACAATTACATAGATTAGATGATAAGGAGGTTCAGTTATCTAATGACGACAAGCTAACTCTTGCTCAGAAAACAGTGTTAGATAACTTACTCAAATCACATCATAAATGGTTACATACATACAACCTAAGAAGTCGGGATAGACAATTTTCTGCTGGCCAGCAGGTATATGTTAGGAATTTCTGTCAGAGTGCCGCTGCTCAAAAATTTTCAGCGAAACTTGCCCCAAAATTTAAAATAGCATTTATTAAGGAACCTGTAGGAAATGTAGCTTTCAAACTAATAGACAAAAAGGGTGTTGATATGGGCACATATCATGTAAAGGATATCAAAACTTAATACTGCATCCTATTTAAATTCCTAAACTCCTTTGTCTTCGGGTGGTGTCATACAAGGTGCCCGGCTTTGAGACATCTCTCAGGGGTTGTGGGATGTCCCCACGATTTGTGACGGTGATTTTTTTTATTTAAATTTTAATTTATTTATTTTTCACCGTCCCAAGCAAGGGTTGTCAATATAATGTAATGGTTATATAATCAATGTTTATGTATTGTACAGATGTATATATGTCGGTTCTTATGTACAAAGTACAAGTTTTGGCGCGAATGAACGCGGTTGGTGGGTGGTGATCGTACGATCGATCAAGTACATAAATCATTATATACTCCAGAATTTTTTTTTTTTTATCGGAGTTGAGGTTTTTTTTGAAAAGAAAAAGACTGGGTAGTTGATAAAGGACTTTTGAGTAGAAAACAAGAAATACTAATTATAAAATTATAAAGGCTTTTAAAAAAAAAATATTATTATAAGTAAATAAAGAAACAGAAATAAATTGTATAAAGTGATTTAAAATACCTATTATAAATAAGTTATTTAAAACTATCTATATATGAAAAAATATAAACAAAAAAAATATAAATTGTATCAGTTTTGTGTCGTCAGTATTGTGCTGGGTTCTGCGCGTGCATCTAAAATAAATACAATAAAAATTTCGTCTCTTCATTGCATAAAAACCAACAAAAACCAAACATAATATAATAAAACAACTTTAAAACTATTAATTAAAAACTTCAAACATTTAAATAGTATATATAATTAAATACAATTAATAAATAAGGTTTTCAATTTAATATATTAATAATCAATAATAATTAAACACGTGAATGATTACATCATTATCGTCATTTTATCATCTCATCAAGCAACAAGAACGGAACAGCAATCAACAGTGGTGAAGCGTGTTTGTGGGTACAGTTTTTGTGTTTTGTTTTATTATACTTATTCTTATATAAATTATTTTTAAGTTAGTTAAGTTTGTTTTTTTCTTAATATTTGTTTTTTTTATTACATATTTTAGTGTAGTTTAGTAATTAGTTATCTTAGGGTGGTAGAAGCCTTTATTATTTTTTTTTGTCATTTAAAAACAAATTAAAGTTGAATTTCTATTGTTTAATTTAAGTAATTCGATATTTTTTTTTTCTCTGTAATGAAGTAAGTTGAATATAGCAAGCGTGGTGACTTATGGTAGGTACATAGTGTAAAGGTGAGTAGAGTGAGGCAGTTGGTTGTTTTCCTCATAACATTATCCTTTCCTGCGGTGTATAACAGGTTCTTGCATGCTTCTGGATTCCACGACCCATTTACCTGAGCCTAGCCAGCTAAACATCACCGCTCAGAAGCCTCTGCAAGAATAAATTCTGAAAATGACCATCAACATTCGCCATGCGGCTGTTGATGAGCGTTACAATATATATATATATATATATATATATATATATATATATATATATATATATATATATATATATATATATATATATATATATATATATATATATATATATATATATATATATATATATATATATATATATATATATATATATATATATATATATATATATATATATATATATATATATATATATATATATATATATATATATATACAGATTGTCCCAAAAAAATGTATACACTCTTTAATACCTCATTCTAACTAATATAATTTTTTTTTAAAGTAAAACACATTTATAATCATGTCGGAGATTAGACTAGACTTTTTAAAACGTAAATTTACTTTAAAGTGCTACCTTAAGCTAGAAAACATAGTGGAAGTGCAAAGACAGTTTAGAAGGGAATTTCATATAGATCCAGCTACAAGACTCACCATTACCGCATCAGAGATAAATTTGATAGAGACGGGACTATTCAAGATGTCCACAAACAGCGTTCTCGGAGACTACGGACATCCACAAGTACCGCAAGAGAAGAAGAACCGCTTGAAACATATTGCGAAACTTCAAGAAAATCTGTTCGCCAAGCAGCACGTGAAGTAGGGATTTCAAAATCAAGTGTCCATCTCATTTTGAAGCGCGTACGATAGAAGAGTTATATTCCTAGATTAATTCACGCCCTCAACGAAGATGATTTTGATCAGATAGAGGAGTTTTGTGAATGGTTTTTGGCAAAATATGCAGAGAACGTAGAGTTTTCACATAAAATTATTTGAAGTAATGAGGCTTCATTTAAATTAAACGGTTCGATCAACTACCACAATTGCAGCTACTGGGCACCAAAGAATCCTCACGTTACAGAGGAACATAATTTACATTTACCAGGAGTTACAGTGTGGTGTGGATTGTCAGAGCGGGGTTTAATTGGGCCATTCTTTTTCGATTACACTGTGATTGGTGCCGTTTATTTTAATTTACTACGGGAAAATGTCATGTCAAGTATTCTTGAACAGTTTAGGAATGGCACAGACTTTTATTTCCAGCAAAATGGAGTACCTTCTCACTACCATCGTGATGTGAGAGCTTACCTAAATGAAAAATTTCCTAACAAAAATTGGACGAACAGGTGCCATCGAATGGCCCCCGCGTTCTCCAGACCTCACGCCATTAGATTTTTTTTTATGGGGACTCACCATAAATAAGGTTTATTTATCAAAACCGGCAACAGTCAACCAATTGAAGGCGGAAATTAAAAGAGAATGCAGTGAGATTCCTATTGAAATGATTCGCCCCGTTTGCGATTCTATTGCTTCGCGTTATCAGCAATGTTTAGATAAAAATGGGCATTAATTTGAATACTTGCACTGCCTAATAAAATTCTACATCTATCTTTTTTATTTTATACTAATAATTTGTAATACATCTAAATAAATACTGTTTTTATAATAAAGTAAAGTGTGTATACATTTTTTTGGGACACTCTGTAAACTAGCTTACATTTATTTATTTATTCTTGCACTAAAAGTATTGTCCAATGTTCTCTATAATAAGCAGACAGGATCATATTTCACGAAGAAATTTGAATTTACGCACAAAGCTGATACTCTTAATATCATTAGGTAGCATGTGAAAGAAAAATGGTGCCATATAAAGATAAAATCATCTGTATTTTTCGCTTACAACAAACACCGGTAAAGTGGTTTGGGTTCCTCGTATTGATTGTATGAACTGTGCGATTGTGAAAACTGCTACTTTGAATAAAAACTATTTTTAGGACTTGGAAAACATAGATATATCGGAGAGGCAATAATTTAAGTGCACGAAACAAAGGAACTATTAGTGTGGTCTGAGGACGTTTGAAAATTAATTTAATAATTCTTTTTTGTGCGATATACAGATCCGCTATATTAGTAAAATATGTACCGCCCCAACTATATATGCCGTATATTACTATTGATTCTACTAGGGCATGGTATAGTTTCCTTAAACTCTTGGGCAAGCTTTCTTAAGGTTATAAAATTTATGTATGGCCCAGATTACACGCTTCCTAGTATTATTGATATGAGGTGCCCAGTTTAATTGTGAATCTATTGTTAATCCCAAATATTTAAATTCATGCACGGGCTCTAGCACAAAACATTGAGATGAGTATAGATTCTTATCGCAAGAAAAGGTGTGACACGTTTGAGGGTGCGCTAGGAAGATGGTATCTTGTCGCCCAAAGTATTGGCAAAAGCAGTTGGATATCCTATGACATCAATTTCAAAAATTGAATTAAAATAAATCAAAATTAATAATGGACCCAAAACTGATCCTTGGGGGATGCCATATTTAATAGTACTGGGATTATTTAACGTATCATCTATTCTAACAATCTGACTCCGATTCAGAAGGTAGTTTGTAAAACAATCTAAAATTTTTCCTCTTATACCGATGTTAGATAGTTAAGCTAGCATTATTCTACGGTTGACTGAATCGAAAGCATTTGAAATGTCTACGAATAGTGCTGTAAAATACTAACATAAAAATGCGACGACGATGTGTTTTTTTCCTACTACGATGTTCGGTTTTAATTTTCCATTTAACGGTTAAAGTTTTTCGCTTAAAATCGGTTTTCTTTAGATAGATAAATTGTAGCTGTATGTGCACCAACTGTATTTGCCAAACGAATTGATTAAGTTGTTCTAATTAATTACCTATCCTTATTGAATTTGGTTTGATAATCTAAAAATTAAATACATAAAAATAAGCAGGTTATACATTCGATAATAGTCATATCAATTGCTTACTGATGATTTTCAATTTAAACTATAAAACCATTCATCACTCACAACTCGCTAAATGTTTTTTTTAATAATCAACTTTCAACCATTGAACAATATATTGGTATGTGCAACTTAAACACCGACTCCTTTATACTTTATATTATAGTTTGGCTGTTTATATGATGGCATATGAGCCATGCACGACATATACCATACCTACATACGCACCTTCCTGTCACCAATAACACCACAATAATAATTTAAACCAAATTATATAAAATCTTGTCCGAAAAATACGTCTAATTAAACAAAACATTAAAATTTGTATGCAATATGACGTTACATAAAAAATAATGTCATACTGCATACGAATCCCAATTCCTCGCCTATTTTTACATATCTTTCGGTTAAGATTTAATTTAATTTAGTTGAAACCAAAAACATCATTTAAATTATTATTGTGATGTTAAAGTAAACAAAAAATGTGTACACAAATATATGTTGTCATAAATATCTGAAAACTGTACACGCGTTGCATGTGTGTCATCCTCATTAGTTTTTTTCATTATTTTTTTACAAAAAATAGGCAAAAATTTAATAAATTCTTTGCCAACACAAAGGAAATATTTGTTTATCATTAATCTTGTACTTTACGTAGAATAATTAAAACTCGAATTATCACTTATATCACTAGAAAATTAATTTTAATTTCGATGCATAAGCCGAATTGTTGTCATTTGTCAATGTTCTTTCGAATACCAAATATTAACTTTTTAATTCTATATCGCCGGTTAATTATTATTGAGCATAAAACTTAATTTATGTATATTGTTGTGATTATGATTTAATTTATCGACGATCCACTATTTAACGATTTATTACGATGATTCAGTGAAAATTTTTTTTTCATTTTTTTACAAATCTGGACTCGACGGACCATAATATATCGAAGTGACTGTATTTCGAAGTTAATTAAAATATTAAGTTAAAATATTTATAAAAATATTATTTTTATTTAATTACTCTACAATTTAGTATTTTCAGTTTCTAGGTAAGACACAATTAACATGACGATTCGACTCACGACGATTATACTATGATCTAGACATAGAAAAAAATATATAAAAAGGAGACTAATTTATATTGTGCCATCTATTGGCGAACACATTAGTTATTGTATACTAAAACAAAAAACATGGAAAAATGTGCATATAAATTACTATTCCTAATTATCCTATAATTAATTTAAACTAATAAATTTAATAATAATTTCTTAAATAATTAAATATTTAAGTATAGGATTTAACAATACATTTATTGAAATTTTATACCAAAAATAATTTAGAGAACTCATATTAAAAAACAAAACATTTCCTTACACTTAATATAGATATCCTTTGCAGAAATAATACTAAATGTCGAGTTGTCAGTAGAAGACATATAAACTTTCCTAATCATATGGGTCATTGATAGATTAAATTAGATCTAAATATATAAAACCATGATATATGAGGCGTCTCTAAAGAAGCCTTTTGAACCACTTTTATGAAAACAGTACCACGGCGCTGTAGACAAGTTTCTTATCCATAGCTATTTCAATGGATTATTCAAAACGGAACTAGATTTTTATATACATTTCCTTCTCTATAACAAATGTAGCAAATTTTAATTAACTTAAGTTATAAACTTATCAGAAAGGCAATTTGAGAATTTTACTTTAAATTATAATTCAAAATCAGTTTGTCCTTAGGAAAATATATAACCACTTCATTTTAATATTTGGGTATATAAATATATATATAATTTTAGTTAATTATCGGAAGTCAAAGTTAAAAAGATGTTATTACTACTAAATTTCCATACACTTGAACAAGAAAAGTTATTTCGGAATGAAACTCAATCAACGTGCTACTACTACACAAATTAACCAAAACACGTACCATACAAGTGTAAATTGAATTAAATTAGTAGTGTACAAAATAGGGTGCGATTAACAAGAAAAGGGCCAAAAAACGAAAAAAAAAATTTTTCAAACATGTCAAAACTTTTATGTATCGGCAACCCCATGTATCTGTACATTTTTATCTCATATCATCGTACAACAATAACGATAGATAAAACTAATCAATTAAGATAATAAACCTCATAATTTCTCTTTTTTTTTGTTAATCGTAATATTTAGACATCACATAATTATAGGATACGAATTGTTCTGGAAAGAGATTAATACGAAGTGACAGAGAGATAAAAAAAAAGTATTCAAGACAATATGGTTTAGTTAATGTTTAATTGAAATGAACATAAAAAAAATGGTGTGATATTGATTATAATGATTCTGTGAATGATAAGTAAAATTGAGAAAATGTTATGTGTAATTTTCTTCCTTGATAAATATAACTTAATGATCTGTGAAATGGAATACCATATTATAAAAATAAAAACGTATTTTCGTTAAAAGGGATGAAGGCAAGAAAATGTATTCGGCAATTTAAAAAGAGGTGAATACTTTTCTATTGGAAAGATATATGAGCTCTGTTTTATGAGCTTCTCATAAGAGTCACCTAAAAATTGACTGAAATGCTGAACTCTAAATGAGGAAATGATGAAAATGATTTCAGCAAATTTTTGTAAAATTACTATAATTTTTTCACCAATACAGAACTAGAATTAAACTACTACTATTTTTCCATGCGAATCCAACTTTGGAAACAAATTGGAAGTGATAGTTATAGAGCACGTTAGATTAAAAACGAATTATAGACTTTAAATAATTTATTCAATGAAGATACTACTTGAACACCCTTTTGAAACTACGACAGAATAAAATTCTGTTGTATTTCTGTAAAACTTGCCGAAGGAAGAATTTGATCCCGAATTTTGTCAAAATTGGGATCAAAGATAAATCCTTGGCTGCTCGCACCACCAAAATAAAAGCTAAAAGGTTATGGTTAAGCAAAAGTATTCAGGAACTTTACACCAGAATCAATTTTCTAACCATAAAAACTTATAACCTTTAGCCAAAAATAGCGGATCAGTTTCACTATTTAGAATACTATAGCATAAGAGAATTTGTGGAAAAGAAAATAGAGTCAAGGAAACAAAGGAGATTGAATGTAAAAAGCAAAATCAGAAACCTCCAGCTAAAACCAATTAAATCAAACACCACTGAGGTTCCTCTTATAAAACATAAGTTTCATAAGAGAACCATAAATCTAACAGAAATTGTTTTTAATGCCAAAGAAATATGCCTACTTGATAAAGGATTAAAACATAATTTAACCCCTAAAAGTGACATACGGCAACAAAACAGATCTCTATTTAGTTTGGAAAGTTCGTTACAGTGCGCCGCGCTCAAAAAGGACACTATTATACAAGATAGTTTGAGATATCAAATTATGGATGGGATTAGTAAAACTGATATGATGCACTGTAACCGTTCGAGCTCGGAGGTGAAGGTTACTTCCTGTCTGGCAAAGAAGATTAAAGAACATGGGGCGATCGTCACTAAGTCAGATAAAGGAAATGCGACGGTAATCATGGATGCAGAGTTATACAACAGCTAAGTGTTGGACTACATTAAAGATAATGATATGATTAGACTTAATTGTGACCCAACTGATAAATTTTGCAGTAGTATCAACAAATGCATAAATAAATGTGCAGCTTTTCTTAGTAAACAAGAAATGAGGTACATGAAAATGATCAAACCGTCGGCGCCAAAAATCAAAGGACTTCCTAAAGTTCATAAATCAGATATGCCTATTAGACCGGTGATAAACTTCACATCCGCTCCCACGTACAGGATAGCAAAACGCGTTAATCAGTATCTAATGAGTAAAGTTAAACTGGAAAACAACGTTTCGTTGATGAACAACATAGAACTTGTAAACAGAATAGAATCAGTTAAAATTCCTCACGGTGCCAGACTGGCCTCTTTTGATATAACGAACATGTATAGTAACGTTCCAATAGAAGAAACTATTGGAATCACGTACGACCTGCTCGTGAATCAGGGAGAAACGGAATGTGCAGAGGAAATTAGAAATCTCTTAAAGGTGATTACTAAACAGAATTACTTCGAACATCAAGACATATTCTATGAACAACAAGAAGGACTACCCATGGGAAGCCCTTTATCGGGAACTTTAGCCAATATTTTCTTAAACCACTTAGAGAATTCGAAAATATTGAGCGAGAGTAACCCTTATAGGAACTGTGTGGTATACTGGCAAAGATATGTAGATGATGTACTTACACTGTTTAGAGGAACCAATCGGCAATTAAAACAATTTCACGACTATGTTAACAATATACATAACAACATCAACTTCACTTTGAAAACTGAAGAAAACAAGTGTATTAATTTCCTGGATCTAACGATTCGGAATAAAAATTATGAACACAAGTTTAAAATCTTTAGAAAACCAACACAAACGGACCACACAATCCTTAACAACTCACATCATCCACAACAACATAAGATTGCGGCATACCTGCACATGATCAACAGACTGAATACGATACCAATGAACCAAGAAGACTACATAGAGGAACTGAATACTATTAAACAGATCGCTAGGGCCAACGGGTTTCAACCAAAAATCATGGTATACAGGCAGCATTTAAAACTAGCAACAAAATAGGACAAAGACTAAACCCACCAAGAGTGTCTTCTCAAGATACGGGAGTTTATAGACTATCATGTGACGACTGTGATGGGTTCTATATAGGCCAAACCGGTAAATCTTTCGCAACTCGGTTTAACCAACATGTGAAGAAATCGGCAAACCCAAAATAGACTCAAATTACGCACAACACATGACTGACAATAACCATAAATACACAGGCATTAACGAAAATCTGAAAGTGTTGCATAAATGTAAAAAAGGTAGCATGATGACAACACTGGAAGATTACGAAATTTACAAAAACAGACATAACAAGGACATAATAAATATTCAGGTACAGACTAAAATCAACCACCAGTTCAAAAAAATAATGGAAAATGAAAATAGCACAAGGGGGCGGAGCCAAAATCATACCTGAAAAAGGTATATAAGAACATGGTTAAGGTAAATTAGGGTTCAAAGTAGTACAGGCTGATGAAGAGGATAGTAATCCTCGAAATTAATCCCGTTAAAATAAAAAGGATAATTATATTATAGAAATTTTTTAGAAAAATTTTTTCTTTTTAGAAAGAATTTAGATAGAAAATTAATATAAAAATTTTTTTATTATCACATTAAAGAAAGTTTTACTTCTTTGCTGTAAATAATTTTTAATTTTTATATATAAAACTAGAAGTATTGAATTCTTTGTTTTTATTAAAACAAGGTTTCCTTATTTCGTTTTATTAAAATTAAAAAAAGAATAATGAAAATACCGGATTAGAGGCAGTTCATGCTAATATTCAGCTATTAGAAGACGAGTGTAAAGAGTACCACGAGTTAGAAAATGTAATTGGTGATTCATAATTATGATGCTCTTGAAAATGCTATAGAAGTGTCTTATTTTAAAGTGAAACAAATATTAGTGCGGGCCAAAAAGGAGTGTGAAGCTGAAATGTTTAACGTCCCTATAATGCTTCAATCGATAAACTAATGATGAATCAGCAATCCTTTTTGCAATAAGTTGCAGTGATAAACAAGTGGGACAGTGAGGTCAGACTTCCACGAATTAATATTTCTTCTTTTTTCGGTCAATATTCGGAATTTTCATCGTTCAAGGATCTGTTCGAAGTATCAATCGACTGCAATCTAAAAATATCAAAAGTGATTAAATTGCAATATTTAAAATGGGTTCTAACAGATGAAGCTGCCGCATTAGTTCGTCACAACGCAGTAACTGAAGCGAATTATAAAGAAGCATGGGACAAAATTAAAGAGCGGTACAGCAAAGTTAAGCGGTAAGGTTACAGCAAAGGCGTTGCATCAAATTGCTGATGTAACAGATGATGTTATCAGGGGGTTAAAAGTTTTAGGTAGTGAAGTGGAGAAACGAGTTTCATGAATGATTCATATTTAAGTCAACAAATTGGATAGCGTGATCAAGCAAGCATGGGCAGATGATACTGCTGAAGAAGACTTCCCTATCAATTTTTAAATGAAAGGAGTGGCTCATTAATGTTTTTCTTTCTTTATCTGCGCAACCGATGTGCCTCAAGTACTCTCAAGCTCATTACTTTAGAAAATGTAAACAGTTCCTAGCCTTAAGTGTTGCCGAAAGGCCCTGATTTGTGACTGATAAAAACTATGTTTTAACTGTTTGCCTCCAACTTATCAATCAGTTGTATGCCCAGCTAGATATAGATGTGGTAAGTGTCATAGGAAGCATCATTTAACTTTACATACAGAAGATGTAGCAAATACGGCTACAAGCAGCAATACAGATAGAAATCTAGAGGCTTCAGTCGTTGTTTTATCAAATGCAGTGACTTTGCCAGCTTCCAATCGTTACTACTGACTGTGGTAGTTCAAGTTTTGGACAAATCAGGAAATTGGCCAAAATGTAGAAAACTGTTGGACTTCGGCTCTTAAGCCTCATTCATTACAGAGGCCTGTATGCAACGATGGCAACGATGGTTTGGGCTCTGGAAAAGCAGTTACAAGAGGTGTGGCTTCTATCACTGCCAAATCGTTGTACTCAGCAAAGGATGAAATACAAGTATAGATAGTATTGTAATAATACAGCTTCCAAATAAGCTGCCAAGCTTCGATTTTCAGTTAAAGCATTCCAGTTGTTTTAATGATTTAGAGTAAGATGATACGTAGTATAATCAAATTGCGCCAATTGATATCCTGATTGGAGCGGATCGGTTTTTTCATATTCTGCGAAACGGGTGACTTACAAATTCCAACAATACAGTTTTGGCTCAACAAAAGCAGGTATGACCAACAAAGACAGCGTTGAGATAAGTGAAGTACATAGTACTGGGAGATAGCAGCATGTTGAATCTTAATTTAAGCATCGATATTGACAACACGTTAAAGCAATGGTCTGAGCAAGAAGAAATCACTAGTGTCAAATAGTCATCCAGCTTGATGGACAACTTTTGAGGCAAATCGCATATCAGAAATAATAAATCAAATGACGAGAAAGTGGTGGAATCATGTACGATCCGAGCAAAATCCAGCTGATTGCACGCATCTTGAATGGTACTTCCATCAGAATTGGTAAACTTACTGCAATGATAGCAAGGTTCAAAATGGTTCAGAAATAAGAAAAAATAGGGACATTCTACCTTTGGCACCAATTTATAGACTCTAATGTTATTTTGAAGGTTGGTGGTCGACTAAGGCATTCAGATTGTCAATACGATTACAAGCACCCAGTTATTCTACCAGAAGCCACATATTTAGCCAAATTATATCTTAACACGTACATGTACAGAACTTGCACCCTGGTCTGTAATTAGCTTTTCATTTGATAAGGCAACAGTTTTGGATTCGTTTGGACGTTGTGAGCGATATAACAAGCAACACGTTTTTAGATTCGTTGAAGAGATTTATGTTAAAAAGAGGACCACTAGCCTATTTCTTACAGCAGTTTTCTACCATAAACAAACGGAAAAATGAGGTTTGTTTACCTGAGGTTACCATTCCTGAATTTAGTGGCAAATATTCGGAGTTCTTGTCATTTCGTGATCTCTTTGAAATTTCAATACACAATAGCAGTAGTATATCGAAAATGCACAAGCTCCAATATTTAAAGGATCTTCTTAAAGAGGAAGCCTATGCCTTAATTAACCATTTTACAATCACAAAACCAAATTATGATGAAGCGCGGGATAAAATAAAAACCAGATACAATAAGCGGAAACACGAGGTGAATTCTCTATTAAGGCAGTTTTTTGATCAACCAAGCCTACTTCAAAGTAATGCGAAGGCACTTCGTCGGTTACTTGACTGTTTTGATGAGGTAATAAAGGGATTGAAGGTTCTTGGTGAATATGCTGAAGGTCAAGATGCTAGCCATGGCTAGTTCATATTCTTTTAAATAAATTGGACAACGAGTCGAAAGAAGTTTGGACTTATGAAACAGCTGAGGTGGATTTCACTACATTAAGCCAGTTGTTTATCAAACGAGTGACTCGGTTAGCACTGTGCTACTTGGAGCGGGAGGTACCGTGTTCGAATCCCAACAGGAGCAGGATGCAAAAGGGAATTTTTCTCACAAAGATTACAATTGGTGATATTGATAAACACAACTATGACCCCCTATTGGTGTGCAGAACTCATGGGCCGATCCATCTTTTATGTTATTGTGGTACAGGGTAACATGGAGCAATGCAATGCGCAGATGGTAGGTAAAATGTACTTTAAAACATTGGTAATATGAGCAGTAAGGCTCCGGCCAAATAAAATAAATTAAATAATAAAAAAAAAAGTTTGAATTTTTGAACACAAGAAGTGACACCCTTGAAATTATTTAATCAACGCAAAACACAAAGAATAAGCAAGTGAGAAAAGTTATATCTATGGTATCTCAATACAACTCCACTATTTGCCCTTTATGTTAACACGAACTCGGAAGATAAATTTATAGAGTTATCAGTTCCATAATACAAAAAATATACAGTAGATAATAAATCAAGGTACAATTATTGTAAAATATGCAAAAGAAGACATCATGTGACATTACATCCAGAATTTAAGGCAGCAACTGATGAAGAAACATGTTCACTAGTTCCTAATGCAACTGATGGACTAGAGACGACGTATTGCAATGCCATTTTGGAACACAAATTACCAGCGAATCGTCAAATGCGAGTTATTTTGCCTACTATATGTGTAGTAGTAAAAGATCAATTTGATAAACTACATAGATGTCGAGGTTTGCTTGACTCAGCATCGCAATCATCTTTTGTATCTGAAAAGCGTCCAACGGCTTCAATTACAACGTAAAAGAGACAAAGTGAATATAACAGGCATAACAACGGGTTCAGTGATGTCAAAAGGGAAAACGATGATAATACTGGGATCGCAAAACTAGAGATCAATGCAATATTTTAAATAAACTACCATCGAAAATGCCAGGAGTTAACATTTACTAATTCGAAGTACAATTATTTCAAGTTATGCAACTAGCCGATCCCAGTTCTATAAATCTGCTCCTTTAGACATTTTATTAGGAGAAGATAAAATTTTTGTCATTCTCGAGGGTGAAAAGTAACAATTTCAATTAACCATTTTACTCAAAAAAATATTTGGTTAGATTGTATCTGATCAACCAACCACAATTACAAGTGTGAATTCTTTCACATACATAGCATTCACCATTGAATTAAATATTGATGTAGATAAGGCTCTGCGGCAATTCTGAGAAATACAAGATGCCACCAATTGTGATAAAAATAGCACCAATAGACGAATACATGGAGACGATAACACCGACTGTGATGTAAATATCACTGACTGTGATGTAGATGGCATCGATTGTGATGTAAATTTGACCGCCTAGACTACCCTACGTGATTTTGGTATGAGAGTTACTTCTAAATTGGGAATAATAAATGAGACAGTTAGTCTTGGGTATATTTCTGCTTTAAAAATGTGTATTCCCAATTCCCGGGAATTACCAGAATAGTGCGACAAAAGACATATAAGCGACCAAAGAAGTTTTAGTCAATCAAAAATTAATGACTCTTTATCATAACTAAAGTTCGAGTACCCCTTATAGAAAACCCCTTTTAAATGAACCTTTTTTTTAACAATACCTACGTGATCATATCATTAAATTGTTTCTTTCGTCTCCCATATTCAAATTAATAATAATATGTAAGCAGCAGCATAAATCTAGATAAAATTATGTAAATATTTTTTATTTTTTCTAGTCTACAATTTTATTATTTATAATCAAATAGAAAAATCAGTTTTCTTTGAATAAATAACAAAAAAATGTAAATACGAAAACAGAACAAATTTAAAATTCTAAACTCAACACTTTCCAACCTATTTCCTTTTAATTCACGAAGATTTTTTGTTGTTGTTGTTGTGCTACAACTTTTTATTATAAATTCATCAAAAAAAAAAAAAAAAAAAAAGGAATGAGGAGCAACAAAAACAATACGGAAAAACTAATCGTTGATCAAGAAAAAATGTACATATAAATCGTATTTCCACTTTGTATATAGTCACCTAATAAATTGATTTTAGAATCGTGTCGGACATGATGCGGATTTAACCCATCAAACTTTGTTTAACCCAAAATTCGGTATTATTACAGATTTTTTCGCTTCAAATTCAAAATATGTACGTGTGCACCATAAAAACATAATATAACATTATAACACTATACTGTGCCAGTATATAGTTTTTGATTTTCTTATTAATAATTTTTTTTTCGTGCTTTGCCAAATCGATTTTCTTTTCAACAAGAAAATGTAAATCAATTTTGCATGACTAGAAGAAGTAAATAATTTTCCTTATTCAATTTTATCGTATCCAGTACGATTTTCTATTTTTTATTTTTTTGTTGTGGTTTTTTGTGCTTTTCATATTTGACAGGAATGTTTAACCACAAGACGGCTTCAACACATCCATCGATCGATTTGAGTGTAAATATAAAATTACAATACAAACTTACAATTTCCGTGTCCTAAACTAATAAAGTAACTGATCATTTAAAAATCACATAAAAATATTGTATATTGTTCGAAGTGACAAGACGCTTCCGTTTTTTGAACAGCTGGAAATTGTGCTTTCATATCAAAATGACAAACGATTTTATTTTTCCGTGTTTAATATTTTACTATATCAATGCTTAAGGAACGTGCTATTTCACACGATAAAATGGCTAGTGCCTTTAACGAAAGAAATTGTTTATAAAAATTGATCTTTACATTGTATGGCTGCTCCCCATATCGTTTCAAACATCTGGATTCATCAAATTCGAACCTAATCTTGCTCTTTGAGTTGTTTTATCAAAAGAAGACCGGTCGTTCTGATCTCCGTTTTCAACAACCCGAAAAGCAAGGGGAGCTTAGAAACAAATATCATGTGACCCAAGTTATCGGAAACCCATCACTCTTTTAAAGGTGTGGTTGTCACTATTATAATCGTCAGGAAAACGATTTCTATTAAGTCCCTAAGGACAAGTATGAATTTCTAGGGTAAGTCCTCTTTGTACATTCCTGCAGTTTGTATAGTTTTATAGTTGATAGTTTTTATCTACAATTTTTGACACATGTGTAACGTCAATTTCAAAATCACTTTAAACTATGAACTGCTTTCATTAAGTTGACGTATTCTGAAGACTTTACCCTTCCATAATCATCCCCCTAGAAATTCTCAGAGAGCAACGAACTCCAAACAATTAATGCAGTCATTAAGTGATAAAGCGATAAAGTGATAAAGTGATAAAGTGATAGAGTGATAAAGTGATAAAGTGATAAAGTGATAAAGTGATAAAGTGATAAAGTGATAAAGTGATAAAGTGATAAAGTGATAAAGTGATAAAGTGATAAAGTGATAAAGTGATAAAGTGATAAAGTGATAAAGTGATAAAGTGATAAAGTGATAAAGTGATAAGGTGATAAAGTGATAAAGTGATAAAGTGATAAAGTGATAAAGTGATAAAGTGATAAAGTGATAAAGTGATAAAGTGATAAAGTGATAAAGTGATAAAGTGATAAAGTGATAAAGTGATAAAGTGATAAAATGATAAAGTGATAAAGTGATAAAGTGATAAAGTGATAAAGTGATAAAGTGATAAAGTGATAAAGTGATAAAGTGATAAAGTGATAAAGTGATAAAGTGATAATGTGATAAAGTGATAAAGTGATAAAGTGATAAAGTGATAAAGTGATAAAGTGATAAAGTGATAAAGTGATAAAGTGATAAAGTGATAAAGTGATAAAGTGATAAAGTGATAAAGTGATAAAGTGATAAAGTGATAAAGTGATAAAGTGATAAAGTGATAAAGTGATAAAGTGATAAAGTGATAAAGTGATAAAGTGATAAAGTGATAAAGTGATAAAGTGATAAAGTGATAAAGTGATAAAGTGATAAAGTGATAAAGTGATAAAGTGATAAAGTGATAAAGTGATAAAGTGATAAAGTGATAAAGTGATAAAGTGATAAAGTGATAAAGTGATAAAGTGATAAAGTGATAAAGTGATAAAGTGATAAAGTGATAAAGTGATAAAGTGATAAAGTGATAAAGTGATAAAGTGATAAAGTGATAAAGTGATAAAGTGATAAAGTGATAAAGTGATAAAGTGATAAAGTGATAAAGTGATAAAGTGATAAAGTGATAAAGTGATAAAGTGATAAAGTGATAAAATGATAAAGTGATAAAGTGATAAAGTGATAAAGTGATAAAGTGATAAAGTGATAAAGTGATAAAGTGATAAAGTGATAAAGTGATAAAGTGATAAAGTGATAAAGTGATAATGTGATAAAGTGATAAAGTGATAAAGTGATAAAGTGATAAAGTGATAAAGTGATAAAGTGATAAAGTGATAAAGTGATAAAGTGATAAAGTGATAAAGTGATAAAGTGATAAAGTGATAAAGTGATAAAGTGATAAAGTGATAAAGTGATAAAGTGATAAAGTGATAAAGTGATAAAGTGATAAAGTGATAAAGTGATAAAGTGATAAAGTGATAAAGTGATAAAGTGATAAAGTGATAAAGTGATAAAGTGATAAAGTGATAAAGTGATAAAGTGATAAAGTGATAAAGTGATAAAGTGATAAAGTGATAAAGTGATAAAGTGATAAAGTGATAAAGTGATAAAGTGATAAAGTGATAAAGTGATAAAGTGATAAAGTGATAAAGTGATAAAGTGATAAAGTGATAAAGTGATAAAGTGATAAAGTGATAAAGTGATAAAGTGAAAAAGTGATAAAGTTGAAGAGCATTAAGCAGATACAGTGAAATTCAAACTTTCCCAAAATGTATAGTTCATAAGTATGAATAGGCGAATCAGTACTCTGAAATCTTGTTTCAGCTTCCAAAAGATATATTCCAAATCATAAATAATTATCGGATATATGGCTTCAGAATTTATAACAAAAATGAAATTGAAAGGAAATCATTTGCTAAAAGCATTAATTGATGTTTATGAAACAGTAATTTCATCTTTAGATGCACCTCCTAATCTTGGTAAAATGAAATGATAATCATTAATCGAAGCTTTAAGAAATTTTGGTAAAAAGAGTCCATAAAAATATGATATAAAGGGAAGCGAATCTACCAAAATACTTTCATCAGAGAAAACACTTTGTGAGAATATTGTGGAGAAAATTATCAACAAGATCTATAGAATACCGATTCATAGTAAGTCTCCCATTAAGGAAATCAGCAAATCCCCCGGGTGATTCGCTTGCAGTGACTTTTCAACGGTTTAGAGGAATAGCCAATTGGGAAGTTTTCCAGAATTTGTAAAGCTGTACCACGAATTTATGATTTATGCATCTCCCTAAATGATTGTCTCACTATCGGTCTCACCGTAGGATTCAATCAAATTTATACTCAATCAATTTAACTTTTAGGGACCATAAGAAAGTTTTCTCTGCCGATATTAATCTATTATCAAAAAATAGTAATGTCATTCAATCCATCAGAGGACATCGGTCATTTCCATCTACTAACGATCACTTATAGATAAGCTTCTGCATCCTTCTTGACTACCATATTAATTAAACAAGTAGGAAAACCTGGAATGTTATTCTAAGGCTTGATGATCTGATATCTGGCGCTGCAGGTAAAGACGAAGCGCTGCATCTTACAGAAACCAACACTACAATCCAAAGAAATTCAAGACAATAAAAATTATTTGGAATTGTTTAGTTATAGTTATAGTTATAGTTATAGTTATAGTTATAGTTATAGTTAAGTTATAGTTATAGTTATAGTTATTATAACTATAACTATAACTATAACTATAACTATAACTATAACTATAACTATAACTATAACTATAACTATAACTATAACTATAACTATAACTATAACTATAACTATAACTATAACTATAACTATAACTATAACTATAACTATAACTATAACTATAACTATAACTATAACTATAACTATAACTATAACTATAACTATAACTATAACTATAACTATAACTATAACTATAACTATAACTATAACTATAACTATAACTATAACTATAACTATAACTATAACTATAACTATAACTATAACTATAACTATAACTATAACTATAACTATAACTATAACTATAACTATAACTATAACTATAACTATAACTATAACTATAACTATAACTATAACTATAACTATAACTATAACTATAACTATAACTATAACTATAACTATAACTATAACTATAACTATAACTATAACTATAACTATAACTATAACTATGACTATAACTATAACTATAACTACAACTATAACTATAACTATAACTATAACTAGTTATAACTATAGTTATAACTATAACTATTACTTATTATAACTATAGTTATAGTTATAGTTATAGTTATAGTTATAGTTATAGTTATAGTTATAGTAATAGTTATAGTTATAGTTATAGTTATAGTTATAGTTATAGTTATAGTTATAGTTATAGTTATAGTTATAGTTATAGTTATAGTTATAGTTATAGTTATAGTTATAGTTATAGTTATAGTTATAGTTATAGTTATAGTTATAGTTATAGTTATAGTTATAGTTATAGTTATAGTTATAGTTATAGTTATAGTTATAGTTATAGTTATAGTTATAGTTATAGTTATAGTTATAGTTATAGTTATAGTTATAGTTATAGTTATAGTTATAGTTATAGTTATAGTTATAGTTATAGTTATAGTTATAGTTATAGTTATAGTTATAGTTATAGTTATAGTTATAGTTATAGTTATAGTTATAGTTATAGTTATAGTTATAGTTATAGTTATAGTTATAGTTATAGTTATAGTTATAGTTATAGTTATAGTTATAGTTATAGTTATAGTTATAGTTATAGTTATAGTTATAGTTATAGTTATAGTTATAGTTATAGTTATAGTTATAGTTATAGTTATAGTTATAGTTATAGTTATAGTTATAGTTATAGTTATAGTTATAGTTATAGTTATAGTTATAGTTATAGTTATAGTTATAGTTATAGTTATAGTTATAGTTATAGTTATAGTTATAGTTATAGTTATAGTTATAGTTATAGTTATAGTTATAGTTATAGTTATAGTTATAGTTATAGTTATAGTTATAGTTATAGTTATAGTTATAGTTATAGTTATAGTTATAGTTATAGTTATAGTTATAGTTACAGTTATAGTTATAGTTATAGTTATAGTTATAGTTATAGTTATAGTTATAGTTATAGTTATAGTTATAGTTATAGTTATAGTTATAGTTATAGTTATAGTTATAGTTATAGTTATAGTTATAGTTATAGTTATAGTTATAGTTATAGTTATAGTTATAGTTATAGTTATAGTTATAGTTATAGTTATAGTTATAGTTATAGTTATAGTTATAGTTATAGTTATAGTTATAGTTATAGTTATAGTTATAGTTATAGTTATAGTTATAGTTATAGTTATAGTTATAGTTATAGTTATAGTTATAGTTATAGTTATAGTTATAGTTATAGTTATAGATAAAGTGATAAAGATGCACTTGAAATGTTTCAGATTATTCTGCGGACGAAATGGGAGCGTGAATTCAACGAGACAAGTTTAATAAAAGGAAACAATTAGAGAGAGAGAGCTATGCAGTACTCCTTTGAGAATTCATTTATATAAGGAACTCAAAGGAGATACACGAACGTTGAGAGCAATGAAAAGGATCAGTCTGAATCACTGTAATTGAAAACAATATTTTTGGAAACTCAGATTGAGTAAGCACAAGAATTGTGTGATGTGTGATAGTGTGGAGGATGTTGAACATCTAGTACTGGTCTTCACAAAAAACAACCACGTGAAACATTGTAAAAGTTAACTTCTGGCGACATGGCTGTCTATTTTTGGAGTCAGAACTAATAATAGTATAAAAAAAATAAAATTATTTTTCAGATAACCTAGCATTTCATCCCACTTAATTCTCCACATTTCAGAGGATTATGGGAAACGGTAATAAAATTTGCCATTTATTGCTTGAAGCGGGTGGTAGACAGCGATAATTTCACTCATAAGTATCACTTACAGCTGAAGTATCAACATCAATGACATCTAAGTTGACACACTTACGCAAGCGCATTTTCTGATTGGACATCCTGTTAATGGGAACCGCTCAGAACTGGACATTTTAAAACTGGATATTTCAAAGTAGGATTTGACAAAACGAGATAAGGAACAAAACTAGATATTTCAAAACTGGATATTTTAAAACGAGATAAGGTACAAAACGAATATGGTACAAAACTGGATATTTCATAACAGGATATTTCGACATGTGATTTAAACTTAAAATGATTTTTTAGGAAAGTTCTGTAATTGGCCAATTAGGAAGGAACTCGAGTTCTTAACCGATTATGATGAAATTCGATACGTAGGATGAAAATGAAATTTTGAAGTAATTTTTTGGGAAAGTTCGGGAATATGGCCAATTAGAAAGGAATTCGGTGAGTTCTTAACCAATTATGATGAAATTCGATATGTAGGATGAAAATATGATTTATAAATGATTTTTCAGGATTGTTCTGGAATATGGCCAGTTAAGAAGAAACTCGGCGAGTTCTTAACCGATTATGATGAAATTCGATATGTAGGATGAAAATAGGATTTTAAAATGATTTTTTGGGAAAGTTGTGGAATAAAGCCATTATGGTTCCATACTGGAATATTTCTAAGGAGAGAAATAGAATTTTCCTTCACTTAATGTTTTTTTTAATTGCTGCTTTTCTTATCTTATTAAAATAATCATTGACTTGATCGAGTTTACTGTCAGTAAAATTTATCTTCATCTATTTTTATTTTTCTACTTAATATAACTTTTCTTCACTTTAGAGAATCTATGTGAGAAAAATTAATTAAAAAATTAAAGTAAAAGAAAATAAATTATAAAATCATTTTCAGTTAAAAGCGGGATTATTTGATTATTTAATATAAACAAGATCGAGTTCTATAATGAACATTACATTAAAAATCATGTACATAATATAATACATACATATTGTTATTTAGTAGCGATAGAAAAATTCCAATCTTGAACAGTAAAAAAAATAATTATTTACGATTTGGAAATTCCTTATTTTTTCACTGTTCGATAGTACAGTTCGATAGCACATATCGAATTTCATCATAATCGGTTAAGAACTCGGCGAGCTCTTTCCTAATTGGCCATATTCCCGAACTTTCCTAAAAAATTATTTTAAGTTTAAATCACATGTCGAAATATCCTGTTTTGAAATATCCAGTTTTGTACCATATCTCGTTTTGTAGCTTATCTCGTTTTAAAATATCCAGTTTTGAATTATCCTGTTTCGTCAAATCCAGTTGTAAAATATCCAGTTTCGACCGGTACCCCTGTTAATATTATTCCGTAGCTGAATAAAATACATTAAAAAATATATTACATATAGATCAATTGTAAATGGTTCAACGAACCACTAAAAGCTTATGGATGTATGTTGAAAAGCTATATAAAGCGTTGATTGATTTTAACTTATATTTCATATGGATTTTCGGGTGTAAATGGAAGAAGCTTATTGTTGGGGTTCGTTTAATGTTTATATATCTGCTCAATATATTGAATTTTAGCCAAAGCTTTAGTCACATCACAAATTGATCGGACCGCATATAAATATGAAAAATCATGTTGTTAATCTATAGAATAAAGCCTGAATGTTTCTTTTTTTTTTTAAACTATAAACTTGTACTAGCCATTATAATAATAATATAATAATAATAATAATAATAATAAAACATTTAGTGATAAAATTATTAATAATATTGTCAAAAAATATATATATAAATAAATAATTATTAATATTTCGATTATAGTAATATACCTCGCTACTTATCTATCCCAAAACTCATTCATACGTCCACCTGATTGGTTGTTATAAATTCATATATTTCCTTGTATATACGTCCACCTGTTTTGGTGGCGTTTCTGGGAATATTGAATATTGTATCACTCCTGCTGTATTTGGTACAGTGTACGTCAGTTAAACCACACGTTTCAGTCATTTCTTGCAACCAAATTACCTTTAAACAAGCATTCTTTCCAGTTTTTAAAGTTCAGTCTCACTCTTTCAATTATCCTTGTCATTCTGATTCATTATAAAAAGGATTTTTTTTTGGAGTACTACTCAATTCGTGGTACTTTACACCTTTTATTGTGCTCAAACTTTTATATTGATTTATCTATTTATTCCACTCATTCATCTGTAACTTTTGAAGTACGTCTGTTGCATTCATCTTTTCATACTTTTTTATACTATTACATTCAAGTACCTTTTCTCAAGCGTATCGGCTCTTTTATTCCGTTCGATATTTTTATGTGATGAGATCCATTGTATTGTTCCATCATCATAAAAATACCGAATCCATTCAACAATTTTGTCCACAAATATGTTCCCATCTCTGCCACCACCTTAATTTAACATTAGTATGCCACTTTGAGAGTCGAAAAATATTATTTTCCTTCTCTCCTCATCATTTGTAACCAACTTAATACCTTCATACATCGCAATTGGTTCAGCGTGCATTATTCAGATATACCTTCATCAATTCGAAACGATTATTCCACATTCATTCCTGCTACATTATATCCTACACCTACTCTATTATAACATACGCTAGCATCTGTATATAAGATCTCATGCTCTCCGTACCGGCTTTTAACTCGCTAAAATATTCTTTTAATCATAATTTCATTCATTTCCTTGGTATATTCCTCGAAACAGAGTAAAATTATTAGGTAAGGGTTTTAGACCAGTGTTTCCGAAGCTCGAAATTATATCAATGTTTTGCGATATTTCATTGAATCTGTATGTTAATTTATACACCCAACCTTTTTCTATTCTTTTCTGCATTTCATTCAAAAAATCATTCATCCTAATTGCCATTCGTACAGTTTCTTTCATTGTGATCCACTTTTTCTTAAAATTAAGAGGCAATTCACCCATCTAAGAATATAGAATGCGTATTGGGGTTGAATTAAACGCACCCAATACCACCCTCGCACATGCGTTTTCAACGTTTATCAATCTGAAAAAAGCCCATTTCGCTCCATCCCCATACACACTAATTCCATACTCTATTTTGGAGGATACAAAAGTCTTTTGTGGATGGGCGCTCCGTTTAGGTTTGCTTACCCTTTCGATCACATTTAAACGTTCCTTACAGTTATCAGCTAAGTAATTCAAATGTCTGGTAAAATTCATCCGTCGATCAATCCCTACTTACAAAGTTCTATGCACATTCACTTGTTCAATACGACGTTCATTTATTCGAATATCAATTAGAACAAAATCATCCGCAAGCTGTAAGGCAACTTTGCCTGTTGCAATGATCCTAAGAACACTCGCGGTAAACAAGTTAAAAAGGTTGGAGGTATTTTGCTCCCTTGTGGTAGTCCAAGGTTCGCTACTCCTTCTTAACTGTAATTTTGCCCTTTTAATATAACCATTCACCAAGTTACCCACTTTCCGTGTAAATTTCAAATTACTTAGAATTTGGTGTAGGTAATTTCCTTGGCACTACATTGTCATATGCCCTTTTAACATCCAAAAATACCGCAACCACCTTTTTGTTTTCCTTTTTTACTTCTCTTTCAAACTTCTCAACATAGTCAATAACTGAGTGCCCCTTACGGAAACCGTAGGTTGTTTTTGGCAACGTATTATGTTCATTCATACAAATGTCAATTCGTTCTTTCAATTCCATTCAATAACTTAATAAATACATTAAACATGCGAGCACATAAACCTCTATATTTCGTCGTTTCATTCAGATTTTTACCCCGTTTAGGTACATAGGAACCTCTTTACATTTGTTCCATTCATTTGATATTGTTGAACCCATCTAAATCTATACTTTGTTGAACACTTTTAGCAAATTTCGTTTTGCTTCGGTACTCAGCAAATGAAGCATTCTTTAACTTCCTCGATTCGCTATTAGCGTGGTCGATTTAAAACCTTTCTACACTTTTAAATACTCCTCATATTCAAACATCCTTATCATTCTCCAATTCACCTTTCTATCACTCTCAATACATCCATTTTCCAGGTTATTTTTTTATTTGTTGATCTCCTATGTATGATTTTTTTATTCCTGTGATGTGTTCTAGTTATCGTAATAGTGGGTTTTATGTATCCGAATTATTTTTTACAATTCCCACAAAGGATGCTGTATTGTTGTTTAAGGCTGGTATCGAATTTGCATACATCATTGCTTCGTAAAAAGTTAATCGATCTTTCGTTTTGACTTTCACAATTTAAGCTTCTCGTTGGTAAATCCGGCAGTCTTTGTGGTTGCTCGAGTGGCCTTGACCACAGTTGGCACACTTTAACATGATGCAGTTTTCGTTGTGTGCGGTATTACCTCTCTATATTTGTTCCATGTCGGATTATTTGTGCATCTTTTCGTGGTGTGTCCATATTTATGGCAGTTTATACGTTTCATTGGACTTTCATGTACGCCCTGACATTTAATTAAATAAATCCTGCCTTTATTGTATCAGGTTGTATGGGAGTATTGAAGGTGAGAACATTGTTGGCAGTATATATAAGTTCGCTGTGTATCAATTTATTTTATTTTTCGGACTTCAACTACTCCTTGCTCGATGAGCTCTTGTTTAACTTTTTCTTCATCTAATACCATCAAATCACGACAATAAATAATTTTATTTGTACTATTTAGTGTTGGGTGCATTTTTCACTACTATACGAGCTAGTCCTCCTAATGACTGAGCTTTTAAAAGGGCCTCCGCCGCGGCACGATTTTTGGTAAGTATTAATAACTCACCAGATCTAGTTCTTTGTGTTTTCTTAATTCCCGTGGTTATCATATCTAGTGCCTTTTGGATGTCGAAAGACGATATATTCTTTAAGCTGCCATCTCTGCTTCGTGTTTAACTATAAGATGTTTTTCTTGTATTATCGTCTACTTCTAATCCTAGACGTCTCATTCTATATATTATTCAATTTTTTTTTCTTTTGTTAGGTTGGGAATTATTCCCCAATGGATTTTCTTTTCACCGGATTTTTTTGTTATTTATTGACCAAACTCAATGAAGACATGATAGCGATTAAAAAAAAACTAGAAGTAAAATACATGAAAGTTGATATAGTAATGACCTTTAATGACCTTTCACTAGTAGAGTTACGATGACGAAACAAAACAGGTTTTTTATTAAGTATTTTAGTAAATATAACTATCAAAGTACCTGGACTGAACTAAGTGATAAAAATCATTTCGACGATACTTTGATCGAACAGCACAAGCGACATTTTTTTGAATTTCTTTTTTTTATATCATTGGAAAGCGCTGATTCAGCTCTATACGACTGTTTACAAATCATTCTCCTTTTGTTTCAATAAAACCGTGTTTTTCTATTCCAAAGTTTTTTAAAAGGTGTAAGCGACATAAATAATTATTTTATTTTGACCTAAGCGACAGAACTTAGTAGTAATGCGCGTTGTAATTGTGGTATGGTATTTGTCCCAAATAGTGAACTATCATATCAAATATGGCTAATTCAAGTAGGCAATAGTAATTGTGAGATTGCCTTTTATAGTTTAGTGAAAAGGATAATACTAAATTAATTTAAAATACAAAGCTACAGTTATTTCAATTTTATAGACAAATAGTCGTTTGAGTCTTTTGGAAAAAGTTAAAAAAAAACGCATAACCACCAATTATTCCATATGATTTTGGCGCAATTATTTGTATTGATTTAATCAATTTAAAACAAATTAGGGAAGATAATATTTTGTCAGTGAATTTTAAAAACATCCTATTTCAAATATGTCATGTTTTCTATTGGTTATCTTTTTTTATACTGCAGTATTTCTAATAAACTATTTACTTGAATTTTGGCGCTTGTGCTGAAATTGTAAACCAAAACTACCTGAATTATCATAATCGAAGATACTTTGATCAAACAGCATAAGCGACATTTTGGAAACTTCGCCAAATAAGTATGAAAATGATTTTCTATAAATTAATATTATTCATTTTTATGTTAATTGTTATGTAATGTACTGTTATTTATTATAATTTATACCCAAGGGGAATAATACACGAACAATTAAAACGTTTTCTATGAATAACACAAACGACAAAATTGGTATTGTTTTACATCTTCAAAAAACACAACTGCGCTTAAGCGACATTTTGAAAAGATTGATTAGCACAAGCGCTTCAGCATTAGCGCCAAATTAATAAATAAAAACACACAAGCGACCAAAAAGTAGTATTTATGCTATAACTTAATAAATAATTAACGAAATTAAATAAAATTATGCATTTATGTCCTACTAATACTAAGTTATACATCAAAAATAATACTGAGCCAGTTTAGTTAAAACTTCAAATTTTAAACGTTTTTTCCTTCTTCTGTAAAATTTCCAAATTGTCGCTTGTGCTGTTCGATCAAAGTATCGTCAATTTTATTTTGCATCATACTTAATTGGATACAACATTCTAACGAAAAACATTTTCCCCAAACTATCGTTAATAATAATTCAACCTAATTATTAAAACTTAAAACTTTAGACGACTAATTATTAAAAGAAAATATTCACAAAGGAAAAATCAAGTTTCGTTCGTACATCCGAAAAATTGAAACTTTTCCAAATAAACTTTGTTTTTCGAGTAAAAAATTTAATGTGTAAATTTTAAAATTTTTATTTTTAATATTAAAATAATAATCTATATATTTTATCTAGAGATACTATTAAATAGATAGTTTCTGTTATTTAAAACGAAAAAGTTATGTAGAATAATAGAGAAAATGCGACGACATCATTGTTTGTAACTTTTGTGTGCTTCGCTTTTTTTGTGTAGAAAATGGAAAACAACGAAATAAAATTTGTGAAGGAAAAAACAACTTTTGAACTTTTATGTAATATATTCTGACTTCCGTTTTAATTTTTTTGCTCCTTTTAAATATTATCGTTATCATTTATATTTTATTTTTCTTAAAGATGTGTGTACTTGTATTTTTTTTTAAATTTTTTACCTTTTATTGTTATTACGATTATTATTATTTTTGGTATTATTGTTTTATATCTATCTTACAGATGACAGTAACAGTTGTGTTTAATATTAATGATGGTGTGTCTAGAAAACAATTATTATTAGGTTGATGCATGATATATGTATGCAAAATATATATAAAGATGCCTGTGATAATCGGAATCATTTTGGATCAGCAGATCCAGAATAAATCTAACAAAATTTAATCTAACAAAATAATGAGGTTTAAGCTTCTGTAAAAACTGTCAGTAGTATTTATATTGCACTACTTATCTTTCAATAATGAAAAATTGTAAAAAATAAAGCATAACTTTAGGTTTATGTACCTGCCAAAAGTTTCCTGTGGCCAAAACTGGATAAACCTCAAAATAATTTACTGAACAATTTACCTACAAATATGTATTTTGCCGACTGAAATAATTAATGTTGTTTGAAAAACGAATAACATCTCTTAGAAAATACGCACACAATTATACACCTACCTGATACTATAATAAAATTTTGTGATTTTATGTAATACCTGAAATATGTGGAGCACGTACGTATGTGCTCAGTTAGTAATGTCAATTTTCAAATTGGATTTACTCGACAAAAAAATATAAAAAATTGATAATGAGGCAACGGTAACAATTGAACGAAATTATTTTAATATTAATATTGTGCACAATTTTAACAAGGCTATAAAATTTAAAATTGAATTTTATTAATTTGCAAAATTATATTGTGCTATAGTCTTGTTATATATTTATGAGTGTGGTTCTGGTAAAGTGGAGTTAAAGTTTAAAAATATTTAATCACAATATTTGGAAGACTATTATATGATGTTCAGTACATCAAATATGAAAAAGTTTCGGAGCTCGATGGTGATTCATAAATCGTTAAGGTATACACTATTGTATGAATAATTAATAGCAATTAGTTTTTATACTGGTTTCCATCAGTTACATCTATGCTGCGCGTGACGCAAAAACACTACTTTTCAAATATTATGGATGGAGTACTAGGTTTTCGTTGGTTCTGTCTGGAATGTAAGTGCTCTCCTTCTAAAATTGATAGAAGTTACTATGATAAATGTAATCCAAGCCCTTACAAGCCCTTAAAAATCTATGGCCAAGAAAAAGAGCCACTTTCATACATTGAGTTTATATCTGAACCCAATGCATCAAAGAAGCTACCCGATATACAAGACCTAACTCCTGACTCTGCGATGATATCAGTATCAACAGCAACGGCACTAAATTATACTACATCGACAACGTTTACTTCGAAAGCTTCACATGTACCACCAAAGCCGTGAAATACTGCTCTGCAAAAGCCAGCACCACTTACTCAAGCGATAACACCAACGGCAGCAATATCATTTACACAGCATCCGTTAAAGTTGCACGGATTAGTTTTATCAGTTGCTACACCAATCGATATCTCCCCAGTTAAAACAACGCAGACTCTACACTGAGATATATTTTATTAAATTAAAAATGCAACTTGATAAAGCTTAAAATTAAAATAAAGGATCGGCCAACCTCCAGTCATTTTCAGGTTCCAAAAGTTAAACCATCATTCAAGGCAATGGCGTTAAACTCAATTTTTTCAAATCTTTGTGTCCGTGTTGTAATTAAGTCATTTGCTGTGTCGATGCATGAAGTTTCGCAGTTACAATGTCAAACTACGCAATAATTTAGTCAGTCATACTGGCGTCTGTTAAAATTGTCTTCGCTTGGGCCATGTTCAGATGCCACGAATTGTCGAATGTGTAACAAGCGTTATCATACCTTGCTACATAAGTATGAAACTTTCTATAAGAGTAACGAATCTCATTATCGACAACAATCTTCTGCCCAGTTAAACTCAAGAAATATGACAGGGGTTTTCAATCTCGCAATCTCGGTAATTCACACAGGATAACACACCTATCCAAGCACGATCAGTCAAGTCGAGGCAAACAAATCAAATTGATCTTATGCAATTATTAAATGCTACCGTTATAAAGAATCAACCGGTCAAACTTACTCATCGTTCGC
This sequence comes from Tipula confusa, assembly GCA_963556175.1. NCBI lineage: Eukaryota > Metazoa > Arthropoda > Insecta > Diptera > Tipulidae > Tipula > Tipula confusa. Next base: position 106,892,333 of record OY744476.1, on the reverse strand, counting down.
TGTATCTGGATTGGCTGGCTCTCATACTACTAGGATCAAGGGTCAAGTGCGCATTAACATGACAATTAACGCGTATATCCTGCCATGATTACTGACTCCCCACCCAGTCGACACGCGTAGTTCACCTCCAAAAGTATTACAATCACTGGAGCTGGTAGTCCCAAATCAGGGCAGCGTAAGAAAAACAGACATTTTTTTCGAGGCTGATATTTTCTTGAACCAACTCAAACCAGATAAAATCGTTTCAACAGGATAAACATATGCCCAGTCAACCATTTTCGGGTGGATCGTTCTGGTGCCTCAAGAGAAGAATGACCAACCTAAATTTTCATTATCTACATCCATCACGGGTGATGAAGTTAACCGTAATCTTTAACGTTTTTGGTAACTAGAGGAGTGGTCAACATTATCAGAACTCACACCAGAGGATGAGTTATGCTAGAATCAGTTTTCTCACAAAATGAGTCTGGAGATACTCAGTTCGATTAACATTCATCACATCGCATGCTAAATTGGGACATTCAAGTTCTGAAGTTATACGCCAACTTGGGAACTTGGAACGTCGTTTTGAAAACAACGAAAGTTCATGGACGAGTACTCATCATTAGGTTATATGGAAGAGATACCAACCAACGAAATTGCAAGCGAAGATGAAGAGGTATTTTATCTCTCTCACCACGCTATTTTGAAGGAAGACAGCACAACTGCCAAGCTGCGAGTTTTGTTCGATGGAGCCTGCAAATTTTCCTCGGGTCAGTCACTTAACGATATTCTCCACGCAGGACCAACATTGCAAGACGATTTAGTGAGCATCATAACTCGTTTCCGACAGCATCCTTTTGGTTTTTTTAGTAAACTTTAAAAAATGTTTAGACAGGTGCTAGTGGCGTCACATGATTTAGATTTTTAACGGATAGTCTGGAGTAACATCAGCAAAAACATCATGACGTATCAGCTCAAAACCGTGACGGAACAGTTTAAACTATTCAAAAAATCGCCGAAGATAATTTAAAATGGCATCCAACCATCGCAAAAATCATTAAAAGAGATTTTTATGTTGATGACTTGATGTCTGTGTGTAAAGATTTAAGCGCCGCAAACGCACACTTTGAAGATGTTTGTCAAGTTCTGAAAGGAGCAGGGCTTCATTTGAGAAGATAGAAATCCAACTCATTGGAGCTATTATTAAAAATCCCCAATGATATGAAGGATCCTTTCATGTTTACGTTTGATGATGATAATTTCTGTTAAAAATTTCTAGAATTTTTGATCCTTTGGATTGGATCTCTCCATCAACAATTTCCATAAAAATTCTTTTCCAGAAGTTTTGAATACGAAAGGTTGGTTGGGATGACCAAATACCAATTGATATCAGTCAAACCTGGGATGTCATTAAATTAAATTTGCGAATGCTTGAAGCTTTTCAAATTTCCCTGCACATTTCTATATCATCTACAGCAAAAAATCTGCAAATTCATATTTTCTGCGATGTGTCGGAAATGGCGTATGCTGCCACGGTTTTACATTTGGTCTGAAGATGCAGTAGGCTTTTTTAAAATGTCTCTTATTATCGCAAAAACAAGACTCGCACCCATCAAACAGGTTTCAATTCCACGATTGGAGTTATCCAAGCGAGTTAGCTTGCATTTCAGTAAAACTCGCCAAGTTCATTTTAAGGCTTTTCCGTAACCATCAACTCCAAGAGTTCGCATGGACAGATTCTAAAACGGTGGTGGCATAGTTATCAGATTATCCAAGAAGATGGACAATATTTGTGGGGAATCGCACGTCACAAATACTAGAAAGTTCTTCCCAATTTGAAGTTGTGGTGGAAGGGACCATGTTGGTTAATGGTTCTAGCAAACACTTGGTGATATATAAACGTCAAACCACCACGGTAACACACATTCAGGACCAATCCAATGAACTCGTGTCGTATTACTTAAGTCGATATTCGTCATTTGAAAAGGTGAAACGTATGATCGCCAGATATTACCGACTACGATATTCCACGACACACTACATCGAATTGCTTTGCAAGGCAGAATTATTCTTCATCAAGGAAGTAGAGAGAAATATTTAATGTGGAATAACGTGCCCTCAAGAAAAATCATGGTTTTCTGAGGGAAGGAGGACGATTTTTGAAAAATTCGACATGAAGCATCCCATTATCGTACCCGTGGATCATCTACTTACATCTAGTCCATCCCTACATTCTAGCTTGCTGAGGCAAAAATATTGGATCGTGAATGGTCGAAATATTGTTTGCTACTTAACTTAAAGGTGCATCAAATGCTTTCGTCACAAGTAGCGAATCACCACATAACTCATGGGAGGTTTGCCGCAACAACGCGAAGCTGCTGCACGTATATTCACAACTACTGGAGTAGTCTATGCTTGACCCATTTATTTAAAATCCTTGCTTGGAAGAGAGGGCGCATGCCTATCACCAAGGGATACATTGCGATGATATGACATCGAGATGGTATCAGATATGACAATCGTCGCCTTTATTGCAGCACTGAGACGTTTTGTGAGTCAAAGGGGAATACCAGCAGAAATTGTAAGCGACAATGACACTAATTTTATAGGTATAATACCAAACGAGAACTACAAGATTTATTGAACGCAGTACAAAATCGCGAAAATAATAAATTAAATTTGGATTTCTTTTCTCAGAATATAATTAAGTTTTAATTTCATCCTGACAGTGCATCCCATATTAGTGGGCTGTGACAATCGAACATCAAGTCCATTATACATCATTTGAAGAAGGTTACAACTGAAGCAAAGCAGATGGCCTAATGGTACTTTTTGATCGGTAAGCCACTAACATGCATTCCAGAGCCTAATCTACATGAAATTCTGAAATCACGTTTATGCAGATAGCAGAATATTCAACATTATTATTTCCTTTATTTTTAAAGAAAATCTCAGCGCTTTAAGTTATTATCCAATAAATGTCAAAAATGTATATTCACAAATATTCATCATGGGTTTCGGACACAGTCTTAATCTCTCTATTCCTTTTTTATACAAATTTAATATTTTTCTATGATTTTTACAATTCTACGGTTACATAAAGCTGATTTTGTGGTTTTATTTCGACTTATACTTTTTGTAACAGAACCAACATTTCGTATATTTTAAATATTAAAATAATATAATTTATAAAATTTAACTTTGTTATAACAAAATAAATAAAATATTTACGGGATTTTAATTGCAATTAAATTTTTCGATTTAATAATTTAATTCGTTTCGGTGTGTGTATAACTATCTGTTCCGAATATTACCCTCCTATTTTCACCCTTCATCCCATATTATGTACATACCCATGTATGACGAATATATTGTGTTGGTCACTTTTGTATTATTATTTAACTTTTAATTTCAACAATTTAATTTAACCCTTTTTTGTTGTCATTTTCAGTTTTTCCCAACCGAAGTATTAATTTTTTTTTTAGGGTTTATTTGGTCAAATTAATTATCAGTCTGTGTATAGGTTGGTTTTCATGGAAATGTATTTTGAAAAAACAAAAACAAAAAATTAAATCCTTTATTAATTTTTAATAGAAAATTTAAATTAATTTTGTTTAAAAGAAATTTGAAACACGAAATTACTAAATTTATTTATGCGATTATTTCATTATGTAAAATGGTGATTTAATTAATTTAAAACCAATTTAAAATTTGTTTTGAGTCCTTTTTTTTGTTTTTCAGAACGATCAAAGTTGGATCAATGGATTTTGTTTGAGTTTTTTCGGTTAATTTAAATTTAAATTTTGGTTTAACCAAAACAAACGAAACCTTCGAATAAGTGCAGATTATGCTTAATAATCTACTTTTATGATATCCTCAAAGGCAAAATAACCTTAGATGGATGAAAGATGGATACAATACACTAATATAGTACAAACAATAGATCTAATCTTTCACGCGTTGTTTATTGTAAAGGTATTCAAAAGAAAATTGAACTTCTTTGAAAGAGTACAACCATATAACCATTTAATTGTAAATTGTTTTAATGTTTCTCGCGTGAAAGGAACCTTAAACCTAATCCAGCGTGTACCTCAGTAGCGGATAGTGGAATGCTCATAAGCTGTGGGTACCTTTATTCCACCTGGTGGGTACAAGGAAAAAACTCATCTTAAGCTGAAGAAACTGGAACAATTATTGGGAAACACTTAAAACGAATCAAAATTCAAATGATCTTAGTGAAATGGGAGTAACATTTTATTGTGGATTTGTTAGTGGCATACTAACTCCATTTTTCTTTGAAAACGCTGCTGAAAACGCCGTTACCGTCAAAATCGACTATTGAAGAGGCATACTTACTAATTTTTTTATGGCCTTAAATCCGCGCTATGAATGTAAACGAACTTTGGCTTCTACAAGATGGTACCACATGCCTTGCAAGCTGACAAACAATCGATCTCTAGTGCACCTAATTTGGCAACCGAATGTTTAGCCATTTGAAGATATCAATTAGCCTGAACTGAGCTGCAATTTCCTGCCGTAAGGCTATTTTCTTTTGAAAATAAAATTTTAGCTTTAAAACATAACATTGCGACTAACCCATTTACGACCAGAATTGCGCTAGACATGCTTTACGTTTTTTTCTATTTACAAAATATAAACAACATTTTTCCCGTTAAATGCATAACGGTTGTCCTTGCAGGTATAAAAAGACTCGTAAAAAATGCATTTAGGATCATTCTTAGTTGTGTGTTTCAAATTGTGTGATCTAGAAATATCGATTTTTGTCATTAAAAAATAATGGATGCTGAATCTAAAAAATATTGGTAAGTCTATACTAAATACTATTAGTTTGAAATTATTATTCGGTTTTATGTAAAATAGGTCAAACTTTATAATGTATAGTATAAAAAATGCAAAAAAATTATTTGTTATGATTTTTTGTACTGTTATTTTGGAGTGTTGCGCTATCGCAACTGTGGGCACAAACTAACATATTTTTATTTTGTAAGAAAAACTCTATTGAGATGATGTTGAACTGCCAACGGACATATTTTTAGATATATATTTAGAGACATATATTAGGAACATATATTTATAGCCTCCTGAATTCAATATTGATACCGACGAAGATTCGGGTAACGAGGACGAATCTAATCCTAACAATTTTACAACAAATCAATTGAACGCTGTCGTTGAATTGCGTTATAATACAGATAACCTAAGACACAGCGAATGTGAGGAAATAATTCCTGCAAAGTACTCCATAACTGGTAAATTAAAAATGGGGACAGAGAAGTGAAGAGAACTTTAAGTTATCGGCCCTCTTGTATAAATTCAAATCATGGAACGGTAAATTCCTGTGCCCTTTGACGTTATCGGAGGAGTCGAATGCTATCAATTTTTTACAAATATACATTACACTATCATTCGGCGATTTAGTGGTAAATCAAACTACTAATTATGCTGAAAAAAGGAGTAAAACAATAAATATTAATGTTGACGACGTGTATCCGTTTGGGTGTGATGATTTTATCTGGTTACAACGTATTACCACGAAGGCGATTATATTGGGCTAATGACGAAGATACACGAAATGAATTAGTATCAAAATGGATGAGACAAAATTTATTTGAAGACATTTTTACAAACATTCATGTTTGCGATGTCGATTTAATTGGACAAACTACGGACCGGTTCGCCAAAAAATGCCCCTTTATAATACATTTAAATGACTTATTTTTAAAGTATGCTCCGATGGAGATTAATATTGCAGTCGATGAATCATTGATCCCGTATTATGGAAGGCATCCATGCAAACAATTTATTCGAAACAAGCTGGTCCGTTTCGGGTATAAAGCATGGGTGGCTGCTGATTTGGGGTACTATTACCAGTTCGATTTATATCAAGGCCGTAATCAACAACGTCCTGGTAATTTCGGTCTCGGAGAATCTGTAGTACTAAGTATTGCATATAAACTACAAAACAATTTTCCAGGTGTTCATTTTGCTTTTTATTTTAATAATTACTTCACAGGACCAAACCTTTTATGTGCACTTAATGAAATGAAGTTTGTGGGCACAGGAACTTTGAGGATGAACAGAATATAAAACATTAAAACTACGGATAAAAAATTTTTAAATAAAAAGCAAAGGAGATACTTCGAAAATCACTTAGACAAAGAAAACGAATTGGTTTTAACCAAATGGAAGGATAACCAAAATGTGTCGTTATTATCCAATTATTTTGGAAAATATCCAGTAGGCACAGCTCGACGCTACGTTCATTAAGAACAAAAGAGGGTTGATATTCCGCAACCAGCTGTAGTTAAAATGTACAACCAAAACATGTGTGGAGTTGATATTTTTTGGATAACCATATTTCAAATTACCGGATGAATATTCGTGGAAAAAAAATTTACATGCCCATGGTTTTGTGTATGTTCAATTTAGCAGTAACTAATGCATGGACTTTAGCTAAATCTTATAATAGTTATAATAATGTTTCGGCGACAGTTATCAACATCTTTCCTGACTATGGAAAACTGGCATTGAGAGGAAAAATTGTCAAAACATCTAAATTTTTAGCTAAAGGGCCACATACTAATGTAAAAGCTGAAACCAGGCTACGATGCAGGCAGTGCCATTCGCAAACTATATATGCATGCTCAACATGCAATATTGTACTACATAGCAATTCGACGATTTTTTTTTTTTTGAATTTTATTTTTTTTAAAACGTAAATAAATAGAAAAAAATAAAAATATACAAAATAATTGAAAAAAAAATCTCTGTCACAAATTATTCGCAATTTAGGTGACGAAATTATCGAAAAAATGATTGAAAACTGGACTCATAGTATTGGCTCATTGTAAGGCCAGCAAAGAACATAAACGAAATTGTTTTTCATTCTTAAATCGGAGATAAACTTTTAAATGGCCTACCCTTTATAACACTGGTGGCGATGAATTAGATGTGGGGACAAAATAGCTCATATAAAAAAGATCGCGATGAATTAGATGTGGGGACCAAATAGCTCATATAAAAAAGATCGTCAATTTGATTTTTCAATTACCTTCCGCATATCAATTGTGATGATCATATAAACTGGGCAATTTTTTTTAAACTTAAAGTTGCGAGTTGAGCAAATTTGTTTCTTAGAGGAAACAGTGTTATTTCACCACCTTTTCTTTGATTCTGTCGAAATTTTTTCTGATTTTCTTAAATATCGCCAGTAAAAATAATAGTAAGAGCTTCAAGACTTGTGACTCTTGAAGAGCTACACAGCACAGGGTTCTAGAAGAAAGTAAGTTTTTTTGCCTTTATAAATGTATTCGGATTCGAGAGAATAGTCACAAATCTTAAACTTATAGGTGTTGCGTCTCTGAAATTGCCTTGTGCAGCAGTATAGTGACCAATTTTGCGCTACTAAGCCCAGTGAAAAAATCAGCAAATTAGCGCACGTAAAATAGACCTCTAGTATCCATTGCCTTCATATATTGAAGCTTCTGATCGGTGCCGCCCCTTTACAGAATTTTAATCGTAAGACAATCGAACTCTATTAGAACAGAGCTCATCCACTTGTTCTTGCATGAAAAACCTTGATTCTATCCACGCTAATTCTGGATTATTTAACTTATCTCCATTACCAATCTTTGTTAATATTGATGCGATTTTAAGCATTTTCGTGCCTCGTTACCTCGGTTATCTTGTAAAATTCGAAAAATTTTAACAATTGATCCCCAATTATCCGTCTCCGTTTCTGTTTATAAATTGGGGTTTCGCCAACAACGAACAACTGCCGTAAATAACCTATGACGAGCTCGTGCATCCCCCAAAAGAATTATAATAATTTACCGTTATAAACTCGCGTACAGATTTTCATTGTAAGAGGCATTGGGGGCTTCTCGTGGTTATTTTAAATACTGCATGAACGGTTGTACTGTCAATAGCTACCACAGCTTCACTCGTTCATGCAATAACGGTTTGTATATCCATTAGTCACCGTGAATCTATTGCAAATCTTCATAAGCAACCTTTTTGGTATTAATAATGGCTATAATATTTTGCATAAGCTCAAACTGCTTTTTGTTGTAGGTTCTCATAAATTCCTCCTTTTCGCTATCGTGTTCAACCCCATTGTTTGCTTTGTTCCACATATCAGAATTTACATATGACTCTGAATTCCTCAACGTTCTGTTTGCAATTGCTAGGAGATAGTTCTTACAAAAGAAAATTTTGGGAAAATCAAAAAAGTCGGAAAATTCGGAAAATCGAAAAATTATGTTTTTGTACGGAAAAAGAGAATAACTATCTTTTAGAAGACAAAAATTGAAAAATCTTATAGGAAAACTTTAATTTTTTTCTTCTATGAAATTTTGAATTTTTTGCATGTTTTGATGATTTTGGACGCTGTAAAGTGTGAAAAGTCGATGCAATAAGGCTCGAAAAATCTCAGAAAGTCGTGAAATAAATTGATAAAAACCCAAAGTAAAATAAGAGATGGTGCTGATGTGTGATCATTAACGCCACCATCCAGTAGATGGCGTTGTACGTTGGCTTAGGCGTTGTACAATTTGACAGGTGTCCTTTTTGCATTGTCATTTTCGATTGAGTAAACATGATATTTTCCCTACTGCTATTAAATTAGAAATTGTTACAGTATTGCATCGATGTGTATGTCAATATCGAAACGGAACGTTTAAATTTTATAAATCAAAACTACGTTTCGAGCAGTAAATTTATCTGCGCGATGCCATCATTTTGGAAGGGAGTGAAATCAACGTCGGTCAATTGACCGTTCTCTCCATGACATATGTTGGCAGCTCACATTATGGTCGGCCAGATTTATTCATAACGTAAACATGTAATCTGAAATGGCCTGAATATACCTGTAATCTATTGTCAGGACAAATTAATGGACTTTATCGTTAAGCAGATAGTTTTCGGACAGCCACGTTGTTGGATGTAGTCAGTAGAATGGCAAAAGTTCTCACATTGTTTAACTATGAGAAATGCCACGCCATTATACTTGGAACCCGTCAACGAAAAAGTTTGAACGACGACAAAAAGAACAACCTATTGCAGGATACGTTGATGTGTATACGACTAATGCACTTGGCCGTGTGTATACGGTTCATCCACGATAAGTCGAATACTTCTATCTTCGTTTGCTTTTGTTCAATCTCCGTGGTCCTACTTCGTTCGAATCGCTTCATATTATAGATCGTGTGTTGTGCGCCACTTATTGAGACTTGCCAACATCAAAATTTGCTGGAAAATGACTCACATTGTTACTCAACACTCGCCATTGTTGCTGGGCAAATCAAATTCGTACATTATTCGCAATCATCATAGCGACGTGTTATCCATCAAACGCATTAGAATTGCAGAACAAATACAAAGACGAGATGACTGATGACATTTTGCATCGAGATCGCACTGCAACATCGAATTATGAGATTGAAAAAAACGATGGCATTCGCAACGAAGCTTTTATCGTGATCGAAGACATGTGCGTGCTTATGTGGTGCAGCTATTTGTGAAATTGAGCATGCCAGCACCAATTCGTTCGATGCACGACGCATTGAATCGTGAATTGCAACGAAAGCTAGTATACGATCAAGATTCAATGAGTCAAAAAGTACGAACGAATATTTCGCTCTTAAATGCACAGCAAAAGAATGTGTACGACGCATTGATGAAGGCAGTTGACGAAGGAAACGGCGGAATATTTTTCCTCGATGCCTCCGGTGAAACAAACAAAACCTTTCTGATTTCATTACTTTTAGCCTAAATTCGCTCGAGATCTTAAATAGAGTTAGCTGTTGCATCATCAGGAATTACAGCCACATTGCTGAAGGGTGGCCAAGGTATTGCAAAAATGTAAAATCATCATCTGGAACGAGTGCAAAACGACCATTAGAAGCATTCAATCGAACGAAGAAGGATTTACAAAGTGGCTCAAGACGTTTTGGTGGAGCGATGATCCTGTTAACCGCTGATTTTCGTCAAACGCTACCTGTTATCCCGAGATAGCCAGCTGCAGATGAACTTAACGCATGTATGACATCGTCGAGTTTGTCGTACTATGTGAAAAAGTTGCAGTTTATCGCGAACATGAGAGTCGTGTTACAGAACGACTCATCAACTGCTGATTTTTCTAAACTCTTGGCGTTTGGCAATGGTCAAATTCCTATTGATGTTTTGACTGGATTGATTTCTTTTACTTTGAATTTTTGCATGTACCTGACGTCGAAAGAAAAGCTTATCAGAAAAACATTCCCGGTCATCCCTCGAAATTATTGGCTCAGCAAACGCGCGATTATGGCAGCGAAAAACCAGAATGTAGACAGTATGAATTACTTGATTCAAAACAAAATCTCTTAGGAAAGGCATTGTTACAAATCCGCTGACTGTGTAACCAATCAAGGCGAGGCAACCAACTATCTGATCAAGCTTTTGCGACGATCATCGAGGCTAAATTCAAAGAAGAGGATGTTTTCGATTTAATTCCACTCGAATAAAATACATTGAATTCTTTGGAATTCCAACTGACTCCAACTCATTTCCACACTGAGAGAAAAAACCCAAAAAACAACTCAATTTTCGATAGATGCCTGAGTTTGAATCGACATTTCATTCGCTTTTCAATACATTGGTGTTGAATTCAATGAAAAAGCGAATGGAATGTTCACTCAACTCAATCGCCTATTGAGAATTGAGTTAAAATGTTTGATTTTTGTTAAAATCGTTCTTCAATTTTCTTCTTAGTTTTTTGCAAAATTTACTCTGCCAAATGAATCAACTGCAAAAAGATGCATATTAAACACAGTCAGCTCACTATTTATACAAAATATTAGCCTTAAATATTATCCAGGTACCGATAAGAAGTTCTCTTCAATTTGTAGACGAATTAAAACACCTTAATAAAAGAATACATCTGAAGGTGATGGTTTACAAAATAAGAGGGCGCTTAACATAACCTACCTAATGTTCATTAAGTATAGGTTAAGTTCCGTACCCTCTCAATTTGCAAATGTTAGAGAGTAATAAGGAAAAAGAATCTAACACCGAAAAACAGATACATTTTTAACAATTTATATAACAGTCTCAAATCCCTTCTAAAAGAAGTTTAAATTAATCTTGATTGTAAGGCAACGAAAGAACTTAAAAAATTCTCTGTTTTGGGACCAACCCTGTATTTACTTTATATACAACGGATACATACCAACCAACTCTAGATGATGACCACTACGGTTTTTAATATGACGAAGTATTGGAGAATCAACCCTAAAGTCAATTTTGAGGCAAAATCCATTAACATTTATTTAACATATAAAAAAGCTAACCATCTACCAATATAAATCAACTCAAAGCAGGAACTACATCTAAATACATTGGCATGACGCTCGATGCAAAACTAAAGTAAATAGAGCATGTTAAAAAAAAGGACTTAACATAAAGTTAAAAAAAAATGTATCGGCTCATAGTTAGAGACTCTATATTACACACCACCACAAGCAACTGCTATATCGGCCAATTCAGAAGCCAGTGTAGACCTTTGGCATCTAACTTTAAAGATATGCTATAAATAAATAAATAAAATGATGCAACTATTCCAAACAAAGTTATAAAATCATCGACAGACTACTAAAAATCGTCAAACATTTGATGTTGGTACTAAGATCTTTAGAATAAGTCTAAGAATAGGTTTTTTTTTAATTTATTACTCATCCAAAATTCATAAAAATTACGCTAAGAAAGCAATTATTCTTCAATGAATCACTGCTCTGAAATCTTTTCATTAGATTCTTGCGGCTATAAAAAAATTTATAATTTGGCATTCCTTTAATTTTACTTTTCGGCAAAATATTATTTAAAATTATGAATATTAATTACCACAGCCAAAATATTCTAATAAATCCTAAAAGTTATAAAACTTTCAGGCCGACGCCAACAATACACAATTCGGATATATAATCCAAAAAATGTTAAATTATTTTTGAACATTGCATAACCAAGACTCTTTCCGCTACACACCCCCTTATATAACATCTTATTATTTAGATAATTTTTACATCTTCTTCATTATTATTGAAATAAAAATAAAAATTTCCAATTAATGTAAATTTATGATTAAAAGTTATTCTGTAAAACGTAGTAAAAAAAAACTGGAAAATTTAGAAAAATATGAAAACTTTTGAAAACAGTCAAAAGATTTGATTTGATGTGGGTGGTGGTCATTAATAATTTTTATTTAAATTATTCTAAATATTTTTTAAGTAGATAGACACAATCTTTACGCTACAAACCTTGTTCGTACAGTGTTGGTGCGAGCTTCCGGCTAAAATAATTCGTTTGGTATTTTGCAATTATAACATTCGATTATTTATATAATTTTTTTTTAACTAGAGTCTTAGTATTAGAAATTATTTAATTACTATGTAGCTTTTTAAAACCGCAAAATTTTCTTTAAAAATAATATAATTTCATGTGATTTAATAAGTCCTACTTTATTAAACATGGCCCCTGTGGCAGAGGAGCACTAAAATATCCACTTTGAAATATACATAAACCTGTAATCGAATCGGTTGGTGGTTTTAAAAATATTACGAGTTAAATTGTGCCATAATTTATTTGCTTTTGATTTTCCAGCAAGCTTAAATGACGCAATTAATTGGCAGAGTTAAAGGTTTGTTTTGAAATATGTTTTGTCTTAAGGATAAAAACAAGCTTTCGGCTAATTTTGCATTTTATTCTGGTCCCTAAAATGTTATGTTGCTACCCCATAATGTTTAATATCATTAAAAATGTATCTTGTTTAAAATTAAAACACTGCAGTATAACCTCTTATACCGGTAAATACTGTGTATAATAACTCCTGGATCAACTTAAATCTCTCATAAAATCTTTTGTCACTGATGTGATCGCATTTTGCAGCAGAAAAATTTTAGAATGAAGACTCATTTGCTCGATATAAATGACTCCAGATGACGATGACGTAAGTTACTGAGTTCTCTATAAGCACGAGATCAGAAATTTGACAAAACTGTTTGGTGTCATTATTGAATCAAAAATACGGTGATAATCTAGGTGTAGCTACGGATGGTGCAAGTAGCATTGAAGTAAATGATACCAAAATTAGAATTTTCGGATTTTTCAATGTTAATACTATTATAATAATATAATAATATAATAATATAATAATATAATAATATAATAATATAATAATATAATAATATAATAATATAATAATATAATAATATAATAATATAATAATATAATAATATAATAATATAATAATATAATAATATAATAATATAATAATATAATAATATAATAATATAATAATATAATAATATAATAATATAATAATATAATAATATAATAATATAATAATATAATAATATAATAATATAATAATATAATAATATAATGATATAATAATATAATAATATAATAATATAATAATATAATAATATAATAATATAATAATATAATAATATAATAATATAATAATATAATAATATAATAATATAATAATATAATAATATAATAATATAATAATATAATAATATAATAATATAATAATATAATAATATAATAATATAATAATATAATAATATAATAATATAATAATATAATAATATAATAATATAATAATATAATAATATAATAATATAATAATATAATAATATAATAATATAATAATATAATAATATAATAATATAATAATATAATAATATAATAATATAATAATATAATAATATAATAATATAATAATATAATAATATGATAATATAATAATATAATAATATAATAATATAATAATATAATAATATAATAATATAATAATATAATAATATAATAATATAATAATATAATAATATAATAATATAATAATATAATAATATAATAATATAATAATATAATAATATAATAATATAATAATATAATAATATAATAATATAATAATATAATAATATAATAACATAATATTATAATAATATAATAATATAATAATATAATAATATAATAATATAATAATATAATAATATAATAATATAATAATATAATAATATAATAATATAATAATATAATAATATAATAATATAATAATATAATAATATAATAATATAATGATATAATAATATAATAATATAATAATATAATAATATAATAATATAATAATATAATAATATAATAATATAATAATATAATAATATAATAATATAATAATATAATAATATAATAATATAATAATATAATAATATAATAATATAATAATATAATAATATAATAATATAATAATATAATAATATAATAATATAATAATATAATAATATAATAATATAATAATATAATAATATAATAATATAATAATATAATAATATAATAATATAATAATATAATAATATAATAATATAATAATATAATAATATAATAATATAATAATATAATAATATAATAATATAATAATATAATAATATAATAATATAATAATATAATAATATAATAATATAATAATATAATAATATAATAATATAATAATATAATAATATAATAATATAATAATATAATAATATAATAATATAATAATATAATAATATAATAATATAATAATATAATAATATAATAATATAATAATATAATAATATAATAATATAATAATATAATAATATAATAATATAATAATATAATAATATAATAATATAATAATATAATAATATAATAATATAATAATATAATAATATAATAATATAATAATATAATAATATAATAATATAATAATATAATAATATAATAATATAATAATATAATAATATAATAATATAATAATATAATAATATAATAATATAATAATATAATAATATAATAATATAATAATATAATAATATAATAATATAATAATATAATAATATAATAATATAATAATATAATAATATAATAATATAATAATATAATAATATAATAATATAATAATATAATAATATAATAATATAATAATATAATAATATAATAATATAATAATATAATAATATAATAATATAATAATATAATAATATAATAATATAATAATATAATAATATAATAATATAATAATATAATAATATAATAATATAATAATATAATAATATAATAATATAATAATATAATAATATAATAATATAATAATATAATAATATAATAATATAATAATATAATAATATAATAATATAATAATATAATAATATAATAATATAATAATATAATAATATAATAATATAATAATATAATAATATAATAATATAATAATATAATAATATAATAATATAATAATATAATAATATAATAATATAATAATATAATAATATAATAATATAATAATATAATAATATAATAATATAATAATATAATAATATAATAATATAATAATATAATAATATAATAATATAATAATATAATAATATAATAATATAATAATATAATAATATAATAATATAATAATATAATAATATAATAATATAATAATATAATAATATAATAATATAATAATATAATAATATAATAATATAATAATATAATAATATAATAATATAATAATATAATAATATAATAATATAATAATATAATAATATAATAATATAATAATATAATAATATAATAATATAATAATATAATAATATAATAATATAATAATATAATAATATAATAATATAATAATATAATAATATAATAATATAATAATATAATAATATAATAATATAATAATATAATAATATAATAATATAATAATATAATAATATAATAATATAATAATATAATAATATAATAATATAATAATATAATAATATAATAATATATAATATATAATAATATAATAATATAATAATATAATAATATAATAATATAATAATATAATAATATAATAATATAATAATATAATAATATAATAATATAATAATATAATAATATAATAATATAATAATATAATAATATAATAATATAATAATATAATAATATAATAATATAATAATATAATAATATAATAATATAATAATATAATAATATAATAATATAATAATATAATAATATAATAATATAATAATATAA
Source organism: Tipula confusa (assembly GCA_963556175.1). NCBI lineage: Eukaryota > Metazoa > Arthropoda > Insecta > Diptera > Tipulidae > Tipula > Tipula confusa. The sequence goes on along the minus strand of OY744476.1, from coordinate 106,876,259 downwards.
TAATATAATAATATAATAATATAATAATATAATAATATAATAATATAATAATATAATAATATAATAATATAATAATATAATAATATAATAATATAATAATATAATAATATAATAATATAATAATATAATAATATAATAATATAATAATATAATAATATAATAATATAATAATATAATAATATAATAATATAATAATATAATAATATAATAATATAATAATATAATAATATAATAATATAATAATATAATAATATAATAATATAATAATATAATAATATAATAATATAATAATATAATAATATAATAATATAATAATATAATAATATAATAATATAATAATATAATAATATAATAATATAATAATATAATAATATAATAATATAATAATATAATAATATAATAATATAATAATATAATAATATAATAATATAATAATATAATAATATAATAATATAATAATATAATAATATAATAATATAATAATATAATAATATAATAATATAATAATATAATAATATAATAATATAATAATATAATAATATAATAATATAATAATATAATAATATAATAATATAATAATATAATAATATAATAATATAATAATATAATAATATAATAATATAATAATATAATAATATAATAATATAATAATATAATAATATAATAATATAATAATATAATAATATAATAATATAATATATAATAATATAATAATATAATAATATAATAATATAATAATATAATAATATAATAATATAATAATATAATAATATAATAATATAATAATATAATAATATAATAATATAATAATATAATAATATAATAATATAATAATATAATAATATAATAATATAATAATATAATAATATAATAATATAATAATATAATAATATAATAATATAATAATATAATAATATAATAATATAATAATATAATAATATAATAATATAATAATATAATAATATAATAATATAATAATATAATAATATAATAATATAATAATATAATAATATAATAATATAATAATATAATAATATAATAATATAATAATATAATAATATAATAATATAATAATATAATAATATAATAATATAATAATATAATAATATAATAATATAATAATATAATAATATAATAATATAATAATATAATAATATAATAATATAATAATATAATAATATAATAATATAATAATATAATAATATAATAATATAATAATATAATAATATAATAATATAATAATATAATAATATAATAATATAATAATATAATAATATAATAATATAATAATATAATAATATAATAATATAATAATATAATAATATAATAATATAATAATATAATAATATAATAATATAATAATATAATAATATAATAATATAATAATATAATAATATAATAATATAATAATATAATAATATAATAATATAATAATATAATAATATAATAATATAATAATATAATAATATAATAATATAATAATATAATAATATAATAATATAATAATATAATAATATAATAATATAATAATATAATAATATAATAATATAATAATATAATAATATAATAATATAATAATATAATAATATAATAATATAATAATATAATAATATAATAATATAATAATATAATAATATAATAATATAATAATATAATAATATAATAATATAATAATATAATAATATAATAATATAATAATATAATAATATAATAATATAATAATATAATAATATAATAATATAATAATATAATAATATAATAATATAATAATATAATAATATAATAATATAATAATATAATAATATAATAATATAATAATATAATAATATAATAATATGATAATATAATAATATAATAATATAATAATATAATAATATAATAATATAATAATATAATAATATAATAATATAATAATATAATAATATGACAGTTATTTGTAAAAATATATAAATATTTTACAGAATGAAGTGTTGTCGAGAGCTTTCGATTAAAGCTTTTGTGTTTTGTTGACTCACTTTAATAAGTTAATCACCCTATATGTCTAGTGTATATTTACATAAATATAAATTAAAATTTAAAATTTACACATAAATTAACATAAACAACGAGTGGGGTGTTATATACCAAAATGAACATTATTTAATATTTGTATGTATTGTGTTTCTAATTTTAGAAATTCATACCACAAAACAATAATGGAAATAAATTTTCATCACCTAGGGAATTGGTTTCAATTGGTAAAACTACTTTTCCCCAGAAAACTTACGTCTTTTGATTTTTTGTTGTGTTTATTAACAAATAAGTTTAATTAGAAATTATTTAGAATTTTAATTAAATCCTAATTCTTAAAAGTTTATTCCATGCTAAATATACATTTTTACGGATATAGGATATTTTTATATCAGTGGAATGTTAAAGAGTTAATCAAATAAAGCGAATTTAATAGAAAAACATTTCTTTACAAACATGGGTCTAGAAGTGTAAAACAACCAGTAGTTTAATTTGAATAATAATCATTACAATCGGCCATTACAGCAATATACCGAATCAACAATATGACTACATTGAGTTTGTACTATTCAGTTCACCAAGCAGAGTCAAATATATTATACTCATGACCTTTAACATAATTACGATCAGCCATCTCTAAAACTTATAAGGTGGAAAGATTCATCACATTTCAAAAGCAATGGATATATGTATCTAAAATATATAATATATATTCTATCAGCATCCACATTTTACTCGGAAGATAAAGACACAAATTATTTTAGTACTGAATATAATATCCATAATGAATTTTTTTAAATGTCCTCTCTTTAACAATATTAAAGCAAATAACTTTTAAGGTAGTTTTCCTTGGAGAACTTGTTTCCGTGGTATGAATTTGTACACAATGTAAGTCGTGGAATTGTGAGACTCTAATTATCTGTAGGTTACTATTAAAGAGGCCTAGGTAGTCTTTGATTTGGTATCATAACCAATATCAACTCTTTATGGGCTTTCATCGTCATAAACATTCTAGTATGACTAAATCCAATAACTTTTGCCTCAACATGTACTGGAGCATATTCTGTTTCGCGAGGAGCGGTTAAAAACTTTGTTAGGTTTTTGAATCTAACGCATTTAGTCCTTTCTCCTTTTTTGAATATGATTTGTCGTCATATGTCCGATCTCTGAGTAGTCTTTGCCAATAAGGTCTTTTCCTTTGCAGGGCTTGGCAATGTGCCTTGATCTCTGATATATTGGGCACTTTTGCACGAAAACCACTTGCTACATACTCTGCGTTTAAGAAATTTAGAAGTTTATAGGTGACACTTTAATGACTGATTAAAATACCTGAGATTTTCTAGGCCCAGTTTTAAACCAAGCTTAAGGTCATATTCAGTGCCTTTGTTTTGGGCTAAAATAGGTCGGAATAACAAACATTAGTATTATTAATTTATTTTTAAGTAGCGTAGCATAGCCTCTTCCAATTTCTTGTTACTCAAGAAAAACTCAATGTATTCGGCCTTAGCGGGCTTTGATTAGTATGACATTACCTGAATTACTGCCTTTTTCATGGTTCATCTAGATGCCGCAAGTTTAATAAATTCCCACACTTTGGCGCTTACTATACCTTGCTATTGTGGAAGGAAGCTACCTTATCAACAATGAGTTGTAATTTGACAACCCGAGCTAGCTTTCATTAATTGCTCTTGCTCTGGTTATTGCTCGAGTACCACAACTACGTTCTTTAGTACTTGTGCATAGGATACCTTATAGAGGAAGACGCTTTCTGGTTCGAAACACTCCCTTTATTTTATATTCGAGGCCACTTTCGCCTAGAATCTTGAGGTCCTCTAATTTTTCTCTGAGTCGTGGTTTCCTCTTACTCTTGTAGATACGCAGTTGAAGGCGTAGACCTGTCTATTGTATAAATCGGTTGTTCAATCAATGATTTTAACAGGACTTTCGAAAATTTTAACTAATAGTGGGCCATCTATTGGTTTGTTTCTAGAACATAGGCTATGGCAACACTTTTACTATGGCAAGAGTTGAAAGTTTGAAATGTAGCTTCGTGAAAAAAAGACAACCGCTATAGTGAAATTGGTAAAGAAACTACGTGAGAAAGTTTTACACATCAGAAGTGGTCTATGCGATCAGATGTTGCACACGTTTGGGAATATTGGGGCTGTGGCCAATAGTAGAGGGTAGAATTCATCAACCTCAACTGGAAGTCGATCGTAGCAAATGGCCACTAGTCGCACCAACCTGAGCAAAATACTGTAGTAAGTCCTCGGATTATTTATCTACAAGATTCAGATGACTCAGGCGTTGAAAGCAGTTGACCGTTTGCTTCGATATCAGTTCTCTCTTTGAACCATAATCCAGCTTGGTAATGACGTTGATTTTGGTCGAAAAAATCAACTTTCCAGACGAAGCGCGTTTCCATTTCTAGTAAAAAAGCAAAACTGTCGAATTTAAGATTTTCAAGTCACACGAAACCATAGAGAAGCCACTGCATCCACCAAAAGAAACATTTTAGTGTGGATTTTGTAATGGTAGCATAATTGGCCCAATATTTTTTTGAAAACGCTGCTGACAACACCATTACCGTCATTATCGAACGTCACTGAGGCATGCTAACCAACTTTTAAATGGCCTCACAAAGACACTTAGAATGTGGCCAACCTTTGGTTTCAATAAGCAACCGCATGCTATGCAAGCCGACAAAAAATCGATGTAGCTCACAATGTAGGACACAATGTAGCTCCACAGCTATTCTCAACAGCTTTTGTAGAAGAGTATAATTATGCATTAAAAATAGCTAAACTTTTACTTCCAGAAATTATCAGTTTGAAGTTGTTAGTATATATACCGAATACTGGCCCAATTAAAAGAAATAATAACATAAGCAATAATAGTTTCAAAGATGCATTTAAGTTATAGAATTTACTTGCAGCAATTTTTAATTGGTAAGTTTCGGTTTAAAACTTCATTATTGCTTAAATTTATTTATAAATCCGATTTTTAATTTATGTTGATTTAAGTCTATGAAACATTTTTAATTTTATATAGTCTACTTGTGAAACCAACATTTAAAGATTGGACGATAGTTTACTTTTTCATAGAAGAACTTGACTAAATAAAAAGTTATAATTTTGAAAAATGTATTTTTGTTACTTATAATAATATTTCACTTAATAAAAAAAATTTCACAAAAAATTTTAAATTAAAATCACTCTAATTATGTGAATATCTTAGCTGTCACTACCAAAGCAAATATTAAACTAATTGTATGTTAAAAGAAACAAAAAAGTTATATATGCAGGCAAACGCGTGATATAGTCATGATAAACCATGATAAATGCATATGATACCTTTTTCTTTTAAAAATAACAGATATAATTTATTTTCATCAATTCCAGGAATAGAACTTTCAATCTACGATTAAAAATCTTTACAAACATAAAAGTTAGTAAACTTACGTTTCTAAGTAGCTTCTGCAGTGAAAATGAGGCTACAAGGAAAAAGTTAAGAATATAGTGTCGACTGAAAAAGGATATTTATAAAGGATTTAGAGATGGACGGTATATATATATATATATATATATATATATATATATATATATATATATATATATATATATATATATATATATATATATATATATACATATATATATATATATATATATATATATATATATATATATATATATATATACATATATATATATATATATATATATATATATATATATATATATATATATATATATATATATATTTATATATATATATATATATATATATATATATATATATATATATTTTTTTTTTTTTTTTAAATTTTTATTTTAATTTTTTTTTTATTTGATTATTTTTTATATTTTTATTGTTTATATGTATAATTATCTATGGATAAATATTTGATAAATTAATTTCCATACAACAACATAAAAAAAAACTTTTAATTTACAACATAAATTAATTTCGAACAAAAATAATAAAGTTTGGTTCTATTATCTAATAAATTAGAAATTTAATTTATTTCATCATCAAAATATTTCTCTTCCCTTATGTGAATACATTTATATATATATATATATATATATATATATATATATATATATATATATATATATATACTTATATATATATATATATATATATATATATATATATATATATATACATATATATATATATATATATATATATATATATATATATATATATATATATATATATATATTTATATATATGTATATATATTGTTTTGTGTACATATTCTAATGATCATTTTTCAAGCAAACAAAAATTATAAATTAGAAAATTGAAAAAATAAAAAATTTTAATAATACAAATTTTAAATTTCCAACTAGTATAGTATTGCATAAAACTAGAAGTAATAATCATAAAGTAGATAATAGTAATTCACAATAAATTAAATTGGATTAATTTGAAGGTAGAAATATGTGACACGATAAAATACATACTTGTATATGTATAGATATACACCTGGCCAATACACAACAAATACCAATAAACATATACATAATGTTATGTACATGATATTTTATGTAGAAAATTCGCCTCTACATAATAATCCACCCACTTTACAAAGTTTGGCATACAGATATGCACTACTGCTAGTAATTGAGTGTCCAACATTTTATGATACAATCATAAATACCATTCTTAATTCAATTACAGGTATAAACTATTTTTTTTAAGCTATTAAGCGTTGCCTAATGCTGGGGAATTCTTATATATATATATATATATATATATATATATATATATATATATATATATATATATATATATATATATATATATATATATATATATAAATATATATATATATATATATATATATATATATATATATATATATATATATATATATATTTATATATATATATATATATATATATATATATATATATATATATATATATATATTATATATATATATATATATATATATATATATATATATATATATATATATATATATATATATATATATATATATATATATATATATATATATATATATATATATATATACAGAAATTTGCAGAATAATGCAAAAATGTTTTGTGCGCGCCATCAGATCAAATAGCTCAACATTCCTTTATTTAAACATTAGAATAGTGCCATACATTATTATAATTGAAGCCTGCCTTAATTCAAGGCCATTCTGTAACCTGGCCATTTTGTAAGTGGTGATCCCCTTGCATCTTTACCTAAACGATCAATCCTGGTATAAATATGAATAAGTTGTCAAGACGCCAACTTTTTCAAATGACGTAAAACTGATAACATGGTACAATATTTTATTTGAAGTAATTATGTCACCAGCAAAATGCTCCAGGATAATAGTATAAATGTTATTTTATGCACTACAATAGTTGCGGAGTATACTCGTAAATTCTTACTAGATTGGAAAAGTAAAGTTAGTTTTGTTAAAATTCTTTTGGATTTCGTTGACGTAGATCTTATGATTTATTAACATCAATTGAAACGGGACCTGTACGTTTAAGAAGAAAAATGCAACAATTTTTGGCTTTCTATATAATTACATAATTTAGAATTTTTTTAAGGAAAACGTGTAATGTCCGTAAAGCATCTTAATGTCATGATAATTCTACAAATTTTGATGAAATTGATTTACATATTGGGCAGAAGTCTTTTTGTAGATATTTCTACACTTCCAATTTAAAACTATATCGTTTAGAAAAACCTATTGGAATGTGTTCTTAATTTTTAATAATAATGACAATAATCCTACCTTTACCATTTTCAGTTGATAGAGCAGAAAATAATTCTCCAAAATAAAATATTGTACTAACAAAAAATGCTTGTACTAAACAACACCAATTTTCACAGCATCGATGTTCTATTTCATATTTAAAGGAGTAAAGAAACTGAATCGGTCGAAATACTGTATTTTGTTATCTTTCGGTACAGAATATAAAATTGGTGAAATATATAACATGCAAATGTAAAAATAAAAAACAAATTACTCACCAGTAACAGTTGTAGCTAGAATTGAAACCAGTTTTTAGGGCACAGCACAAATACTAATAGAATACACTAGCAATAAACCATACATTTTTTTATATTTCACAAATTATCATAAACACTGCCTGCAAAACTTTTTTCACTGAGATATTATAACTAATTTTCACGAAAAAAAAAATTTTCACTTTGAAAATATTTTTCAATTTTTCCAAAAGTTTTAATTAATTTATGAAACAGACATTATGCACTTGACTGCACAACATCCATTTTTTGTATTTCATTTTGCACATCTTTTTCGTTCATTCTAAAAAAAAATGATCGACTGTTGTCACATGACATCGTTCAGCTTTTATTCGGTCTTGTTTAGATGTGTTTATGTTTTTTTTATTTTGTGGTCACATTTTATATCTTATAGCGCGTTTTCCTGATGTATATATATTCAACATTTTAGAACCATACAACAGCTGGTCTGTTGAAAGGTAGCATTTTATTGATCGATAAATATTTATTGAAATGTGTAATTCACAGCCATGTCACAAACTTCCTATTTAGAAAAAAAGTGACTGTTTATGCAAAAAACAAAATCTAAAACTTTAAACTTTTGCCTTGAATTTCTAAATTTATGTTTAATTTTTTTAATGTAGTTTAGGTTTTATTGTAGCAGACGACATTGCCTCACCTAAACATTTTGCAGTAATGAAATAATGAATTTAAACTGAACCGATTATTAAAAACTTCCATTAATTCAATTAAATGTTTTAGCCGAGTTCCACTTAGAAAAATAAGAACCAACATATTTCCAACTTTACTTCGGAAATATCACTCGTCTTAAATAAATACCGAGTTTTCGCAACCACCAAAGCGATCACCATATCGATGTAATGATTTCATACTTCAAGGAGTAAAAAAAAATTTTTATTTGTCGAAATTTGGAGAATCAGTGTCATCAGTGACCTTTCATTACAGTATGTAAAAAATACAAACCAGTTTTTAATTGCACAGCACAAATACTAATAAAACACACATTTTACTTTACATTTTTTTTTGTATTGCGCAAATTTTCACTATCACATTTCACCATACTTGATTTAATTTTACCACAAAACACTTTTCACTGAAAAACTATCGTAACTTTTTACTTCAAAAATACAATTTTCACTTTGCAAATAATTTTAAAATTGTTGAAAAGTCTTAATTAATTTAACAAACCGGCATTATATGAACGCTTGCCATCCATTTTTTTGTATTTCACTTTGCACATCTTCGTTTGTTCTGAAAAAAAAAATAATGATCGACTGTGGTCACATGATATCGTTTAGCTTTTATTCGGCTACTTTTACATGTGTTTGTGCTTTGTAATTTGGCGTTCACATACAAAATCTAGTCTGTTGCAACACAGTAATTTATGGATCGATACATTTTTATTGGATATGTAATTCGCAGCGATGTTATAACATTCATATTTAGATGGTGGCCGTGGTATATGCTAAAAATCATAATCTGAAATTTAGTACGTTTACCTTGAACTTGAGTTTATTGGCCCTTGATTAAGTTGCCACATAGTTCATTAAAAGGTCAATTTATTTGAGATAAATTTTCAAGACTTTTGTCTGCAACTTGATACAGGATTAAATGATTACACGAAAGGCACCTTACAGTAAGATTAATTTACTATGCCATGAGTTTTAATTTTTTAATATAGATTGTATTACAGACAATAGACTAAATAGTCATTGTAATCGGTGCCGAATATTTTTTAATCTGCTGATCGGTAAAAATGGACCAATATTACAGAAAACTATACTAGGCTGGGTAGTATACAGTAAATGGAACAACGAATCAGACAATCAGCTAGTTTCCATGATATTCCATAACTCGTGTTAATACTAGCTTCTGGGTATTATAGTCAATATCAAACTCCAAATTAACATTTACACAAGAAGATGTCTTTTGCGGAGATCACTTCCTAAAAAATGAAAAAATTCCTATAAAGTACGATTTATTGTGAAATTGCTCATCAAAATAGACACTCAAACATTAGGAATATCACTTTCAAACGCCATCCAAAGATTGGAAGGTAATGAACACTGCTTCAGTCGGGATCTCGAATTTCATAAACCGTATTAAGGCTTTATGGATGAATATCATCAACTCAATCATTAGAAAGAAGTCCCCTCAGATGGTTGCTATAAATGTTATTACTTGCCTCACCGCACGAGATCATTAAATAATCGAGCTCAACAAAAAAGTCAAAAGTTGTATTCGCGGGTCTGCTAAGACAACATCTGGTATATCTTTAAATGACTGATTTGAAATCGGTTCAAAAGTAGAATCAATCCTTTACTCCATCATTATGAGATTTAGAAAGCACAAATTTGGCATAGACGCTTATTTTTAGAAAATGTATTGGAAAGTAAAAACAGCCGATGAAGATACAGTATTTAAAAACAAAGTATGGCGTGATCACTCATCGCATACATTCACCACTTTTGCCTTAATACTATTACTTATGATCCGTCTGCAGCATCCTTTCTTGCAACACGAATGCTTAAAATGATTGCCGATGATAACCGTCAATGGTGTCTTTCGCTACAAAGGCTATATTGCAAGATATTTATGTCATCGATGTGATGATTGGGGCTCAGACCGAATCTAAATTTCGCTCAGAACGCAGTCATTGGCTACACGTATTCTCATCGGATAACCCGGTAGACAGTGCCTCTCGCGATCTGTTACCTTATGTGTTGAACCAATATCACATATGGTGGAACTGCCCGGTTTTGTCAATCCAGTGAATCATGGCAACCACAACAATCTAATTACGGTTTCGTTGAACAAGAGAAAGGTAAAATATTCACATTTACAGTTACAAACCAGAGTGAATGGTTTGATGAAATAATACTTGAATACTAATCTAATCTATAATCAAGCTTCAGAGAATTTTAGCATTTGTTCTATATGATTCATCACTTGAATAAACCACAAGATATAAAACCGAATACCAACCTAGTTTATTTGATGAAAGATGAATTACTAACAGCACTATAAACAATCTGCCAGCATGAGCAAGGAAAATACTATATACAGATCAGATTGTGCTGTTAAAATTAAATAAATAGATTAAAAAAAATAGCAATCTCCAGTCATTAGGGCCCTTCTTGGATGGTCAAAGTGCCATTTTCCACCAGTCATTCCGTAATCCTACATCCGAAGTCAAGTATTAGCCATTTAATAGTTCAATAAGTTCATATTAACAATAAAAATGAAGAACCATCATTAAAACTTGCAATTACTAAGCAAAATTATTGGATTCCAAGCGTTCGAAATTTGGTTTGACAAGTGTTAAGCCAATGCGTTATCTGCGTGAAAAACAAAGCTAAGACATCATATCAATTGGTAGAAGCCTGCCAAGCTGCCGCGTTGATCTTATTCGACCCTTTCATAAAGTTGGTGTTGATTACGCTGGTCTTAAGCGAACTCATTCATCAGCAACGAAGCCGCATGCGAAAAATATACAAATCATACATATGCCCCTTTATATGCCTTAGCTCGAATTCTGCACACTTGGAAGTAGTCAGTGACATGCCAACTGGGGCCTTCTTAGGGACATTGTAGCGTTTTGTTTCAAGAAGAGGTGTCTGTCGCAATATATTATGTGACAAAGGGAGTAACTTCATTGGCACAAGTAATTTGCTCCACGGATCTTTAAATAAATTTAAAAAAAATTCAAATTTATTTATGGTTACACTTCCAGGCAATGTACTGCTTGGCCCTTTAATCCTCCTACTTTTACATGTGTTTGTGCTTTGTAATTGTTTTGTGCTCGGTAATTGTTTTTGTTTTTGTTTTTGTTTTTGTTTTTGTTTTTGTTTTTGTTTTTGTTTTTGTTTTTGTTTTTGTTTTTGTTTTTGTTTTTGTTTTTGTTTTTGTTTTTGTTTTTGTTTTTGTTTTTGTTTTTGTTTTTGTTTTTGTTTTTGTTTTTGTTTTTTTTGTTTTTGTTTTTGTTTTTGTTTTTGTTTTTGTTTTTGTTTTTGTTTTTGTTTTTGTTTTTGTTTTTGTTTTTGTTTTTGTTTTTGTTTTTGTTTTTGTTTTTGTTTTTGTTTTTGTTTTTGTTTTTGTTTTTGTTTTTGTTTTTGTTTTTGTTTTTGTTTTTGTTTTTGTTTTTGTTTTTGTTTTTGTTTTTGTTTTTGTTTTTGTTTTTGTTTTTGTTTTTGTTTTTGTTTTTGTTTTTGTTTTTGTTTTTGTTTTTGTTTTTGTTTTTGTTTTTGTTTTTGTTTTTGTTTTTGTTTTTGTTTTTGTTTTTGTTTTTGTTTTTGTTTTTGTTTTTGTTTTTGTTTTTGTTTTTGTTTTTGTTTTTGTTTTTGTTTTTGTTTTTGTTTTTGTTTTTGTTTTTGTTTTTGTTTTTGTTTTTGTTTTTGTTTTTGTTTTTGTTTTTGTTTTTGTTTTTGTTTTTGTTTTTGTTTTTGTTTTTGTTTTTGTTTTTGTTTTTGTTTTTGTTTTTGTTTTTGTTTTTGTTTTTGTTTTTGTTTTTGTTTTTGTTTTTGTTTTTGTTTTTGTTTTTGTTTTTGTTTTTGTTTTTGTTTTTGTTTTGTTTTTGTTTTTGTTTTTGTTTTTGTTTTTGTTTTTGTTTTTGTTTTTGTTTTTGTTTTTGTTTTTGTTTTTGTTTTTGTTTTTGTTTTTGTTTTTGTTTTTGTTTTTGTTTTTGTTTTTGTTTTTGTTTTTGTTTTTGTTTTTGTTTTTGTTTTTGTTTTTGTTTTGTTTTTGTTTTTGTTTTTGTTTTTGTTTTTGTTTTTGTTTTTGTTTTTGTTTTTGTTTTTGTTTTTGTTTTTGTTTTTGTTTTTGTTTTTGTTTTTGTTTTTGTTTTTGTTTTTGTTTTTGTTTTTGTTTTTGTTTTTGTTTTTGTTTTTGTTTTTGTTTTTGTTTTTGTTTTTGTTTTTGTTTTTGTTTTTGTTTTTGTTTTTGTTTTTGTTTTTGTTTTTGTTTTTGTTTTTGTTTTTGTTTTTGTTTTTGTTTTTGTTTTTGTTTTTGTTTTTGTTTTTGTTTTTGTTTTTGTTTTTGTTTTTGTTTTT